>OZ010797.1:217648789-218248789 GCA_963932465.1 Maratus speciosus | reverse complement strand
GCTTCTGAGAACAGTACTTCTAGTATATTTGCTGGTTGAGGTGTCAAACCGCAGAGTTCCACAACAGGATCTGCTTTTAAGAATAGCATAGAAGCCCTTTCTGAATTTTTTGTTGAAGAAAGCGTACAGAACAGGGTTAATACAACTGTTTGAAGCTCCTAACCACTGAGCAAATGGTGCCATAAACTTGAGGACATCTTCTTTTAAGCTGCTTTCTTCGATATCGCCACCAAATTTTACTATGGTGAAAACGACGTAAAGTGGAAGCCAGGATATTGCAAACAGTACCACTACAACGACCATCATCTTAACTACCTGAAAATTGAGATATGGAAAAGATTAGTATTTTTAGCATAACAATTATCTATATCATGCATAAATATTCTGAAAAATATGAATAATATATTTTGCATTTAACAACGGTTCAAAATAGATTAATAATAAATGTAAATAGAAAAAAAGAAACAAACATGCTTCTATTAAAATTCCCAAAAATGTTCAAAATATATATCTTTAGGGGGTAATTTTGCCACATTAAGCAACTCTCGTCAAGTTGGCTTCATATGTGACAACTTAATTTTGGCGCCAAATTTGGCGATAATTCGCAAAGTTTGTTAAAATTTGGTGATATTGCGGTAACTCTGTCATTAGTTACTACAGACTTTTCAACAAATACTCATCGTTGAAGCTGATACTGATTTCTTTATTGGAAATCAACCGTTGCACCCCTCCCGTAGTCTCCCGCCCCCCCTTACGATTGAATTTTTAAAAAATCAATGTTCAATTCATGTATTGCCTCAGGAATATATTCCAAATTTTAAAACTCTATGTCAACAGGAAATTGCTAAAAATTGACTCACAAGATTTGATTGCCACATACAAACATAATTGTAAGTTAAAAGAAAGCATGTAATAACTGTTTTGCGATGAGCATAGCCAGTACGTTTTTCATAAAGTGCTGAAAATCTTTGACTATTTCTAACAGTAATTTGCATTTAAAATTTTTGCATTTTTTATTTAAAACTTTTTTGCGACTAAATTGATAAAAAAAAACTTCTGTTTTTAAAATCTGGTGAAAATAAAATAAAAAGCTCTATAAAGAACATTTGTCGCGATGAGGTTAGGAACAAATGTGTCGAATTAAAAAAAATCTTACATTTATTAAACATTTTTAAATATACGTCATTTCTTGCAACCAATTTTAACGTCGGTGATTTTAATATAGTTAATACATTAAATGACTGCAAGTCAACCGGCGCACCAGTGGAGTGTTGCAATACTAACATAATAACTTAGAGGCCGTTGCAATATGAATGAACGACACCGGATTACTGATGTTACTTTAATGCGGAAGCATCATTAATAAGCGAATAGCCGTTCATTTCATATTGCAGCGGATTTTGCAACGCCTCAACAGACACTGCTGGTGCGCCAGCTGATTGACAATATTGTTATCCGTACCGTCTAATCCATTATACGTACAAAAAAAATCGGCGCAAAAATTGATTGCAAAAAGGTGACCCGGCCTTACGGATACAAAGCTTCATAGGAAATTTAGTATTAAAATTTCTATAAGTAGCTATTAAATATTTTATCGGCAATTTAAACTATGGATACATTAACGGAAAGAAGAAATTAATAAAAAATTTTCGGTTATGTTCTTCATTAGAACCAATAGCAGAAAGTCTTTGAAAAAACCTCACTCAGACAAAATAGATAAAAATTTGCCAAAAGTGGATTTTCCAACTGCATATTTGATGAAATAATACTCTGTCAGTTTTTGTGTAATCCAAATGCATTATTTAACCTTTTAAGTGTCTTGTGTGTAATATAAGAGTAAAAATGAAATACACTAAACAGCAAATAATATATTAAATAAACTCTGTCCATTTTGGACATCTGTTAAAGACAGAAATCTGTCTAATTCTGAAAGAAATTCAAGTCCCAGAAAATCCATAAACATACAATAAAATTTGTCTAAGTCAGAATACTGTCTACGTCTGAAATATTTCACACTCTAGATCAATTCCGCCGTAGGGAAAGTTTACGGTTTGTAAATATTTTTAAGACATTTTTTTTAATACAAACTTATATGAGGTTCAGATGAAACATCACCGCAAAACCGGTGATAACTCACAAGTAAAGGGACAGTTTACCTTTTCAACAATTTTGTTTATTTTATAAACTACCAACATTTTTTAAAAAGAAAAATACGCAATTTAAATTTAAATTCTTGCGTTTTAATAGAATAAAACATGTTTGAAATCTTTTTTCGCGTATTTCTATTTAGATTTTCTTATCTGCAACTGGGTTATACAAAGGCAGGGTGCGTGTGTTATACGAGGACACGGCATACACTAAAAATATAGTGATGATAAAAAGGCAGGCTTCGGAAAGGTCACTTTTTTGCCTCCAGTAATTTTTTTAAATTATTCTTATGGAAGATTACTATGAAAATTGCACTAAACAGCTCTCCCGCTGCCATCGAAATACTTAAGGTCAGAAGACACGAGTTTTGACGTCATCACTAATCAACCGACTTCTCTCTAGAGCCGGAATTCACGCCGGAAAATTTTGAATAGCTATTTTCTTTTATTTTATTTGTGGAATTTCTATCATCTTGTTAAACAGTAATAACTATTTAAAACTACTGGTGATAATCGGAATTCCTAAATAAAAATTCAGCCAGATGCTAAATACCACAGTGTTGCCGCATCTGGCTGATATTTTATTAAGGGATTCCAAATTCTCACCGGTAAGTTTAAATAGTTATTATTGTTTTATAAGATGATAAATATTCCACGAATAAAATAAAATAAAATTGCTATTCAAAATTTTCTGGTGTGAATTCCAACACTAGTGAGAAGTCGGTCGATTAGTGATGACGTCACAAATCGTGTCCTCTGGCCTTGAGTATTTCGATGGCAGCGGCTCACACCGAAGCGGGTTCCAAGGGCATTTCCAAGATAAATCTGAAACGAAAATTATCGTAAAGAAATAGTGGCTATAAAAGATTTAATTTAGTATCTGTAAAAAGAAACAGCTCCGTGGCTTGAAAGTATCATATCGTGGGCTCACAGCCATAGTAGACCAAGTCCATTCTGAAAAAAAAAATGAGATAGTCTAATAAAATATATAATGTGAACTTTAGAAAATTCACTGTCTTACTTAAAAGGCGATTAAAATAATGAACAAAAAGCTGTTACAAATTAAAAATATACATTTTATTTAAAACTTGAAAAATTTGAACAAAGTTTTAAATAAAACGTATATTTTTAACTTACAACATCTTTTTGTTCATTATTTTAGCCGCCTTGTAAGTAAGACAGTGAACTTTTTAAAGTTCACATTATATGTTTTATTTTTGAATCAAGATGAAAAAATGCGTTTCGTCTGATGATTTTATTTCAGATAGTGTATTTAGAAGGTCGCCCCACCAGTCGCCGAGTCTTTCTGCTCTCAAAGCTGGTAGACGGTAGGTGTTGGGTTCAAACCCAACGCGCCCGTCGGCTTAATCGTCCGGAGTTTTCCGTGGTTTACTTCGAACCTTGGATTTCCTTGCGTAAATACGGGTTAGGTTCCCTTAGAAGAACTTCAAGGAGGGCACCTCCCCCTTGGATCTATATCCTTCGTGTTGACAATTGGCCGTCATAAAATAGCACCTATTTAGAAGGTGCACAAAATCTGTTTTATCCACTCCCATAGTAAACCATATCTGTAAACGGATGACATATATGAGAAACCATGTAAAAACAGACTTCGTTGACAGTGGCAGTGGATAAAACAGATTTTACGATCCTTCTAAATGGACTCTCTCATAAAATGGTCTACTATGGTTGTGAACCCCTCATATACAAAAGGTATCGATCCAAAGAGAAACATCACCTTTAACTTTGACCTTTGCATTAACACATCCGCATTGGTGCCTTTAGTTTCTCCAGGTATGCTTCTCTGACTCACTCTGATCCATATCCCAATGTAGCATATGGATATAACGGTTAATGGTATTACATAGCACAATCCCATAATAACCAGGAAATAGTACGTCCCTGACTCTTCTTGGGGCCATACTTCCACGCAAACGGTGACATCGGGAGTGGAGGGATGGAGCGGGATCAAGTGAAAATATATTGCCCATGGCAAAGTAATAAGGAGACTGAAGAGCCATATGACAAAAATGATTCGCCTGGCATTCCTTGGCGTCATTTGGCATTTCAAAGGGTAGCAAATGGCGAGAAATCTGAAAGTAAAATTATAAAAATGATTTATTTTCTCAGATACTGACAGACAAATGTATGAACTAATCATTCATAATTTAAATAAAGGACTGAATTTGAATTTTCACATGATACATTTGAATCATGGATTTCACAACCTTTATATGTCCGCTTTTTTACATTTTTTTTTTTTTTTTTTTTTTTTTTTTTTTTTGTAAATGTGTAGCATCACATGTGTAAGTAAAACTTACATAAAGTTTTATTTTTCCGTTGCACTTGAATTTTCCGTTTATTGCTAAAGCTACAGCACCAAATTACAATTCTAAGATATTTTCCAATGGTTAACAGCAGAAAAGGAAGCAATGTGATGGAACACGATGGCCAGAATGACTAGGTGCTTTAATGAATGAGTGTCACGGATTAACCCTCTTGCTGCGCAACCCGAGATATGCTCGGGCATGCATTTTCCATCTAATTAATACTAATTGGTTATTTCCACCAGTTATTTTTTGGCGAAAACTTTGTCTGATTTAACCAGCATATTTTCTCCGATTACAATATTAAAAAATTTCTGCTTTAAAAAACCGGTTATGAAAGATTAAAAATTCTGTAAAAGACGCTCATCGCGAAGAATTACTTACGCAGCGATAGGGTTAACCACTTAAGTGATTCTTCTTTATTTGATGCAATGAATTGAAAATATGGGATACACACCACTTTTTTTAAACTAAAATATTCGTAATATTTAGTCTAAAAATTTCTCTCATTCAATGGTATGAAATTGTACTTAAAAAAATAGTGGTATGAAAAAGCTTTTTAATGGTGGATCAAGGAAACTCTTCTTCCCCGCACGGCATACAGGCAAATCAGTTAAGTGGTTAAGAATTCGAATAGCACTATTTTCGAACAGTTACCTCATTAATAAAAAGCGGAATTAGGCGAATAATAATATTGCGAAATGTTGGCATTTAAAATCCGGTAATATATTACTCGCACTAGCGGTGTATTTTGTGCATCATTGGCAGTTACAAAAATAAATATGCATGTAACAAATTCTCATTTTTCGAATATATTGTCACATACGCCCAAGTTAAAGGTTTTGTTTTATAATGCTGTATTCAGGGTTCGTACGGGTCTCGTTATTTACCAGGTAAAATATCAATATTTTTTTATAAGAGATTAAATGTGGTTCAAACGCACGAAATTTCGCCTTATTTAAGGAGATATTTTCTGTAATAAAATACTGGTACCGAAGAATTTCCTGGCCTGGAAATTCCAGGACCAGTACAAATTCTAGTATTACATGGTAACTGCATTTGACTTAAAATCTGTTTTAAAAAACATTAATTTATTTGCTTAGATATTTATAAATATATGGTATGCAAAATATAACGCGCGAGAAGTTTTAGCTGTACGATTTTGCGCGAGTATGTAAGAGTTAATACTCTCCAGGCCTCAAACAGCACTGAAAAAAAATCCGCTAAAATACGGAAATTTTACTGGCAATCGAGACGCCAGTACTATATCTGATGTTTAACGGATTTTTTCCGTAAATTCCGTGACAATAAATTCCGTTTTTTTCACAAAATTTACGGAAAAATATCTGTTAAAATACGGAACTAATACTGGCGTCTCGGTTGCCAGTACAATTTCCGTATTTTAACGGGGTTTTTTTTTTGGTTTTTTTTTTGCAGTGAGTGTTGCCAAATCTAGCAGTTTTTTTCATTCAGAAATTTCGAGTTCACAACAGAAAAATTTAATACTAATTTTACTTAATTTTATTAAAAAAATATCTGTCATTATAATAACAAAAAACAGCTATTCAAACTTTCTGGGGATAATTTAGAATTCCTTATCAGTAGTTTTATAAATGCACCAAGCGGCCTGTATAGTATTAAAATGCAGAGGTAAATAATTTATGCCTATATTGTCAAATATCTAATAGAAATGTAATATCTTTTTGAATCTTTTGCTGGAGATTGTAAATTAGTGACTGCCAAAGCAGCAATTTTTTTTTTTCATTTTATAAAAACAAATAACTTTTAAACGATACTGTGTGAGCCAAAAGTTCGTTAAAATTTTAAAAACTCATAAAAAAGGAATAAATTATGATAAAGAAGTGTGGTTTGCCATTAGGTCTCACAAGGTAGTCGTATTTCTTTAGAAGCAAAAAAAAAAAAAAAAAGTAAAAAATCACCTGTAGACTGACGACAAATCACTGACGACCCGAAATACAATGAACAGGAAAACAATACGCTCCATTCATTTGTTCTTCGAATAACAAATGTTCAACATGACCTCCAGAACATTCTACGACACAACTGTTGTCCTGTTCATTGTGTTTCGGGTCGTATTCGACCCCTACATGTGATTTTTTAACTTTTTTTTTTTTTTTTTTTTTTTTTTTTTGCTAAAAATAATCCGACTACCTTATAAGACCTTTCTTGCAAACCGCACTCTTTTAACATAATTTCTTCTCTTTTTATGGGTTTTTAAAGTTTTAATGAACTTTTGGCTCACCCGGTATATTTAAAGATTTAAGTTTTGAAGAATCTAGCATTAAAATATAACATTAAAATATCTAGCATTTTTCCTTAACACACCTTTATATATTCTTGATAAACCTTAAATGTTGGACCTTGTATAGTTTTTCAAATCACTTATTTATTTATCACTCTCGAAAGTAAGTAATATCTTACGTACTCTAGTAAAAAAGTAAATTTGGCAGAAAACTGTCATATGTGATGACAATCACTGACAATAAACTGTATCCGCCAACCGTATATACAATAACAAAAGAACATTTTATGGAAACGTATAAAACTTTACGAGTTTTCGTTCTTTAACGATACATTGCTTTGCGGTCAAAATAAGCAATTCCAGCTTTTGCGTTTTTTCATTAAAATCACGATTTGCTTTATTTTACACAGTACATTATTAATAAATGCGTGTAACAATATATTATATTAATAAATTTCATTATACTAAGATGCGATTATGTTATTTTTAACATTAGAACAATTCAATTATTAATTACTAGCAGACCCGCCCAGCGTTGCCCGGGGTTTGTAAATAATAACCTTAAATAAAACTTAAGTTTGTATGATTTTATATCTTTGGAAATTCTTTTAAATGAACCTAATTTCGGAGGCTCCATCGCCTTCCGCAGTGTCTAATGCGTTTCCATCAAACTTTCTTCCGAACGAATCTGTAATCTAGATCCCCACTACATATGGCAGCATTTACCGGATGTGCCCGCACGTGCCAGACCAATCGAAAACCAAGTTGAGTGAGCCAAACCTCGTAGGAATCAAACCCACAACCCCCCCCCCCCCAAAAAAAAAAAAAAAAAGAGAATGCGACATTAATGTTAGAAAATGTTGGTAAATAAAGTCTAAGATAAAATTTCATAATACAGAAAGTAGCTGAATTGTAATCTGAGTTGAAGGAAGCAAATCCCGTTGAAATTAGGCCCTTAAACCCGAGGAAATAATGCGCCAGCAAGCGGTAGAAGATGCCTCCTCACCTTGTAAATTTCATGAATCACTGTTAGCATTAACACAATATTTAATAAACGGATAAAATCCCTTATCTAAAGTTAACTATAAAGTAACGCGATTTTTAATTTACGGCTGTAGTGAGTAGACGTAAGTTAATGCTGAAAAAGGAGATTAATGTTCGAAAAAGGTGGTAGCTGAGGTATAAAGAAAGACCGGGCCCTGGGGGCCAGGGTCTTAACTGGATTGTGGTTGGGTATAAGAAAATTTTTTAGGGGTTTTAAAGTAGCTGGAAGACGCTAAAACTATGTTAAAGAAAATTACAATAGGATAGGATTGGTTTTAAAGAAGCTGCCACAAAGGCCCCATGAAGACGATTAATATACAAAAGTGGTGGTAGCAAATTTGGTGGTAGCAAATTTTGGTGGTCTGCAAATTTTTTTTGTCATTTATGTAGTAGCTGGAGAACCGAAGAAGTTGTTAGTGAAAAAAAGTTCGTGATTCGCACCATTTTTAAAGGAGCTATAACAATGGGCCGAAAAGGGCCCAACTGTTAGTTGAGAGCAGGGCCCTAACATGAAAATATGTTTAAATGTTTTAGTACTTAGCGTTTTAGATCTTCAATTAGTCAAAATTAATCATAGAGTATGAAATAATCATTAAAATAATATTTTAAAGAGATGCGAAAAAATGGGGTAAATGCTTAAAAAGGGGCCCTAGAGCTCCAATAAAAATATGAGGTTGGTGGTCTAGGGGGAACAGTCCAAGACACAATTTTAAAATAATGCAATGAGAAGGTGAGAAAATTATGGTGTAAAAAATGCATAGCACACAAAAAGTTCAAGGGGCCCCGGATCGGGCCCTACAGAACCCTAAGGTGCCCCAGGATTTTAACTGGAATCTAGAAACTGGAGAATAACTAAATGGAAAAATGGTTCCAAAAATGAATATCGGATTAAGAGAGGCAATTTATTAATAATTTATGGTGAAAAACCTTCAAGGGGCCTTGTACAGGGCCTCTAGGGGGAAGGGACTTAAGTGGCATGTAGTTTGGTATAAATACACTTTTTAGTAGTTTTTCATGTAATCTGAGTACGCTAGAACTATGGTAAAGAAAATTGCAAGGAATTCGGATAATTTTTAAAAAAGATGCACCAAGGGCCCTAAGAAGACGATTTATATTCAAAATTGTTGGTAGTTGAAGACTGAAATATTTTTCTTGTCGTTCATGTAATAGCTGGAGAACCTAAGATGTTGTTAGAAAAAAAACTAGTGAATCGGAGTATTTTTAAGGGAGTTATAATAGGGGGCCCAAAAGGGGCCAACTGATAGTTGAGAAAAGGCCCTAACATGAAAACATGTTACAACATTTTAGTACTTAGCGTTTTAGATCTTCGATTAGTTGAGATTAAGCATAGGCTACGAATTAATCATTAGAATATAATTTAAAAGAAATGTGCAAAAAAATAGGGAAATGCTTAAAAAAGGGCCCTAAGGCCCCAATAAATATATGTGAGTGTTGGTCTAAGGAGAAGAATTCAAGACTCAACTTTAAAATTACGCATTGCGAAGGTGAGAAAATTAGGGAGAACCTAAGATATTGTTAGAAAAAAAAGCTAGTGAATAGGACTATTTTTAAGGGAGTTATAATAGGGGGCCAACTGATAGTTGAGAAAAGGCCCTAACATGAAAACATATTATAACGTTTTAGTACTTAGGGTTTTAGATCTTCGATTAGTTGAGATTAAGCATAGGGTACGAATTAATCATTAGAAAATAATTTAAAAGAAATGTGCAAAAAATTGGGGAAATGCTTAAAAAAGGGTCCTAGGGCCCCAATAAATATATGTGAGTGTTGGTCTAAGGAGAATATTTCAAGACTCAACTTTAAAACTACGCATTGCGAAGGTGAGAAAATTAGGGTGTGAAAAACGCAAGGCACACAAAAAATTTAAGGGGCCCTACAGGACCCTAGACGGGCCCATGGTCTTAACTGGAATGTAGATACGGGAGTATAACTAAATGGAGAAAGTATCCCAAAAATGAAGATCGGATAAAAAGGAAGCAATTTATTAACAATTTAGTGCACTAAAACTTCAAGGGGCCCTGTACAGACCCCTTGCAAGGGGGCCAGGGTTTGAACTGAAATGTAGAAATGGGGTAGAAACTGAAAGGAGAATTCACCCCCAAAACGAAAAAGATCGGATAGAAAAGAGTCATGTTATTGACAATTTAGTGCACTAAAAGTTCAAGTGCCCTGTACTGGGCCCGTGGTCAGGGTGCCAGAGTCTTAACTAAAATGTTGAAATGAGGTAGAAACTAAAAGGAGAATTCACTCCAAAAACGAAGGAGATCGGATAGAAAAGAGGCTTGTTGTTAACAATTTAGCGCACTAAAAGTTCAAGGGGCCCTGTACTGGGCCCATTGCAAGGTTGCCAGGGTCTTAATTGAAATGTAGAAATGGGGTAGAAACTGAAAGGAGAATTTACTCCAAAATCGAAGAAGATCGGATAGAAAAGAGGCATTTTATTTACGTCTTAGTGCAATAAAACTTCAAGGGGCCCTGTACTGGGCCCCTTAACAGGGTGCCAGGGTCTTAACTGAAATGTCGAAATGGGGAACAAACTGAAAGGAGAATTCACCCCAAAAACAAGAAGATCGGATAGAAAAGAGGCATGTTATTAACAATTTAGTGCACTAAAACGTCAAGGGGGCCTGTACCGGGGCCTTTGTAAGGAAGCCAGCGTCTTAACTGAAATGTTGAAATGGGATAGAAACTGGAAGGAGAATGCACCCCAAAAACGAAGAACATCGGATAGAAAAGAGGCATGTTATTAACACTTTAGTGCACTAAAACTTCAAAGGGCCCTGTACTGAGCCCCTTGCAAGGGTGCCAGAACTAAAATGTAGAAATGGGGCAGAAACTAAAACGAGAATTCACCCCAAAAACGACGAAGACCGGATAGAAAAGAGGCATGTTATTAACAATTTAGTGCACTGAAACTTCAAGGGCCCTGTACTGGCCCCTTTGCAAGGGTGACAGGGTCTTAAGTGAAATGTAGAAATGGGCAGAAACTGAAAGGATAATTCACCCCCAAAACGAAGAAGATCGGATAGAAAAGAGGCATGTTATTAACGTTTTAGTGCATAAAAACTGAAAGGGGCCCAGGGGCCCGGGCCCTTAAAAAATTAAAAATCCGAGCCTCAGGTGTATCAGGACCTGTCTTGGACTAATCACATCTGAATATTTAGATTTCTACGTACAGTAGTTTTCGCTAGCCATCGCACAAAGACACAGACACACACAGAGCGATTTATTCTTTTATTAGTATAGATGTAGCGTTGTTTTTCCTGAAATAGCATCGTCTGCGCAGATTTAACCCTTAACGGAGCAATGCCACCATATAAGCGGCATTGGCACCGTTAATCAAATTTATTCACTATGGCACCACTTTTTTTAAAGAAATACTTTTAGATGCGTTGTGAAAACATATGCAAGTGAAATATACTAAAAAAAATACTTTTAAAATATAGTGGTACGAATAGAATATTAAAATAAAATCATGTATTTAAATCTTTCGACCGTTAACCCTCTCGCTGCGTTTTTTTTTTTTTTTTTTTTTTTTTAAATCGAATTAGGTTAAAAAATTGCGCACATTACATTTAAATCAGGCTAAATCAGGGTTGTCACTGGAGGCTATTTTTATATTCCCGCACCACTATTTTAAGGAAATCACTTTTGAAGTATGTTTCTCTTGCAGATTTTGTTAAAATCTATATGGAATTTTTTGTATTTAAAAAGTGGTCCGAGATGAATTAAAAAATAGTCGCCAGTGGAAAAATTGAATCCCCGAGGAAATCTCGGTTGAGCAAATTTTGCTACTTTTACGTCGCCCGAGGAAATCTCGGGCTTATGTAGATAAATTCTTCGATCATAAATAATAATCATTATTATATACATTCGATTATAATATAAACACGGAGAAAGAAAATGTCTTTGTTAAATAATGTAACATGAAGGAGCAACGCAAATGTGCTGTGCTTCCATTTTGAAAATCAACAAGAATGAAAAATCATGCTTCCAGCATAGATTATGTAACACTTTCCAACACATTCGAAATACTGAGACAAAACGTCACTGTTTATTAATGTGAAATATGATGTATAAATGAAAAAAATTGAAAAACTCATAACGTATTTGAAAACCAAATTTCTCCTATTGCAATCAATAGTCGGAAAAATATCCGTTTTTTTTTTGTGTGTGTGTGTTTGCGTGTGCAGAGTGTAAATGATCTATAGATTTTATTCACACTAAGTCATATTTTAAAAAATAGTTCAATTAGAAGCGTGTACCACAACTGAAAACTCACTTCTTGCATGTTCATAGGCTTCAATAGTTTAATTTCTTCCATAGCCAAATTTTTTTGTGTGTTCCCGTAAATGAAAGATATATTCTAGGCACACCCTCTTCTACAGTAAGCACCGTGTAGTTCATTTCAGTCATATATATAATTTTCAGTATGTTTAAAATACTCTAATCTCATAAGTCTTAAAAACTAGCCATAACAAATGTGTTAACACATTAAGGCCAAGACCTGTTTTACATTTTTACTCTTTTCATCGAAACCAGTCTTTCCCATACTGTATTTCTGAAATATTTAATCCTTTCCGGCACAGTGTGCCCGGGTCGGGATACCTAATTTTAATTCCAAATTTAAGAACCACACCAAGAATATTTTAGTAAAATTTTGCTTTTATAATGAATAGTTTCAGTAACATGTTTTTAATTTCTAAAAATGTCGCTTTAAAATTCCGGTGTCAGTCAATCATTTCACCATTTTACAACAAAAATAGCCCGTGCCGTAAAGGGTTAATCGCTCAGATTTTGAGTTTAGAAAATATGAAAATTTCTAAACTAAAATACTGGTATTCAAATTTAAAAGTTTTGTTCGTCTTACATGGCAAGTTTTCTTGCCAACTAGATTTAATGAGTTAATCAAGTGGTATACTAAAAAATATACTTTTCGACTGCATTTTGTTTGGCTTCCTTCTTAGGGGATATGCATATATAACGTTATCATTATAGGGGGGAGGGGGTGTCTGGCACATGATATCGTAAGATATTTCTAGGGGGAAGGAGTGAGGATGAAATCGTAAGATATCTCTAGAGGTTGAGGTGTTGTCTTTTGATATCGTTATCATTTTTTATAGAACCCAAACTTCCCCATTTTATTTGTAACTTTGTCTTTACATCAAAATAGTATGTTATCTTTTTTTAGTCCATTATCTATTTTTACTAAAATAAAAAGATATTATTAAAATCTTTAAATGATTATAAAACCCAAAATATGGACTACCTTAACAATTGGCATTTCTATTTTTCCGTCATTATGTATGAATATATAATACGTTATTCGGGAAACCATATGCGAAGTATGTTTGAAATGGTCCTTGTGTTTACTAGTAAATAAAAGAGAAAGAATGTTTTCCGCCTGTTTTATAAGAAGTCCTGTCTGCCCCTCCCCCGTGTGGGGGCAAATGCATGAAGATATTATTACTGTTGAATGTATTATGTAGCAAAAGTATATTATTAAATACTTTTAAACAGTAGCTATTTCTTTCAAGTATTATTTGATATAAAATTATTTCATATATAAAGTTATTGATTTCTCTTGAATGAATAAAGTATGCAAAAAATAAATGTAAGCATGTTTATATATTACTCCAAACAAAAGAAAAAAAATAGACATTGATAACGGTATTAGGGGTGGGGTGGGGGGGGGGGTTCGAGTGATGATAGTGTATGATATCGTAAGGGGGGGGGGGAGGGGATTCAAAATTATCAAAAAGTTGATAACGTTATATATGCACAGCCCCGTATGATACAAAATATTTTCGAATGAGTAATTGCTTGATTCCATTAAAGAACATTTTAGTATAGGAATTGCAGTTTAAAGTTCTTACTTGCCTTATATGGAGATATTTGAAACATAAAATAAAATACAGCTTTCACTCGATTATCGCGGTTAACTGATCCCGCATATTACCGCGTTAATTGAAACTAATGATGGGCATAATGAATTATTTTGATTTTCGAATGTATCATTCGGGCGTGCTAAAAGCATGTTTGCCAACATTCGTATTCATTTTAATAAATTATTTACAACCAGAAATTTCTTAAATACAAATGAACAAGTGCTGAACAGGTGTGCAGAATTCCTTTTCGACCCGACATTTCTTTTAGACCTATTGTCTCTAGCATCGGTACAGCTTCTTATAAGCATGTCAAATAATTAGTTTCTGTTTTTTTCCCACTTTTCAGCAGTAACTGTTTCACGGTTAATAATTCTGTTGATTTTGTTAAAAAAAACTCCGTAGTTTTAAGCTGCAGGGCCACATGATGATTTCTTTTGATGTTAAATCATTATTTACTAACGTTCCAGTTGAGGGTGTTTTAGATTGCCTCAAGAAAAGGCTTTGTAAATTCCATTTCTCTTATTTTGAAGTTGAGGAGCTTATCCTTCTCACTCGCACTGTCTTGTCGCAAAATACTTTTGTTTTTAATGGAAATTTCTTTCGTATGATTGACGGTTTGGCTATGGGTAATCCTCTTAGTCCAATTTTATGCGATATTTATATGCACAATTTTGAGGTCAAATTTTTTGAAATTTTAAAATTTCCGTTATATGTTCGTTATGTTGATGATGTTTATGTCCTGGCTGAAATGAATTCGGATATTAATCATATTCTCTCTATTATGAATTCCATTGATCCCTGCATTCAATTTACTTCTGAAATTGAGACCAATAACTGTCTTTCTTCCCTGTATGTCCTTGTTATTCGTTGTGAAATTGGCTTTCAGACTACAATATTTCGTATACATTTTGCTGTCAGTCTCCCACCTCACAGGTATCCTTCTCCTCCCCCTAACCAGAAATTCACTCCTTTCAATACTTTTCTTTTTCGGGCCACCAATATTTGTTCCAATCCTCAGTTACTTAGTGCTGAACTTAATTACCTCAAAGCTATCGCTGTTGATCGTGGTTATTCCTCTAATATTATAGATTCTATTTATAAGAAATTGACGAAACCCGTCCATTCTCAAAAGCCTTCTACTTCCAACTCCAATACTTCAGTTGTGTTGCCATTTTTTCCTAAAATCAGTCAGCAAGTTGCTAAAATCTTAAGAAGGTTTGATTTTAATGTTATTTTTTTCTCCTGTTAATAAAATTACTTTTTCAAATCTCAAGCACCCCGTTGATTGCCTAGATAACTGAGGTATTTACAAAATTTCTTGCCGGTGTGGTCTTTCTAATATTGGCCAGACTAAACGCGCTCTTAGATTTCGTTTAAAAGAGCATGAAGGTTATGTTAAAAATCAGAAGCTTAAACGTTCTTCTATTGCTCAACATTGTTGGTCTTTTCAACATAGATTCAATTTTTCCTCAGCCATCATTGTCCAAAACTGTTCTTCTAACTTTGATCTTGATTTTTGGGAAGCTTACATCATCATTAAAAATTCTCACTCTTTAGTCAGTGACTTATCTAGTACTCCTGATTTCCCAAGTACAGTGGAACCCGGTTAAGACGCGTTTCAAGGGAGTGGACAAAAGTCGCGTATTAAGCGGGATCGCGTATTAAACGTGATTTGTTTAATGTTGCAGAAACTGTGCTTATTTACACATCTAATCGTCTAAATGAACTTTAGGGCTTTCGGTTAGATGTTTACGGTTGAAAATTTTATCTTTTAGGTATATTTAGATTGAAATTTAATTGTATTCAACTTTAACTCATTATCATTTTTTTATTTA
Source organism: Maratus speciosus (assembly GCA_963932465.1). Lineage (NCBI taxonomy): Eukaryota > Metazoa > Arthropoda > Arachnida > Araneae > Salticidae > Maratus > Maratus speciosus. The sequence goes on along the minus strand of OZ010797.1, from coordinate 218,233,264 downwards.
GACTATGAATAACTGCTGAAAATTAAAAAAAAATGAATTTAAACGGATTTAATGTAGATTAGTGCGTTACAATGAAAAATAAAAAAAATAATTTCAAACTAGACTAATTTACAACCAAAAATAAATAAAAAAAAATTAATTTCAAGCTAGCCTTTTTTTTTTTTTTTTTTAGCAGAGGTAAAAAATTTAAAATATTAAACTTTTGAAAGCACAACCCAGTTGTTAAAATCATATTTAGTACGTGTGATAATGAGTGCCATTATAATCTATCCTTTTCATTATAAAAGAAAATTATCCTTATTAATCGTTTTGTAAAAAATATTGTTAGCATAGCAAAAAGAAAAGAAAACATAAAAGAATTAAACAACCTCAGTTGTATTTATTTAATCTTTACGAGTTTCTTTTTTCTCACCCGACTGCCAAGAAAGGTTATGTGTTTCACGCGTATATCTGGGTAAGTGGATTTCTTTATACCCTCGAAACATCCGAACGGCTGGATGGATTTTAATGAATGGGGTCTCTATCGATTCGTCTTAACCGTTCGATGGTTATAGGCTAGATTTCGTTTTTATAGAATAAACATGGCGGTAGAGACGAAAAAAATTTGTTACGCTCCATATTGAGTGGCATAACCTTGGATAGGTCTTTCAAAATGAAGACGATGTTTCATTGACTATTTTACAGTCAGAAGCTCCGTTTAAATATTACACAACCTCGAAGTTGTGTAGGTATGATCTCTAGCTTTACTGCAACTCTAACCTTCATAGACATCTATAGGCCTCATCAAAACAGTGTTTATAGATAGGAACTAACAATTAACAACTTAAAAGTAATCAATACAAGTAAATAAAAAAATAGTTAAGTGATATAAAAAAATAGCTTCTCATTGATGAGAAATAATTAATTAGTTCGCTTTTTGCGCAGTCGGGTTTTTTAATTTAATTATTTTTATTTACCTTTAATATGCATTATAAAACACATTAGGTATATAACTTACATTTAAAACCTCACTAACAATAGGTATAATCATCTTTGATTCTAATTTTATGACATATCTGAGTACCCTGAATTCGTCTTTCTCTACAGTGAAAACATACACGAAGCGAAAAACACAGAAAGTTAAGACGCGGGATCAAAGAATTCCAGTGTTTCTAATTTAGCGGGTGTTTTAAAATTCAAATATCTACCGCTATTTCCAGTTAGTAATGTTCGCCTTAGTTAATCTGTTATTAAATAAAGTAAATATTACTATTTGAAGTCGCTGTTTTTCAATTTAATATAAAAAAATCTGATAAATTGTCAATACTGGAAAGCAGACAAGGAATTCGCATCTTGATCAATGAATTCGCGTCTTAAGCGTGATTTTTTTGCCTTAAGGACCAGAAATCTCTCGCGTATTAAGCGGGATCGCGTATTAACCGTTCGCGTATTAAACGTGATATTTTTGCATTAGCCTTATAGGCGAGGTTCAAGGGATCGGAAAAAATCCGCGTATTAAGCGGGATCGCGTATTAACCGTGAGCGTCTTAACCGGGTTCCACTGTATTTGGAAAGTATTAATTTAATTTCCCCTTTTTTTGGTTTCTTTTTCTCATATTCTCCGGTATATATTGCTACTTGTTCACACAGTTGTTTCCCCTGCTTCTCTCTCATTGGTTGTTTTTCGCGCATTCGCTACCCGCATCAGGTATATAAGCCGGATCTCTGTCATTTTGCTCAGCCTTGCTTTTCCTAACACGCTGTGCCTTGCCCTATCTTGCACTGAAGAAGAATCTCGCTAGTAGATTCAAAACAGCTGTTTGCTTCTCTTAATGTATTATTTGTGCATTTTTAAACGTTGGTTTTCTACTTTTTAATAATGTGAAACTATTTTTTACATTACTTACCTATTTTTTTATTTACTTGTATTGATGACTTTTAAGTTGTGTTTAATTGTTATTTCCTATCTCTAAACACTGTTTTGACGAGGCCTATAGATGTCTATGATGGTTAGAGTTGCAGTAAAGTTACACAACTTCTAGGTTGTGTAATATTTAAACAGAGCTTCTGACTGTAAAATAGTCAATGAAACATCGTCTTCATTTTGAAAGACATATCCAATGATATGTCACTCAATATGGTGCATAAAATTTTTTTTCGTGTCTTCCGCCATTTTGTACTTTCCGGCAGCCATTTTGAATTCATAAAAACAAAATCTAGCCTATAACTATTGGACGGTTAAGACGAATCGATATAGACCTCATTAATTAAAATCCATCCAGCCGTTGGGATGTTCCGTGGGTACAAAGAAATCCACATACCCAGATACGCGTGAAACATATAATCCTTCATGGCAGTCGGGTAAAAAATGCACTAATCAGGGTGATACATTTTTTCCCCTATATCAATATAGAGAAGATGTAATGTTTTAAATACAAAAGAATATGTGGCTTTTAATGTAATTATTCATTTTTATTACAAAATTTCTGATTTTAATTAATTAAAAAAAGTACCAAGTGAAAAATTTTGCTTTGCTTAAAGCCCGAATGATACGGTGTTTATTGTTAGAAAGTACATATTACAGCTCGATTTAAAACTTTTTAAATAAAATTTATCTGAGTTAATGAATGTCTAATAACATAAACATGTGAGCTATTTTAATAAGTGACAATCAAGAAACAGTAAGAAAGTGTTTTTTATTCTCATATTAAGAATTAGACGCCAGAAATGTTAAAATATATTTTTAACTTTATTTAGTAGCATATTTTTTGCAATTTTTATAGGGTTAATGTTTTTTTTAATAAATATAGTGGCTGCTAAGAGTTAAATAAAAAGTGATGTGGATATGCATCACTATCCATTTAAAGGTTAAGGGTTAACTGGAACCGCATAAAGTGGGTGAAAACCTGTATCGGAATAGGGAGATTTTATTAGGTATCTACCAATTTTGAGCATATTGGCAAAGAAGTTTTTCTATCATAGAAGGTGGCCCAAATTATTATCGATTTAAACCTTTTAGGGAAACCAGGCAGACACTCATTACTATTTCTGAAAACAAATTAAAGGCAGAAATTATGTGTTCTAATAAACAAGGATTATTAAATAGAAAAAGGTAGGGGGGGTAGGGGAGGTTTGATGCATAGAGAGGGTTGATACATTGCCAATTTTTCTCAACAAATGGCATTAACAGCCATTGTAACAGATGTAAAGGCTTATTTTATTAGCAGAAGCCATCATTAGCTGGACTTAGCAGTGAAGAACTGACAACATTTTTTTTCTTTTAATTTTGAAGATTTTTAGAATGTCAGTGTAATTTTTTTTAAATACTGATTTTCTTTCACAACTCTTATTATTGTGAAGATAATATCTTGTAAATATTTCTTATTTCTAAAGCACATTGTTAGGGTGAGTTTTACTAGAAAGCAGATTGGCATTTTGCAACTGCATTTATACAAAGTAATTGAAAATCCTGTAAGGCATGATAGAGAGAAATGATAGAGAAATGATACACTCTTATATTTGCAATTTAACTCATCAAGGGCGGTAGCTAAACGGTCTAGCCAGATAATTTTAATTCCAAAACTGACAAATGGCACCAAGAATATTTTAATAAAATTTTGCTTTTGTAATGTAAGCTCAGAATAGCGGATTTTTATTTTGTAAGAAATTTGCTTGAATATTCTGGTGTCTGTCAATTATTTCATCATTTTACGAACAGAATTATTCTGCTCCTGAAAGGGCTAATAGTTTTTTAAAGTTGTAGACTAATATAGAACTGTAATATTCATTATTGTTTTACAGCAGAATCTACTGAAATTGATAAGGAAGAACAAAGAGACTTTTCAACATTATGTAGGTTACATAGAAAAGCAGTGCGATGATAGATGGTTAGTTCTCTTTGCTCGTCATGTAGAAGGAGAAAAGTTTAAATAACCTGAAAGGGAAGATGTTTCTATAATTGACTAAGGGCAAATTGAAAATAACATTAAATCCACCCGATTTTACTTATAAAAATTATAACGTTATTAGTTCTTCTTTTAACCATTTCAGGAGTGGTGGTATGTTTATGAAAGCACTTAATTTTAATTCCCAAACAGTACATTGGCACCAGCATTTCGGTAAAATGTTTTCCATTTTATATGAAAGTGAAGTATAGCCCTTTTCTTATTTCCAATTAAATTTGTTGGTCAAAACCGGTGCCTCTCATTTATTCAACACTTTAGCATTTAAAATGCTTTGCCTGAAAGGGTTAAAGAAAACTTAAATGTAGTAAATTTATATTAAATTGTTTGCAAATCAACAATGTTCACGTCATTTTTCCTTGCAGAATGAATTCTAGGGCTTTTTTTTATTATTTATTTTCTAAAAAGTGTGTTAATAGGATTGTTTAAATATTTTTTTAGAAACATTTCTGAAAGAAAAATATTTCAATGTCATTTCTTTTTAAATTTTTCTTAAATATTTCAAAATTTATCATAAAAAACTGTATGACACTTAAATTGAAATGTCTGCATTTTATTTTTCGATTTACATAACAATGTATCACATTTCCCTTGCTAGTGTATCAATCCTCCCTAGTAATGGGGAGATTTGATACAATAACAACCATTCAAAATAATTGGAATATATTTTTTGAATGATTATTTTTTAAGTTCACAATATTTTTTATTAATGAATAAAAGGTCACTTTATAAAAAAACACGAAAATTTTGTTTTAAAAATAGCTTTTTAAGGGCCGTAAAAAGTTAGTGTATCAAATCTCCTCTACCTTCCCTACTCCATGATGGAGGCAGCTGCCCCAAAGTTTCCCAGACAACCACGGAGATGGAACTTTTAAAGGGAAAATGGCTCTGAGTTAATTTTCAGGGTAAATTTTGAAAACGTTGCAACTGTCACCCCACTAAGACCTTGGCGATGTCCAACTCACGAAATCAAGGTAGCCCGGAGATAAATCGTGGGGGGGGGGGGGGGTAACAACAGCGCTTCCCTCTACCTGCTGCCGGTGTAGTGGTAAATTATTCTTACTTTTTTCCAGTATTGTGTGCATTTAAAAAACAACACAGAAGCTTTCAAGAAAAGCGATGAGAAGGAATAGAAAACCAAAATATTATGTACAATAACACTTTTATAATGTATAAGGAAAACCAAAATGTTTTACGTAGAAATATCCAGTATTATCCGTAACGGCCAATATTTGCGCTTTTTCTTACCATTATTTTCGATCTTTGGCAATTTATGCAAAACCAAATTCGATAGAAATTTTCAGTACTAACATAACTAAAAACGTTTACGCTTTTCCGTATCATTATTTCCGCATAATAATCATTTTTGTAATCGCAGAATTTTTGTGAATAAATAAGACATAGATTACTACTTGGAAATAGTGCCGACAAAAAAGCTTAAGAATTGGCAACTAGACAATGTATAAATTATTTTAAAAAAACGTTTAAACACACAATAAATAAGTTGATTTGATCAGACGTATACGTTTCGTGAGTACTAGGACTCACCTCCTCAATGTATAAATGCTTTAAAAACAATACCCCCCCCCCCCCCCCCCAACTACATGTACGGTGAAAACCCAAATGTCAAAACATAATACCAAAAGACCATCAAGTTCTAACTGCCAATGAAATTAATGCAGAAGTGAAGTGTCGTGACACAACAAATCCACCTAGAAAGTTGAGATGTATGGTGTACCAAGGAGTCTTTAAATTTGTGGATATGAACAGCTTCAAAAAAGTCTAAATCCAGAGGAGTAATGCATTTCTTGATAATGGTAGCTGAGTCAAAATTGAAATTATGTCCCTCCCCCCAGCAATGAGAGGTGATAGAGGATTTCTGCAATTCTTTTTTCTTTACATAGTTTCTGTGTTCATTGACTCTGTAAAGGAGTTTTCGTTTAGTTTGTCCAATGTAGGACAAACCACATTGGCATTGAATGTTGTAAATGCCCCAATAATTATGTGGAGGAATTTGGTCCTTAAGTTGCGAAAAAGATAATTTATTAACCGGTTTAAAAACCACATTAAAATCATAATGTCTTAAGATATTAGCCATCTTAAAGCTAATGCTAATATAAAATGGTAAAATGATAAGGTTGGAAATGGAAACCGCAGTAACAGGAGAATCAAGATTATTAACATATTTATTAAGACTATGAGAAATTAAATTATTGATATAAGATAAACTAAAACCTCGATCAATAGCCACAGATCTAATGTAATTTAATTCTGTAATAAGTGAATTATTATCTGAACAAATTAAGCGAGCTCTATTAATCAAATAATGAAAAGCCGAAGCTTTTTGGGAAGGGAGGTGACATGAATTGAAATGGGGGGGGGGGGGAATGTGACAGCAAAAGGTTTACGGTAAACGCAAGTGTCAAAGGTGTTAAGCTGACGTGTAACCAACACATCCAGAAATGGCAATCTATTATCTATTTCAACTTCATAAGTAAACTGAATGACTGAATCTACTGAGTTCAAAATCTTTAATATATTGTCAACAGAAAATAGAGAAAGGTCAAGAGTGCAAAAGAATCATCTACATATCTACAATAAAATGGGAAGTTGATAAGGTTAAACATTTTAACCTCAAAGTAATGCATATATGAATCTGATAAAAAAAGACTTACCCACTGCTAAACCATCTGTCATAGAATGATATTGATTAGAAATTTGAAATGAATTTTGTTTTAAACAAGTACTTAATAACTAAATAATGTGATTGATTTCATAATCTGTGTAGCTATGTGCATAAAGATTGTAGCTATGTTACTAAACTGCATCATCTCAAACAGATATTTCGATCTTTAAATTAATTCTAAGAATATCTCAAATATTTATCCAGAAAAAAATTATTTAAGGAAAGGAAAGAACGTGACTTTTCTGTTTTGCCCAAGAATGACAGTGTGTTTTTGACATTTTTTTCCCCCTTCAAATGTTTTCCAAATATTTGTTTCATCTGAAGAATTTAAAAGAAGAAATCTATTTTCCAGAGCTATCGATGATGCATTGTACTTTTTTTCAAATGCATTTGTATTTCAAAAGAAACTTTTGTCAAAAGAAATTTTTTGTCAAAAGCTGTATTACGATTTCTTTCATTTTATTTGTGTTAATTTATGGAATTTTTCTATTAATATAACTGAATGTTTTTAGATGCCTTCTTAATTATACAAATATGTAGCATCTATAGTCTGGTTTCTTCCTCTGTCTGCATATAACAGCGCAAAAACTACCTAACCGAATGGTTTGAGATTTAATATATTAGCAGAATTTTGTGGCGCCATTTCAAATTTCAAAAATAAATGAAAACTTAAAAATATATTAATAAAAGTTTTCTTCATTCTAATAAATCCAATCATACGTAATTAATTCAATCATATCCCACGATAGGTAATGATTCTAGGTTGGCATGGTGATTATGTCCTATTTAAGTCAGAGTCATATTGTTTCCGTATTACTGAATTTAATATAGGGGAGACTAGGGACGGTAGACCATACGGGAGGCTGAATCCACCCATCAATTTTCACATTTAAGAGAATTTCAGTCAACCGAAGCTACCGGAATGCTTAAACTCGTTTCAGAGTCTTCGTTTCATAGAGATAAACGAAATAGATGTTGAAAAAATCAATTGTGAGGCGTTTTCATCCTAAAAGTTGTGTTTTTTAGAAATATTTTGCAATCTTTTTTTCAAATAAATTATATCATAGAAATTTAAGTATGTACAGTCGTGGAAAAAAAAAAGTAAACACCCCCTACTAACTTCTGAACAAATTATCGTAGAAGAAAGTTACTGGTACCGAACGATTGGAAATAAAGTCTACTTTTAAATGATGTATATAAAATTTGCTTAGGGGGCCATCTACATATTAAAACGAACCATAACTTTGTTTTTTTCAATAGCAGTACATAATTCTGACAGCATAAATGAACTCTACACCTTTCAATTAGCCTATAAACAAATTTTTATGCAATTCATGCTATAAGTTTTCGAGAATTTAATTATTTTAAAACGAGCGTATTTTAAGTGTTGTATCCAAATTGAAGTTCCGAACTCCATTGTTAACCGAGAGAGCCGCCTTCTTGATCAAGGCACGTTTAAGCCTCAATGAAACCTGTTTGATTACAGGATAGCAGAATAAATTTCAAAAATTTACTCACTACTATCATAGACGGCGCCTTAAACCATCATTTTGCCGTTTTTTAAGCATAATTTAAAAACTACTTGGAAGAAAAATGTGAAATTTTGGATTTCCATAAAGCAGGACTTAATAAATCTAAATCCATCAAAAAAATTGTAGGTTGCAATTCATAATTTTTTCGAATATTAATTTCATAATTCATAATTCATATCATAAAATTATAAAAATTGCAAATTCAACGTATTTATGTTTGGGTATATTAGTATTATTGCTACACAGAAAATTAGCTCATTAGGAACATAATTTCAGGAGATATAAATAAAAATATGAAAATGTAATTTAACATTAGAAGTACTAAATTTTGAATGTCTGTAATTCAAAAACTTATCATTTAAATGACTTGAAATTTGGTGTCTAGGCATAGTTTGAACCGAAGATTCGAAATATATCGTTAAATTTGGGTACTGCCATTGAAAAAAATGAAGTTTGGACTCGTTTTAATATGTATATGGCCCCCTAAGCAAATTTTATACACACCATTTAAAAGTAGACTTTATTTCCAATCGTCCGGTGCCAGTAATTTTTGTCTACGATAATTTGTTGAGGAGTTAGTGGGGGGTGTTTACTTTTTTTTTTCCACGACTGTACGTTTAAAGTAATGCAGAAATATCGAGCTTTCATTCCAGGCATAAAGACTGCACAGTAAGTTAGGCTTAACATAACAATGTGGTATTCTTTAGAAAAGGTCTATGCAGGGAAGCTTGACCCAGTCAATGTGATGGAGGGTTGACCAGATGCTCAAGGCTCCCTTAATTAAGTGGTTTTGGAAATCTTTTTTATTATACACTGTGCATAATGAAAAGTTACTTGTATATACATAAAAGAATGTAAATTTATTCTGTAAAGTTTCAGTAAAATGGGTGATGGAAAAGAAATTGTTTAAAACTGACTATAGAAAAATGTGAAAAATTGCTAGAAAATGTGAAAGTTAATAGGAACATTTTCCCATTTAAATATTGCTTACAATAGGTAAATAGAATCAGTAGGAAAGTCTAGAAAGGATGAAAGCAGCAGTCTTAACCCTTTGAGGGTCAGTGTTATGTTTACAAAGCCACTTAATTTTAATTCCGAAACATCACAAAGATAAAAGAATTTTGCTAAAATCTTTTCATTTAATATGTATGTGAAATGTAACCTTTTTCTTATTTCAAAATAAATGTGTTCATAAATTCCGGTGCCAGTCATTTATTTCAACATTTTAGTACTGAAAGTATTTTGCCCCTTAACCCCTTAATTCTCGCTCCCGTCATATTCACGGGCTGTGTCTTTTACTCAAATTGTTTGATTCCCACCAGTTTTATAAAATAATGAAATTGGGTGTATTTTGGTATCGTTTTTGCTATCATTAAATAAGGTGAATATTTCTTTTTCATAAAAGTGGTTTCAATAAGCAATTTGAATTTTTCAACCGTAATTTAATTCGAGCGTTAAGGGGTTAACACTAGAAGCGCCGGAAATTTTACTCAAGTGTTATAAAACTATTTCCCACCAGAATTTTTATTTAAAGCAATTTAACTTATTTCTTCGTGGTAATTATTTAACTTATTTTAGAAAAAAATTCTGGTTCTAATCGAAATATTTTCATTTTTTACCGGTCAAAATGACCCCTATGGCGGTTCTAGTGTTAAAGGTTTAAATCATGTTAATGATAAGTTAAGTGCTCATGCGGTTGCAAAAGAACATAGCATAGATCGAAAAACTTTAGGAAGGTATGTAGAAAAATTTCACCAGGGTGAATACAGTGAGATGAACTATGTTACAACTATGTGACAATTAGAGTTCTCAGATCGAGTGTCACAAAAAATAGAACAAGGAGATAAAAAAAAGCGGGACAGTAGCTCTTAAATTCAGACATAATAACATGAAACACTATGAAAACGGAACCTGTCTCTAACAGAATACTGCCTTAAATGTTAAAATTTCATTTTCCCTGCTGTACAGTTATACCTGCTCAGACAAAATCAAGTTTAAAACAAATTTTTTCTCCTCTGACTTGCGATTGCGTATTAACAGGTTTGTTTAAGCCTCATATTTAAAAAATATATATTTTTTTTTATAATAATTAAAGCATGTAGAATCATTTTTTTGGCTTTTTATAAACTGATTTTATTTCTCTTCACAAATAATGCAATATAAAACAAAGTGGATCAAGCCTCCCATATGTGAGAGGCCTTGGCCCATTATTTTTTCATGATTAAAATCAATCATTTTTCAAATGTCTTATATGTTACACTTATGCAGCAATTTTATTTTGATAACTGATTGTATGACGAATAAAATGATATATAAAATAACAAATACATTTGTCAAGGACGTTAGCGGTGTAGCAATGTCGTAAATGCTGACTGTCGTTATTAAAACCATCATGTGGCAGGCATTAGTTGATAAATCCTGTTTGATGCTGTATAGAGTGCATTGTTAGGTCTCACGGCAATTCGCATTAATTAGGGATGAGATTTTCGCGTTTTTTGCACACCAGTATTTTTTTAGAGAAAATGACATTTGATTTAATCGGAACATTTTTGCGATTTAACAGAAAGATAGTTTCCCTAAGAATATACTGGTGTGCAAAAAAGCGGAAATCTCATCCCTGATTAATGAAAGACATTGCAGTAAATACTTCAAGAGCCTATGACGACTCATTCTTAAAGACACCCTGGTTATACTGATTGTAGCTTTGTGAACAATGTTGGAGTATCTTGGGCTACTCTCAAATATAAGTGCACCCTATCAAGTATACAACACCTCCTTCGATGTAGCGGGCACTGATGCGAACTTTCAAGGAACTTTCTGCTGGATATGGAGAAATGACGAGAAGCAAGATCTTGCCGAGGGAATACAGTCTTTTATTTCGTTGGTAAATGGCAACTGTTTAAGCACTTGCATTTAAGCTTGATTATGAAGACAGGTGCGCTCAGCAACATGCTGTATGCTGTTTGTTTATCAATTATGCTTCCAAGAGCGAAGCACTGTAGAAATATGTACAGTCGTGGGAAAAAAAAGTAAACACCCCCTACTAACTCCTCAACAAATTATCGTAGAATAAAGTTACTGATACCGAACGATTGGAAATAAAGTCTACTTTTAAATGATGTATATAAAATTTGCTTAGGGGGCCATCTACATATTAAAACGAACCATAAATTCATCTTTTTCAATGGCAATACCCAATTCTGACAGCATAAATGAACTCTACGTCCTTCAATTAGACTAAAAATAAATTTTTATGCAATTCGTATGATAAGTTTCCGCGAAATTAATTATTTTAAAACGAGCGTATTTTAAGGGCTGTATCCAAATTGAAGTGCGTTACTCGATTGTTAACCGAGAGAGCCCCCTTCTTGATCAAGGCACCTTATGAAGCCTGCTAGATAACAGGACAGCAGAAGAAATTTCAAAATATCTACTCACTTCTATCATAGAGTAGATATTTTGCCGTTTTTTAAGCATAATTTGAAAACTATTTGTAATCAAAATGTGAAATTTCGGATTTTCATAAAGTAGGACTTAATAAATCTAAATCCATCAAAAAAATTGTAGGTTGCAATTCATAATTTTTTCCAATATTAATTTCATAATTCATATCATAAAATTATAAAAATTGCAAATTCAGCATATTTATGTTTGGGCACATTAGCATTAATGCTACACAAAAAATTAACACATTAGAAGCATAATTTCAGGAGGTATAAATAAAAATATGAAAATGTAATTTATCATTAGAAGCACTAAATTTTGAATATTTATAGTTCAAAAACTTATCATTCAAATGACTTGAAATTTGGTGTTTAGGCATAATTTGAACCGAAGATTTGAAATATCTCGTTAAAATTGGGTATTGCCATTGAAAAAAATGAGGTTGGGTTCGTTTTAATATGTAGATGGCCCTCTAAGCAGACTTTATATACACCATTTAAAAGTAGACTTTATTTCCAGTCGTTCGGTACTTGTAACTTCCGTCTACGATAATTTGTTGAAGAGTTCGTAGGGGTGTTTACTTTTTTTCCACGACTGTATATATGTATTTAAAAATTTAGCATTGTTTCTTTGTTTCAATAAAAGCCGTTAGTTTTGACATTTACAGTGTATTATATTTGGCTGCTCCTGTTTTTCTTCATCACTAGGCTCGAGTAAGAAATTTAAACTGCAATCGAATATATTTCAAATGTAAAGTCTTGAATTCACAATATTCCCTCCATCCGCTGCAGTGATTCTCCACAAGTCCAAGAGTAACACGACTATAGTCACAAAACTATTAATCGTGTAATTTTCAGCGTAGACATTCGTCGTTCTTCCATTTATATATATATCTTAGCTTGTGTTTTTTAACCCCTTAATTCTCGCTCTCATGATATTCACGGGCTGTGTCTTTTATTCGTTTTTGTTTGATTCCCACCAGTTTTATAAAATAGTGTAATTGGCTTTATTATGGTATCATTTTACCTGTCATTAAATAAGGTAATTATTTCTTTTCGAAAAAAGCTGTGCCAATAAGAAAATTGAATTTTTAAACCGTAATTTAATTCGACCATTAAGGGGTTAAGGATTACTTTTATTTTTGCCTCTATTTAAGTTTACCAAACGATAATATATTTCTAAAGCTAATGGTGTTGTTAATCTAAACTATATGCAAAAGTGACAAACTAATTATTCATCATTTTTTCTCTTTATTTTTTAGACTTTAAGGGGTCTCAGGACTCTTAAAGCTCTAAAATTTTCGAAATTTTCATTTTTTTAGATGTTAAACTTCTATGTTTTCTGAACATTTTGATATAATTGTTATCTTAAAATTCCCATTAGAACAGAAGTTACGGCATTTAGAATTATACTCGCTCAATAGCTGAAGCGGCGTCTCCAAAACTTTGAAGTCATTTTTCTCCAAATGACGTTTTTGGGCATAACGCGCACGATATCTCAAAAACTTCTGAATATTTTTTCATGAAATTTTCAAAACATATGTTTCATGTTGGTTTGTATAAACTGAACCTAAAATTTTCTTTTTATTGTAAAAAGAAAATATTTTTTAGAGGTTTATATTGTTGAAATTTTCTAAATTTTGCATTAGCTAAATACAACTTTATATTAAAAATATAAAAATGCTTTCAATACAAATTTATTTAGGTTCAGTGTAATTATTATAATCTGAGGCCTAAGTAGGCACCAAAATTTTCATTATAGTTTCAAAATTTATTTTGTGATCGTGCGCATAAGCTATTATGCCGATTTTCTGCTCGTCAAATGTCTGACAGTTTGAAGCCCCCTGTAAATGCTAATTCTGCTTCTTGCAATATTTCGAATATTTGAAATGAAAGAATATACTTGTATCTTTCATTCCCATTTAAAATTGTGTCTTAATATCAAATGCATTTTAAGATATTAAATGTTGAAAATGGTCTTTTTTTTTCATTTTTTCCAGTTTTAAGAGTCCTGAGACCCCTTAACCGTTCTGCCTCTTTTATACCTATGCCCAACTATGTATTTTAAAAAGATTACCTTGATTTTGGCCCCATTCAAAAAAATTTAAGTAGTAGCGAAGCAAACTAAGAATTCTAAATTCAAAAACATGTTCTTTATATACCGAAAAACTGTTTTTGCTATTAGATTACATAAAACGTTATTGGTAATCTTTATTTTATTTTTTTCTAAGTATCTCATGGAGGTTTCTGCGCAAAGAATTAGGCGCGTGTTATACGGTGAATGCACCTAAATCTTTATTTATTTATATATTTTGCTAGGTATCTCATGAAGGTTTCTGCGCAAAGAATCAGGTGCGCGTTATACAGCGAATACGCGTAAAAATAGAAGAATTAAGCCTGAATGCTTAGGTTCAGGTGTTCAGGTCATACGTCGGAATATATGATACTAAAAAAATGGCATGTTTTGAATCATCAGCAAGGAATGAGTTAAAATGTGAAAGAAGTGTTTCTTACCTATCTATGGAAATAGCAACAAGCGTGTTGATGGAAGAAATCACAGACACGCCCTGCAGATACGACACTGATTTGCACATGAACCAGCCCAACAACCATGCTGTAAAAGAGACAAACATATTATTGCAGGCGTATTTTCAATTTAGCATATAAAATATGCATTGAAATATACAAAATGCAAATTCATAACATTTAATAAAATTTTATAACTATAATGCAATGGACATTAAAATGCTATGCAACATAAATATAACGCAAATTAGCCATACAGTACTATAAACATAAACGTTAAAATAGTATTTTTTATATAAAAGTTCTTTATAAGCATTCAATGTTTCTTTAAAAAGTCTTCCAAAAAATTTGGTACATTATGTTAATTTTGTGTAAGCCTCGAGTATCGAGAAATAATCGTTTTGGTATTCAATTCTAGAAAGTGATAAATAGTGAACTTAATAAAATTTTATAATTTCGATCCATTTCTTTTTTAGTACATGGATACGGTAAAATATCATTTGACAGTTATTACATTCAAGCTATAAATCCGAATCAGTTGATTATAATTCGTCAATAAATTCAAATTAAATAAAATTCAGAAATTGATGATTACATTTAAATGGTAAATTCTAATTTACTTCATCTGTCTCACATGTATTATTAGCTTTAGATCAGAAATAACAATGACCATTAAATTTAGATATAACTGTTTGTATTGTAATTGGGTTTTTGCCGAGCACTGTTGCCTCCAAAAGACCACATCAATCAAGTTCCAGATCCAACTAAAATAAAGATCAAGCATATTTTGACTAGTTCACCCTCTGCTAGAGGAAATGTAACTTCTTAACAGAACGCCTGTTTTCCCGAAAAATTTCCTATTCTTAAAATTTTGTGACTGCCCTTCAGATCTGCTAACTATGTAAGCCTTAAAATGATATAGATTTTCGGGGCCTCGATCCGATTGCCAAATCTATGGCTATATCTTAAACTGTGCTGTGAATAAAAGACGTTCGTCTAATTAGTGAGTTACCGAATCAAGTTATTTAATACGGCTAACCTACACTCTAAGTCAGTTTATTGCATGGAGTCCAGTTCTTCACATACGTATAATTCAGATGTGGACATAATTTTTAACTTCATATTACGCATATTTATTAACCCATAAACCGCCTCTATCCTTAATATTTTTTCGTTATTATTATGTAGTTTTTAATAACTACACCTCTACTTTTTCCAAATGGCTCATTAATTAGTAAGACATTAAATCTTCAGACTGAGTGTTAAGCTCATCACAGCTAGGTAAACCCTCAACGCTACTCTACTGTACAGCACTTTTCAGCATAAAAGCAAAAATAACATTAAAACTTATTGGTGAGAATTCGGAATGCCTAAATAAACTAGTATGTTGTGGCCATCACAAAACATTCTTTTATTTAAATAACGTCAATTAAATTACTTAAATAGTACAAGAAATTACATCAATTTAGCACCCATTCATATCAAAGTATATCTGAATTTGAAGTTTGATAAAAATTCGTGCAGTAGTTCTGGAGATAGAGCTATAGCGGAAATTCTGAAAAATGTAGCTAGCTGTTGAGTGATTTACACCAAAACATAAACAGCACTAAACGATATCAAGGTATACCTGAATCTGAAGTTTGAAGAAAATTCGTGTATTTGTTATTGAGATAGAGCTATAGTGGAAACTCTGAAAAATGCAGCATAGCAGCGCCATCTGCTGAGGGATTTGCAAAAAAAAAAAAAAAAAAAAAAAAAAAAAAAAACAGCACTAATTGATATCAAGGTATACCTGAATCTGAAGTTTGTTGACAATCCAAGCATTAGTTCTTGAGATAGAGCTATTGCGAAATCTCAAATTATGCAGCATAGCAGTGCCACCTGTTGAGCGAACTACACCAAAATGTATAAAACGTCAATTCATGTCAAGAACTAACTTAATCTGAAGTTTGATAAAAATCCTTGCATTAGTTCTAGAGATTGAGCTATTGTGGTAATCATGAAAAATGCTGCATAGCAGCGCCACCTGTTGAGCGATTTAAACCAAAAACTAAACAGCACTAATTTAGATGCAGGTATACCTGAATTCGAAGTTTGTTGAAAATCCAAGCATTAGTTCTTGAGATAGAGCTATTGCGGAAACCGCAAAAAATGCAGCATAACAGCACGACCTGTTGAGCGATTTATACCAAAATGAATAAAACTTCATTACATGTCAAGGACTAACTGAATCTGAAGTTTGATGAAAATCTGTGCATTAGTTCTGGAGATTGAGCTAATGTGGGGATCGTGAAAAATGCTGCATAGTGGTGCCAACTGTTGAACGATTTACACCAAAAACTAATCAGCACCAATGCATATCAGGGACTAACTGAATATGAATTTTTATTAAATTCCGTGCATTAGTTCTTGAGATAGAGTGCCCACAAAATTTGTATCACATGCATACAGACAGACAGACAAACGGAGTCACAGACTCACAGACAGACGTTTTGTAAAAACACGTTTTTCGGAATCTCTGACCCCTAAAACATGTAAATCCGTCGAAAACCGAAAGTCGAAAATTTTCACGAATCCAATACTTTCTTCTTCTAAAGATAAAAGAATGTAAATATCAGCCATATACGGCAACATTGCTGCCTAAGCTATAAGTATAGCTTAGTATAAATTATCCTCAGCTCTATCCCTGTTAAATCAAAATACCGATATTGATATCCTATTTAACACCTTAACTATTTTTTTTGTTTTTTTTTACACTCTAAATTAAAAATAAGGACTCGGCACCACTTTTTGTTTACTAAAATATTTGGCTTTGCACAGTCGAAAAAGTTATGCTATTTAACAAACCAAAGATTACAGTTAAAATTAAGTGGTATCCAAGATCTTTTTGTATCGAAGATAGCAAACTCTTTTTGTCCGAATGCTGCCGTTCGGGCAAATCAGTTAAGGGGTTAAAGAAGTCAAAGCCATTGTACATGCATCACAATATAATACTTGTATAATGAGAGAGTCTCTGGAGATTTTGACAAGAGGCAAGTGTACCTATAATGATGTTCTATCATATAATATACCACGGATATGGTTTAACATGCTTGGAGTAACTGGTGAATTTCGTTATGATTAACCCTTCCCTCCTCTCCTTCCACCCCCCCCCACCCCCCCGCCTTCTTTCCGGTTTCCATAGCAACCCCTCTGTTTTCTTTTTCTCTTTTTCCTTCTCACCCTGCTTGTTGTTTTTTATTTCACCTTCTGATATTTAACCAATGGTTGCCATTTAGGCTGCAACAGTTCCCCTGAAGACGACTAATGCTTAGTTGAAAGCGCTTGGGATTTTAACACCTTCTGACACCAATATTTTTAACATCTTGAAAGTTTTAAATGTTTTTAAAATTTATGTATGTTTGTACAGTCGTGAAAAAAAAAATTAAAACCCCCTACTAACTCCTAAACAAATTATCGTAGAAGAAATTTACTGGTACCGAACAATTGGAAATACAGTCTAATTTTAAATGTTGCATGTAAAATTCGCTTAGGGGGCCATCTACATATTGAAAAGAACCCAAACTTCAATTTTTTCAATGACGATACCCAATTTTAACAAGATATTTCAAATCTTCGGTTCAAACTATGCCTAGACACTAAATTCCAAGTCATTTGGATGATAAGTTTTTGAATTACAAACATTCAAAATTTAGTGTTTCTAATGTTAAATTACGTTTTCATATCATATATATTAAACGAGCAAGCGATTTAACCGATTATGAATGATATCGTAAACTACTGGATCGATTTTCATGAAACTTGCCTCCTATACTAAGTCCAGCACGAGAAAAAGATCTAGCTATGTCCCGAATTCCAGAAGATTCGTTTTTACAGGGTAAAACAAGATCTCAGCTGAAATTTTGCTAGCTATAAACCGAAAAATTATCATGCAATTTACACAAAACGTGTTTTCTGCACTAATTCGAGCACGATAAACACATCTAGCTAGGTTTCGAATTCGAGAAAATTCGCTTTGATTGATTAAAAGAAACTCAGCACTGAAAACGTTGCTATGTATCGAAAACGGCTTTAACGATTTTCACCAAACATGACGCATATACTAAATCGAGAAAGAGAAAAAGATCTAGCTAGGTCCCGAATTCAAGAAAATTCGTTTCTTAGGGTAAAACAAGATCTTAGCCGGAACTTCTGCTTGCTATAAATCGAAAAACTCTCATGCAATTTACATTAAACGTATTATCTATACTAATTCGAGCACGAGAAATACATCTCGCTAGGTTTCGAATTCGAAAAAATTTGTTTTTATCGATTAAAACAAACTCAGCACTGAAAATGTTGCTATATATCGAAAACGGCTCTAACTATTTTCATAAAATTTGACGCCTATTCTAATTCGAGCTCAAGAAATTGATTTAGCTAAGTCTTTAATTCGAGAAAAATCTTTTTCTGTGGTTAAAATAAGCTCATTACTCAAAAAGGTGGTATTAATCGAAAAAATTCTGACGATTTTTATAAAGTATACTTTATTCTAATATGAGAAAGCCTTCAAACTAAGTCTCGACTTCGGTAGAAAAAAATGTAATTTTAAGCTATTTTTTTATATTTAATCATCTGTAATCGGAATCCTCGACAACACAATGAAAGGTAATCTCGAAAGCGGCACTAAAAGATTGCCTTTTACACTTAACTCGGGATTACATGTGCAGGGTATGACATACCCAGGGTGCGCACTGTTATTACATTTCTCACCACTATTTTTCGAAAAGTAATCTTCAAATAATTTAATAGCAGAATGTGCGAGAAATACTAACTATTAAATAACATGACGATTTTTATTTGAATTTATTGGTGGAAAAGTATAAATCGTACATATCATGGATACACGCGAGCATTCCCCGGTTAATCGAGCATTAGATAACGCCTAATGTAGATTAACAATACGGTAAAATTTGTTTTAACTGGCTAGAACAAAAAAAAATGATTGATTATAATTATTGATTATGATTATATTTCATGAATTTAATTATTTTCATAAACATTAGTAATATTACTTGATAAATAACTGTGCTTATACTTTACAGTTTAAAACAACTGCCATGTTGTTACAAACATCTGTATAATTTGTTGCCATGGCGGTATACCCTGCGCAAAATTAGCAACAATTTTTAAAGCAAGATCATTTTTCTGTGTCAATCTTTCCACATAGCTCATTTTTGTCGCCAAACATTGACTTAGACAACGTATCTTGTTAATAATCATTTAATTTATAAAACATGAAGTATAGCCTTCGGGATATGCTTGATAATCGCATGCATATAAAAATAGTTTATTTTCATTTATGACAATCCAAATTTCCGGATATATGCAAAGTTTTCTTTTCTTTTCGTTTTTTTTTACTTTAAAATATATTATTTATGTACTCGAATAAATGCTTCGCAATAAAAAATTTAAATTTTATATTTCTTCCGCCCACTAAATAAATGACACTATATTTAAAAGAAAACAAGTACTTTAGCTATTTAAAAGTAAAATATCTCAATTTTGGCCCATTTGTGACATCACTTTCTCTGACTTTTAGCTTCTGACCGTGTTAAGACTAGGAGCCGTAAATACAAACGTTAACTCCATGACTTATTGATATTCTACTATACTAATATTTAGTAACTATCACTTGTCTATGTTTATTGAAAAAAGTAAATATTTCTAATACTGTGACGTTAGAACTAAAGTATTCATTTTTCTTTAAATTTAGTTAGTATAATTGCAAATTCATTATGTCTGCAGGACGGCCTAAAAAACGAGAGCTCAACTTTAACGAAAGAATGGCGAGTTCGATTAGAAATAACTGAAATTGAAAATGATATTTCAACGTCTAGACCAATGCGTGCTGCTAAAGAAATAAGCCCACAAAAGATCGCAGATATGATGTATTGTCTTAATAAATCTGTATACCAAGAATTAGATCAATTGTGTACATTAAAAAAACGAAAAGTGTTGGCAAAACAAACGAAAGCCGCATTCAACCCATACGTGAAATGCAGCATTGTTCCATTCAGCACATAGCAAATGAAATAAATATTCGACAAGATCAAGATTTAGAAGAACAAAGACGACTGAAAATTTTAGTAAAGAAACGAATGCGAACATGGAAGTGCGCAGTTAATAAAGAAGTAACATACCAAAAATTGGGTTCTTTTAACATTGAATGTATTCATATCAAAGCAATTCATTTTCCAGAAGAACGTGTGTCTAATCAAATTAACCAGGACTCATTTGGCGACTACTGCTTACATGGACGAATTAAGCTTGACTTCCCATTTTTCCAATGAATTGGTGCGTTTCTTTTTAAAATGTCATCCATTTGCTGAAATTTCCACAAAAAAATTCGCAATTTAAATTCATGTTTTGCTTTGGCTTCATTTAAGGCACATGATGATCGAACAATTAACAGCCATGGTATTTACAGGTTTGTCGCCGGCGGACAAGTTTATCATAAGATGAATATGGCAGCTCATCCAAAACAAAACAATGAACGTGAATTCAAACGGCCGCAATATGGTCAGATGTAGTTTTTAAGTTCAGAAGATGCTGTTAACGAAGGACTCGAATATCCTCTAAACCATGGAATCATACGAAGTTTAATGGAACTTTTAGAGCATATTATTCGGTTTCAAAATATGTTTGCACAATCATTTATGATGAAGCGAGAAGTTGAAGAAGAAGTGAATCGACATGCTAAAGCAGAAGGAATAAAAGCTCCATATGTCAAACTTCTGTTTACAATGCGAGAAAATGCTGATTACAGAAGATTCAATATCCCTATGACCAATGATGTATGCGCCGTGCTTACACTCAACGCCGATCAAAGCTTTCCAGATAACGAAATAGTGCTACATCAACGTGGAAAAAAAAATGTCAATTTGCGCAATATTGATATACGTATAGAACCATTCACGTATCCACTATTTTACCCCAAAGGAACATTTGGCTATTCTGTGGATCTACAATTGCAAACACCTTATACAACTCGTCAGCATCTTACTCGACTAGAATTAGCACAATATAGAATTGCTTTTCGACTTAAACTTACTAAATACCTTCCTCCAGAATCAGCTATTATAGGTGCAGATTTGCGCCAAATACACTTCAACGCTTTGCATTTTGGTGGTCGGCATTTCCAACAATACCTCGTTGATACATACATCAGAGTAGAGCACGATCGCATCCAATCGATCAAGGCTAATCAAAAAAAAATTCTTTCTGACCAATATTCTGGAGTTACCTACATTATTAAGGCACTAGTTGAAAAGAAATATGCCCTTGTTGGTGAAAAGACAATACAACCATCTTCATTCATTGGATCGACGCGATACTATGTTGAACAGTTCGAAGATACGATGGCCTTTGTTTGCAGATATGGATCACCAGATTTCTTTATCACTGTAACATCAAATCCTGAATGGCCAGAAATTAACCCCTTAACGCTCGAATTAAATTACGGTTGAAAAATTCAAATTGCTTATTGGCACCACTTTTATGAAAAAGAAATATTCACCTTATTTAATGGCAGGAAAAACGATACTAAAATATAGCCAATTTCACTATTTTGTAAAACTGGTGGGAATCAGACAATTTGAGTAAAAGACACAGCCCGTGAATATGACGGGAGCGAGAATTAAAGGGTTAAAGAGGCATCAAGAGTTGTCTTGGAAAACGGAATAATACATGAGCAACCTGCTCAATATAGACCTGATCTCGTCGCTAGAGTTTGTAAAATTAAATTCGATGACATTATTGAAGAATTGGACAAAAAACAAGTATTTGGAAAGGTTGTCGCTTACGTTTATACAATAGAATTCCAGAAACGTGGCCTCCCACATATGCGTCTTCTGCTGATTATGACTCCCGAAGATAGAATCCGTAACCCAGAGGAACTGGGTGACCTGATTTTAGCGGGAATTCCCATTAATAATGATCCTGCATTACGAAATCTGGTGCCAAAATGGATGATTCACAAACCATGTGGGAAAAAAAACCCAAATGCACCGTGTATGATTAATAAAAATGGGTACATGAAATGTCGCTTCAACTATCCTAAAATGTTTAACGAAATCACTTCTTTAGCGGACGATGAAAAACCAAGTTATCGACGTAGATATAATCCACAGTTGATCAACATAGTTTAGAATTTTCGCACGAGCATGCTGTTTATCGAAAGGATATAAATGGTTGCAAAATAACAAGAGATAACCGTCACGTAGCTCCATACAATGATTATCTGTTGAAGAGATACAAGTGTCATATAAACGTTGAATATGTAGGAAATATTCGTGCTGTAAAATATCTCTACAAATATATCTACAAAGGGCATGATTGTGCAACAAAAATGGTCGTTGAAAACAAAAGAAAACTTATGTACAATGAAGTAGACACTATATTGAATGTCGGTGTATCACTCCTCCGGAAGCATGTTGGCGATTATTTGGCAACGAGATTCAAAAGTAAAGCCATTCTGTTCAACGCTTAGATATCCATTTACCAGGTCAATTTCGAATTGCAAACATTCATCTAGCACAAGAAGATTTAGCAGATACGAGTCAGAAAGGTTCAACATTAGAGGCACATTTTCGGCATAATCGAGACCTAAAACTAACAGAAGAAAATAATCTTCTGAACGGAAATTCTCAAGACGTTATATATCACTACCATTGGTAAATTCCTGAATACTTCAAATGGGATGGAAAATCCAGCGAATGGATTCAGAGAAGTCGTCGTTTACGCGTTATTGGTCGAATACACAACGTAAATTGTATCTCCCAGCCAGAACTTTACCGCTTACGACTGCTGCTGTACCATGTTAAGAATGCAACAAACTTCGAAGATATGCTAACAGTTAATGGCATTACATATGCATCATATAAACAAATTTGTTTAGTTCGTGGACTAACTTACGATGACCAACAATGGATTGAAAGTCTGCGAGAATCTGTTATGTCGAAGATTCCTAAAGTCATGAGAACGCTGTTTACACAGATTCTCATTTTTGGATCTCCTGAAAATCGAAGACGTCTATGGAAAATGTTTAACCCTAGAACTAACGAAAATTTTACTCAAGTTTTATAAAAACATTCTACACCAGAATTTTTACTTAAAACTATTTAATTTGTTTATTTAACTTATTATTGTCTGATTTATAAATTTAGTTTGTTTTGAAGAAATTTCTGGTTTGAATAAATATTTTGAATGTACATGTCGGGTCCATTGGACCCTTCTGGTAGACAGAGGGTTAAGAAAGATTTGACTGAAGACTTCATCCGAGAAACAGGACGGATGGTTAATTCTGTCGAAGAAGCGCTTAAGCGTGCTTATCGAATTATTGCATTCAAGTTAAATACAGAAGCTACTGAAGGTAGGAATTTCCTATACTGGGTTCATCAACTTTTTATGGACGATATTAATGGATACGAGAACGTGCTAAATATAGAAACTATGAACACCAATGAGTCTATTTCTGTTGGAGAACATATGTATCAACTTCTTAAATGGAGGCAAATTGAAATTGTTGATACCATCTTACATTCAGTAAACGATTCAACCCCTCGATCAAAATGTTTCTTTATTGATGGACCTGGAGGCACTTTAAAGACTTTTGTATACAAAACTCTTTATTACATTCTTTCAGGACAAAAGCATAAAGTAAAGTACATGGCATTCACTGGGATTTCTTCTGTTCTGCTACCTGGTGGAAGTACTTCACACAAGACTTTTGGACTTAACGTTCCATTGACATAGGATTCAATTTCCAACATTAAACCCAGATCTGCTAAATCAGTCGAACTGAGCAAAGTTAATGTATTTTTGATGGATGAAGCTCCTATGCTGCCAAAATACGGACTTCACAACATAGATCAATTGCTGCGCTCTATTGCAAATCCAATTTTGCCGTTTGGTGGAAAGATTGTGGTCATAGGAGGGGACTTCCGTCAATGTCTACCTGTCCAACTACCAGCAAACAGAAGTGAAATATTGTATTTATCAATCAAAAAAAGTGAGCTGTGGCACCACTTCAATTCAATTTCATTAACAGATAACATGCGCGTTGATCCGGAACAAAGAGAGTTTGCCAAATATCTTTTGAAACTTGGAAATGGGGAGCTACCTGAGAACGCGATGGATGAAATCGAACTACCCGTAGTTATACTTTCAAATGGTCATCTCATTGATGAAGTCTTTGGAAACTGATTAAAGAAAGGAAGTTATGAAGAAATGAAGGATCGAGCTATCCTTGCGCCATTAAATAAAGATGTCAGCAAGATTAGCGCCGAAATTATTGAAAAGCTTCCTGGAGAGTATAAAATCTACCACAGCTACGATTCCGTCAAAGATCAACCTGAAGGAGAAGTCCAGTTTAAGACGGAATTTCTCAATTCCATCGAAATATCTGGTGCTGGGCTGCGGCGTCGGTCTTGACCGGAGTGTGCGTGGGGGTCCGCTCTGTTGGACTCGTCTGGCGGCGACCTTCGGGACGCGTTGCGGGGCTTGTCTCACGGGTGGTTTCCTGCGTAAGCGTATGGGCTTGAAAAGAGCCTGGGTCCGGAGGATGGTCCCTTTTTTTGGGGACACCCATCGTCTTGCCACCTCATGAGTTAAAGCTTAAAAATAACGCAATAATCATACTATTGCGCATTTTAGATGTTTCAGAAGGCCTTTGCAATGGAACAAGGTTAATTGTTAAAGGTCTTTGCAATAACATAAAGCAAAAATAATAACAGGAGAATATTCAGGTATCGAAGTACATATTCCGCGAATAACTCTCGACTCAAGCAGAAGTCAACTTGGATGCACGATGTAAAGGCATCAATTTCCTGTGAGGCCAGCATTTGTAATAACTATACATAAAGCTCGAAGTCAGACCTTCGAATTTGTTACCGTCAACTTACAGACACTTGTTTTTATGCATGGGATGCTCTACGTTGATTTTTCCAGGGTTAAGAGGCAAAACAACTTAAAGGTAATTCTACCTACAGAAAATCCTCATCACACTCATAATGTTGTATGGAAAGAAGTATTGAATACACCAACAACCAATCAAATTAGTATTGAAGAGACTGCAGAAATACGTAACTAAATGGTTTACTAGAAAGTACTAAGAAATATAGATTTGTAAATAAATAAAATGCTCAAAAAACGAATATTTAGTATGTGTTATTATTATTTTTAGAAAGTAGAAATGACATTTTCATCTAGAAATAAATACGCTTAAATAATATACAAGTAACATTTTTTTCAATGCAACATGATCGCAGAATAAAAAAATCACCGAGTGATGCTCGGTGTACCAGGTACTTTTTATTAATATATCCCGAAATTATACTCCTAATGTGCTACTTTTTTGTTTAGCAATAATACTAAAATACACAAACATAAATACGTTGATTTTGCAATTTTTATAATTTTATGATATGAATTATAAATTATGAAATTAATATTAGAAAAAAAATCTGAATTGTAACCTACAATTCTTTTTGATGGATTTAGATTTATTAAGTTCTGTTTTATGGAAATCCAAAATTTCACATTTTTCTTCCAAGTAGTTTTCAAATTATGATAAAAAAATTGCAAAATGATGGTTTAAGATGGAAGTGACTAAATATTTTGAGATTTTTCTGCTATCCCGTAATCTAGTATCCTGTTCAATGACTGCTTTACTGGCACTTAAGATGACTTGATCAAGATGGGAGCTCTATCGGTCAAATCGAGTACCGAACTTCAATTTGGATACAGCCCCTAAAATACGCTCGTTTTAAAATAATTAATTTCTCGGTAACTTATCGTACGAATTGCGTAAAAATTTGTTTTTAGGCTAATTGAATTGTGTAGAGTTAATTTATGCTGTAAGAATTGTGTACTACTATAGGAAAAAACAAAGGTATGGTTCGTTTTAATATGCTGATGGCCCCCTAATCAAATTTTATATACATCATTTAAAAGTTGACTTTATTACCAATCGTGTGGTACCAGTAATTTTCTTCTACGATAATTTTTTAGAGAGTTAGTAAGGGGTGTTTACTTTTTTTTCCACGACTATGCCTATTCAATAAAAAATGTAATGGGAATTAAGTATTTATATTGCTTATTTTTAAGTATGGCTGCTAACATTTTATGCTTTCTTCTTATCACTGAAATTTAATTCTAAAAATTGTTTTATTTAATCATCGAAATCCAACGATTAAACATGGCGAAACTCATTATTAAATTTCAGTGGTATTAAAAAAAACTTACGAGTTGGCAGTTGTGCATAAGGTCTTCAGCTTTTTTGCGGAATAACGTTTGCCACTACAAATTTTGAAAGATAACCCTTTCTTTCTTTAACCCTTAATATACTGACGGTACCATTAAAACAACTTGTTATAAAATTCATTTAAAAATACATCGATTAGTAGTAATGCAGTTTAGAATGAATTATAGATGCATTACTTTATCTTGTTCCAAAAACATTATCGGTTACGCAGAACAAAAATATTTTTTAAAGGATGATTTCTTTTGCCTTTTCATCTTTTCAGCTTTCTTGGCGTTGGGAGGGAGGGAGGATTTTTCAATTCGGAAATATTTCTATATTTCTACTGTAAGAACATTATATTTGTATATTTCCTTATTCTACAAATTACTAAGAAAAATATTCAAAATAATAGATTTGAGTGGAGTTATAAACCACAAAATCCGTATAAATTAAAATTTAATGAATCCTTCTAAATCCTTCAATTCTTCTAAAATCCTTCTAAAATTTATTAAATGATTATGCAATTGCTCTAATGTAGTTTAAATAATTCAAGAAAATGCTTTAGAAGATATAATTTTCATGAGTTCATAATTCAGTACATAAAGGGTCAATGATAAAAGTTTCTGTTATTAAATAAGGAAATTTTTTAAATTAGAAAACAGCGGTAGCGTGATATTTAATTTAAGCCCTTGGGGACGAGCGGCACGTATACGTGCCGCATGAATCGCTCAGAATCCTTGTTTTTCCTCACCAGTAAAATTTTACTGTAAAATTCGCCTTATTTAATCAGTGCATTTTCTCGATTCAGGAAGACACAAATTTCTGTTTTTAAAAAACGGTGACAAAAGATTAAAAATTATGTAAAAGGCTCCCATCGCGAAGGGGTTAAGTATGCGCATTTATTTTTAGCGCTGCGTCAACGCAACAACAGCGGGTAATGGGTTAAAGAATCGAAAAAAAAAATGCATCGATATATTTGTGTCAGTTTTACATTATTTATCTTATTTTGTTTATATTATAATGTCACGATATTACGTTTATTATAACATGATGATATGTTCATTATGTAAAATTTATGCATACGACAATTCGTATGTAATTTTATTCTTTTTCTGCCTTATATAAACATTTTTGATGGACATTCTTTATTGAGTACCAGAATGTGTTACATACATGAATGCGCACCTTTCCTTTATTGGCCTCAGGAAAGAATAAGATGGAATAAACAGGAAACTTATTCATCGTACAGTTATTTGCGTTACATTATTAGTTTTATCATATTCAGCTAAAGTCGAAAAATTACAGGCAATAGGCAACTTAGTAATTACGCATTTATGTTTGTATTGTATAGATTTTAATTACTAACGTAATAATATTTTTCTTCCTTTCACGCTTGTTAACTCATTAAAGAGTGACGTTGCGTTATCGCAACATTATATTTGTGATTTTTGCACTTTTTTTTTTTAATACCAGTAAAAGAGAACAATAAAATTTACCTTATTTAATTTATACATTTCAGTGATGCATAAAGTAAAAGTAAGTGTTTAACAAAAAGTGGTGTAAACTGAATAAAATTACGGTAAAACATGCTGGTCATTAATGGGTTAACACTAAACATACAGGGAATTTTACTCAAGTTTTATAAATACAGTAAAACCTCCTTAAAGCGACCACGCTGAAACGAAGTAACAATTAATGTTACTAAAATTTATTTTTCACATTAGGAAAAAACATGAAAATTTAAATATCAAAACTAAAGTTAATTACTAATTTAAAAAATGAATACATTCACGTTTGCTTTGATTTTACGGTTTTATCTTTTATAACTTTCATTTCCAAGTCATTTCGAAGCTCAGTAAATAAACGCAATTTCTTGGAAGGGAACAAATAATGACGATTTCATTAATTTATTTCTTTCAAATTTTCCTGACAGAACAGGGTTGGGGAGTTTATTGACCGTCGTTCTGAATTTGTCATCAGAGTTAAATTCATTGCCTAAAGAGGCACAAAGGGGTTTAAACACCTAACCGTTACCGGAAAAAAAAGTTCTAAACTTAGTTTAGAAGTTTGATGAATAATGCGCTCTCCGGAATTATTTTTCTAATAAAACCTTCTTCAAGCGATCATGAAAAGACGGAATTAGTTTAATTTTCTTCAAAGAAATGATTCGCTCATGGACGGAGTTCAACTGGGATGGTCTTTAAACAGTGTCACTTAATGGAGAAAAACTGCTGATGTATTTATATTCGTTAACTCTTTTTTTTTTTGAGGCAATAAACTTCACCTTCTAAATGTTGAAATATTTGACAGACACCAGAATTTAAGTACAAATTTATTTGAAATTAATTAAATATATCCTTTATACTTTTCTTTTTAAAACAGCTGAAATCTCGGTGTCCGTTGGAAATTTGGAATTAAAATTAGCTGTTTGCACCAAAGAAACATCACCTTTGACAGAGTTAAGGAGACCAGAAAATTTTTAAACGGTAAAATTTGGCTGAGTTTTGATTATAGACTTGAAAATCTGTAATTTGTTTGTACTATTAATTATTTTTGTGTATATTTATTTATTTTTATAGAAATAAAAATGTAAAATTTTAAAAAACAATAACAAAAGCCACTATATTACACAACAAAATTAATCTTGCAAAACGAGTTTTGCTGGAGTCTAGGTACCATATTTTTGAATTATCATTTTTTATATACATACATATATATACTGCTTATTAAGTTTGATTTTGATATCTGTAACAAAAACCTTTGAAAAAATGGAGGACAGATTACAATAAAAACCTCTAATTAGATCATTTTACTATTTCTGTTTTCATTTATTTATTCATGCTTTATAGAAATTCAAACAGCAGAAAAATTGTAAAAATAAAATGAAATAAAAGCATATATATATATATATATATATATATATATATATATATATATATATATATATATATATATGCAAAATTTATCTTGCAACAATAGATTAGAAAATTTCGACTCTCGATTACAACAAAATTAATCTTACAAAACTAGTTTTGCTATGATTTTGAAGTTTAGGTACCATATTTCTGAACTATCATTTTTTATATACATGCATCTATATACCGCTTATTAAGTTTGCTCTGGATTATATCTGTAACAAAAACAATTGAAAAAAATGAAGGACAAATTACAATTAAAACCTTTAATTAGATAATATTACTACTTCCGTTTGCATTTATTTATCCATGCTTTATAGAAATTAAAACAGCAGAAAAACTGTAAAAATAATATAAAGTAAAAGTAAAGATATATAAGATATAAAAGAATTATAATAAAACATTCAAAATCCATAAATAAAAAGTGGAGAATTTATTTTCCTTTATAAAACATGTAAAACAGGTAAATCCGTTTACTTCTTCAAATCTGTTGTAGCAAAAACTTTGGGAAAACAGAGATTCAGGATAACTGAGTTTAAAGTTTAGACTTCGCGGGTAACGCATTGTTTGCCGTTGGATTCATACGGTCATAATATTAGGAATTTTTCCATCGGACCAACTGTACGATATTCTTATAAATTTAAAAATTATAAAATAATATTATTAACAACATTTTTTTCGTCATTTCACACCTTTATGATCCCTTTAAAAATCGCCGCGACTTGTTCGTGCTTATATGATTATTAAAAAGTATAACAAAATAAATCTTAAATTTATGCAGAACTATGACACCAGTGGTAAAAATAATTATTTCACAGTCCAGGTTGAGAAGTGAAAATTTAAATTGAGCTCAATTAAAAACGGGCCAAACTTCCACCGCTAAACAAGGATTGGATTTTTCTGCCTTATTCATGACAGTAATTTAGCAAGAATATAATATTCACACCAGACGAAAATGTCTGTTAAAATTTACTTCTGTAAGTTCGCTTTGTTGATTATCAGACACCGCAGTTGCGTAAATTCGCAATTACATTTTGACTTACGTTTATACTATTAAAATTTAACCTTTTCAGGGCCAAAGCATTTCCACTGTTAAAATGTTGAAATGAATCAATGACATCGGAATTTACGAACAGATTTAGTTGGAAATAAGAAAAAGGCTATATTTTACATACATAACAAACTTAAAAAATTGTACAAAACTTCTGAGGCCATTGTGGCATTTGGAAATTAAAATTAAGTGGTTTCGTAAACATACCACAACCCTTGAAAGGGTTAAGGATAAAATTTTATTATAGTTTAATAGATTGAGATATAATGTAAGTAGAGAGTGAAAAAATTAGTTACATTTACATTTTCATTCTTGAGTAGATTTTCCTGTGCAGTGTGATCCCCCGTACAATATTTTTATACAAATGTTTACTTATAATCGCAAATTAATTCTTTTTTAGAATTAGTCAAGTATACAGTTAAAATCACACAGTTTTAGAGAAGGATGAGAACTCGTATCGATTATTCATCCTTTCGGTATCGTTCATTGAACGCTAATAAAACCCCTAATTGAATAATAATGGTTATCTTTAACGATCGGAAAGTGAAAATGATCGATTACTTTTCGACAATTAATGAAATATTTAACATTAAACGAGCTGCATTATTAACCTATAATTAAAGGCTTAGATTTTAATTACGGCTTATCAGTGTTGCTGTATCTGGTGGATATTTTATTAGAAATATTGAATTCGCACCAGAAAATTTTGAATAGCATTTTTGTTTTAGCTTATTTATGGCATAATTAATTGCCGGAAATTTCGCATACATCATTCAAGATTCACTCTAGCTTCTGAGTTAAACAGACGTATTTGTCATCGCTCCGAATGCGGTACGCGGGCGCTCCTGCTCACGATCTTTTATTTCGATTGCGGTGGAGTATAGTTCTTGTCAGAATAGACTTCTAGCTTTCTAGTGCTGCGGTATGGCGACTACAGAGGAACATAATTATTATATTACGGAAGTTATCGATAAAATATGTAATGGAACGTTAAACAGTAATTTCAAAGACCAATTTGACAGATTTTCTTCGAACTTTGAGGACTATTCTAAGACTATACTGGGTGATTTTTACACCTTCGTAGACCAATATATATTGGATATAAAGGCTAAAGATGGATATTCTGATTCTGTCTCTGAACAGGAAGAGGTAAGAAATACTTGCCTTGATGTTTTTACTTTGCTTAGGGAGCCAACCCATGATAATTTGTTAAATTCAGCTATCTTTAGTTTTTTTTTGCTCTTTTAAGTATAAGAAAAGTGTTAATTTTTTTCTTACTAATACTAATCTCAAAAACGAAATTTTCAATGCAGTTAAGAAAGGCGTTAAACGTCCTCTCTCAGAGGAGAGTTCACCTATCCCTCTAAGTAATAAATATAAGAATATCGCTAATGAAGTTACCCTTACTGAAAATGTAGATATGGATGAGTCAAATGTTAGTGAAAATACTCAGAATACTGTCAAAGTTAAAAAATCTGTTAACCCTTTCTACGTCGAAGTCGACAGCAATTGGGCGACGGTAGCTCATGAAATTACGGTGTTAAACTCGGAAAAACCAAAAATAACGCTAAAAGGCGAACGCATTGTTATACAATGTAACTCTGATAAGGACTTTAAATCTACTCAGAAATGG
The DNA here is from genome assembly GCA_963932465.1 of Maratus speciosus. Taxonomy (NCBI): domain Eukaryota; kingdom Metazoa; phylum Arthropoda; class Arachnida; order Araneae; family Salticidae; genus Maratus; species Maratus speciosus. Next base: position 218,201,254 of record OZ010797.1, on the reverse strand, counting down.
CTAGACCAAAACAAAAAGAAATACACCACTCTTGATTCTAAAGAACTTCGACCCAAAAAAATATGCATTAGGGGCCTCCCCTGTTACACCGATACTAAAATTATCGAAGAAAGTCTCAGGGAGCATGGTTTCGCAGTCACTAGGGCTGCCATGCTTAAAAATCGCAAAACTGGCCAACCAATGCCGATATGCATGGTAAATGTTATACCTCGTAAGAACTTTGAAGAAATTTACCAAATTAACAATATACATTATATTTCTGTTAAGATTGAAGCTTTTACTAGCAAAAATCGTGTAAAACAGTGTTACAAATGTCAAGGTTACGGTAACGCATCAGAAGTGTGTGGCTTCGATGCTAAATGTGTAAAATGCGGAGATCTACATTTAAGTACTGATTGTCACCACAAGGGGCGTATCAAACCCACTTGTGCCAATTGTGGACTGGGGCACCCAGCGAATTTCCGCGGTTGTCCAAAAAATCCTTATAGACTAGAAAACAAACAAAACCGATAAACAAGTAATAGCGTCAGCAATCTATCCCAAGTAACTCAAATCTTAGCGCATATATTTAAGAATTATAATTATACCAAAAATACTAAAGTCTCTGAACCCTCAACTAGTAATGAAGAATTAAACTCTGATAACAATGATAGTACTACCGCAAACACCCATTCCTCCCCTTCTATTGAAAATTCTAATGCTCCTACAAATTACACCAATGATATAAAAGACATTCTTAATACTTTCAACGAAGTTAAATAAATCTTTCAAATCACTAAATTCCTAAAATGTATAAAGAACATCTCAACTCAGACTAAGAAACTCGATAATCCGATGCAAAAATTGATGGTTATATTAACTGAATTTGATAAACTTGCAAGTCATATCAACATTAACGAAGATTAAGCTCTTCATTTGCTAAACTTTTTGCCTTCTTTCTTTTTGTTTGTGCTGTTTGTTCAAAAACTTAAAAAAAAAAAACTTCTTTTCTTACATATTATGCTTTCTCATGTTATTATTCTTATATCTTTCATACTTTTGCTTAATTCACCTCAATTACTAGACTGGGTGGATGCCGTCCTCTTGCTGTCGTTTGATCCCCTCGGCTTTTGCATTTAACTGTTTATTAAATTTGAACTCTCCTCATTGTAGCTTTTTCTTACATTTTTATTCTTTTTTACTTAAAGTAACTTAATTTCTTTTGTAAATATGTTTATAATTAATTTTGTTTCATTTCTTCACTATGTTAAACTTTTTTTTTTTTTTTTACTTATCGAGATATATTAATGTATGGTCTCTGAATTGAGTCTTTTTTTATGGGGCTTCCTTTGGTAGCTTTTTCGACTGTCCTGGACATATATGTGGATCATATGGAACATTTTTTCCCTACTAGTTATACTAACAATTTTTTCTTTTAAAAATTGTCTATCTTTTTAGCTTTTACTCCCTATTTTTCGTGGCTACTAGCCGCGTTTAAACGCTCTTTTTTCTAAGGCTCCCATTGCATTGTAACACGATTTACTCTTAGCCTGGATGTAAAGTTGCCAAGCAACTAGGGAATCCATAAACCAGCTTTATTGATCCATTGTTGTTCCTTATTGCCGAAAAGTCAGTGAAGGCCTCCTGTATAGGCACGAAAAGTTTTGGTTTCCATTAGTCTGTCTGTTCCGCGATAACTACGGCAAAAAGAATCCAATTAGCTTGAAATTAAGTGGGTATGTTGGTAAAGTACCCGGATTTAGCTGTATATTTTTTGTTATATTTGGTTCATTCGTTCGGAAAATATAGAATATTTTATTTTGTGCAATAATACTTTTCTATAGCAATTCAGACGATTTTTCCATTTTTATTTGTTGAAAGGAAATGACTCAAATTATTGAAGGATTTAAATGGTAAATTATGGATGATGAAATTTCCTAATTAGAATTATACATTATTCATATTAGTGTGAAATTTTGTGTATACATTTGTCAGAGTTTATAAATTCGGTGTATAACTTATGGAAAGATTTTATATGTGTGTTCCAATAATATAAAATATTTTCTTTTTCAAATTTACTTATTTTAAATGCACAGATTTCATTGATTTAATTTTCGTTTAACTGTTACCTAGCAACGGAATTACACCAAAAAATATCGTAAAAGTGAAAGTACAGTAGAACCTCGATTATCTGAAGTAATTGGGACTGACCATCTTTCGGAAAATCGGAATTTTCTGATAATCAAGAATGCTTCAATTTTAAGATTAAGGAGAAATATATGCAATACTTCTTATTATAGTACGAAGTGCTTAATAAAAATAAATCAATAGCAAAATAGAAACAAGAATAAATTACCTGATTTTTAATTAAGTACATTTAACATGTATCACAAGGGTTTGAAAAATGTTTTGATTGTCGCTGTTTCGATTGCCTTTGCTTTGAAGCTCTATCGCGGAGATTTTAATATTATTAGTTCAACAGCATCAGTCTTTTTGCTGTTCCATCCATGCCAAAACTTTTGCAAAGCATTCAAAAGCTTCAGAATTGCTAATTTGTTCGTTTTCTTCGTTCCACTCCGCAGCTTACGGGACCTCAAGTTAAATTCGAAGGAACTCTTAGAAAAGGGATCGAAAATATTTATATGTACTCGTAGTTCAGAAAAGATCGCTTGCACACAAGGAATATGATAGCTAAAATTTAAAAAAAAACTTTCAAAATAGATTTTGCATAAAAAAAATGTGATAGTAAATCCAAAAAAAAAAAAAAAAAAAAGCTTTCATAAGTGATTTCGGTTAACCGAGGGTTTTGGTTAAAAGAGTTTCGGATGAAAGAGGTTCTACTGTATGTGTAATTGCTTGAAGTCAAATCAACGTCAAAAGGGATTATTAATGTCTTTGTGTCTTTATGTATAGATGGATTTTACCACAGAAATAAAGAAAGGCTGTGTTCTATTTATTTATTTCAAATATTTTTCTTTTAAATTAAAAAGTTCATTATTTTCATTAGGAATAAATTAACATTTTGCAATAAAATTAACAAACTTTTTTTTTTACCGTTGCCAAGAAAATCAGATCCCGGAATAATAATTTTTCTTAAACACTTAATTTTGATTTGAAAGAATTTCATGAGCAAGAGGAAAATGAAATAAAAAATATACATGAATACGTCTTCACTTTGGAAATAAAACAAAAATGCGAAAAGAAAGTGAATTTGACCTCATGTATCAAAAATAAAACAAATACGCTTTGAGGTTGAAATAAAAGGGCCTTGTGTTGTGATATTAATTCTTATTATTTTAAAAAAAGTTACCAATATCTCACGGTTTATCGTCTGCACACGGCTAACAGAAATGTTTAATTTTTAGACCAATGTCAGACGGGCGTCTTTTTTGCTGCTTTTTTGCTTAAGTATTATCCATTCACAATGCTATAAAAAATGCTATACAAAAGCAGCACTTTTTTGCTTAAGTATTATCCATTCACAATGCTATAGCATTGTGAATGGATAATACTTAAGCAAAAAAGCAGCAAAAAAGACGCCCGTCTGATATTGGCCTTAATCGAAAATTTCAATGAGGAAAAAAAAAATGAAAAGCAAATAGATAGTAAATGGCAAAATTATGCTCCGCAAAATTATCTCTGTCGATATTAACGTCATTGTATCGAGATATAAATATTTTCATTCTTAAAAACCAAACATTACCTAGATTCATAAAACCTAAACATTTAATATTATTGCCTCAATGTAAATCATTTTCTGTCCACCAGTATTGGAAAATAAGGTTCGGAAATGTAAAAAGAAATCTAAGATTTACGATAATCATTAGTGCAATCAATGAATAGTTACGTATGTAAATTTAATGAGACCACGTGGGGGTTCAGGGGGCTCCCTCCCTGAAGAAATCTACTTTATTATCTAAAAATATTACCAGAATTAGTAGTTCATGAAAAGTTCATAATATCCTTACTTAACAACGTTTTTAATTTAGCGCTTCTAATGTCTGAAAACTTCTTATTTTTTTTTAAATTCTTATAAATAATTACGTAATTTGAAATCTTTAAATTGCGGTTTGCAGGAAATTGAATATTACCAAAGTGTGTTTAAATCCAAGGACTTGCAGAGCTGACGTTGAGACTCCCGATCAGCAGGTTTACTAGTTTATGAAATGTTTTATAAAACAAAAATAACTGTTTAAAATTACTGGTGTGAACTCGGAATGCATAAATAAACATTTAGACAGATTCGGCAACACTGTGGATTATTAACCCTCTAATATCCACGGTAAACCGCATTCTAGGAATTTCGCAGTTCAACAAATCAAAATTCTTGCCAAAAAATCTTAGTAGTTAATATGCTACCATCGGAATTAAGAGGGTTAGCGGAAATAAGAAAGTAAATAAAGATTTATTTACTTTATTTTTTATATTCCTGATCGATTTAATCTCTTGAAGGATGGTGGGATATAATATGTCTCACTTAATTTTAGTTCTGAATGCCACACTGACACCAGAATTTAAAAAAAAATATTTTTGCATTTAGATTGTACGTGAAGAAAAGATTTTACATATTGTCAAATAAATTTGTTTCTAAATCCTGCTGTGAATCTCTCATTTCACCTTTTTAGCAACAAAAGTACTTTGCCCCTAAAAGCGTGCAACAAAGTAAGTTTAATATTGATGTCTGTTTTTTTTTTTTTTAACTCGTAAATTAACTTTATGTATCTGCGAATTCTTAAACTGAAAAAAAAATAGATATTTCTTGTTACAGAAACATTCTTTGTAATTCTTACAAATTAATTGATCAGAATGGGGTAAGTACATTGGATTTTAGTCTAGAAAATATCCAAATCCAAATCTATCAAATGTTTATCATGAAAACTGCATAAAATCTCTTTTTTACTGATTGGAAACTCTGGTCCAAAACACGTAATTTTGTTCATCGAGCTTTAGAGATTTTCTTATTGTCTGCTACCGCACTCCCAGTTTGTGTTTTTTGCTTTTCACGCCTACTGTTCTTGACTTAGATATATGTTTATTGGATTTATAAAACAATCAGCTTCTACAATTTTAGAAACTACTAGCTATTATAATTTTAGGGAAAGGGGAGGGGTGGGTTTATAAACATGAAAGTATATCATTTCTTTTACATAAACATTTCCCGAAAAATCTGAATTTAAAAAAATGTAGCCTACACTTACAGCACAAAAAATTTGGTTCAGTTGTATGCATAATTTTATACACTTTTCGATTATACAATTAAGAAAACCGTACATACATCGTAATTATTAGCGTCCCCTTCCAGCGGAATTTTTCCAAATTCAGGGAGGAACTTCATGCCATGACCAAAATGAAACACAAAAAATTTGACTCAATTCTATGCATAACTTCATACACTTTTCGATGGTACAATATTCAAAATGGCACAAAAATCGCTATTAAAGCGCTCTCTACCGGCGAATTTTCCCCCAAATTCAGGGAGGACCTACCTGTCATATCCAAACTTAAAATAAAAATTTGGTTCAATTCTATGCATAACTTCATATACTTTTGGATGGTACAATATTCAAAATCGCACAAAAATAGCTATTACAGCGCCCCCTACTGGCATTTTTTTTCAAAATTCAGGGAGGATCTGCTTGCCATAGCCAAAAACTTAAAATAAAAATTTGGTTCAATTCTATGCATAACTTCATACACTTTTTGATGGTACAATGGTGACATACAGACGGATAAACGGACAGACAGACATTTTCTATAAACATGTTTTTTGGAATTTCTGACATCGAAAACATGTAAATCCGTCGAAGACCGGATGTCGAAAAAAATTTCGATTACAATACTTTCTTCTATTGAAGATAGAAGAAAGTAAAAAATTTTATTTATTGAGTTAAAATTTTGAATTTTTTTGTGATGGTTAACCATATCATTTGTAAACAAAATCAAATGATAAAACTTCTCATAGCTTTTTAAAAAAATTTAAATTTAAAATTTATGAAAAAAGGGGTATAACTTAAAATCGTTATAACACGAAATATTATTTGTAGAATTTAAATTGTTTTTCATTTAAATAAACAGAAATATATATTTTTTAATTTAGTGCCAGTATTTAAAAAAAATATTAATTAAAAAAAATTAAAAATATTTAACAAATAAAATTACAAAAAAAGTAGTGCAACTTTTAAAAAAAAATCATATTTTCAAAAGTAAATATTTTTTTCAAATATGCTGGCTCAAAAGTAAAGTAAAATAATTTAAAAAGATATGTTCCGAGTTTCAAGCCTGTATTTTTAACGGTTCTCGAGTTATAAGAATTTAAATATGAGAAATGGTGAAAAAACCTATCATGAAGAAAAACGCAATTTTACAAGAACTCGTTTCCTTGACAACCATAGCTTGAAAGGCAGATTTTGAAAACAAACCAAAACGAAAAAATTAATATTTCCTGTTCTAATTAAGACAGAAACATGATTTAAACATCATTTTAAGCAGAAAACGGCAGAGAAATTTTTAATTCAATAATGAAAAAAAAAATGAAAATTTGAAGATTTTTGTGTCCCGGACCCCCTTAAGGGGTTATCTCCTGCTCCGTGGGCTTCTCATATCAATTTTTACTGATACTGTCTAGTTTATCGGTAATTTATCGATCATTGTATGTGTGCCAGTTTGGCCTTTTTTTAAATTTCGAAATTTCTCACTCATTCCAAAAATTCCTTATGATATTGTTTTATTTAATTAATGACAAACATTTCGTGATTGCATAAATTAAAAAAATCCTTAATAAACGAAAGTTAAAATTCTAGTGCTAAATTAACCTTGATTTAAATAAATAAAATTCATATAAAAAGCACAAATAAATGTTCTAAAATTAATTTCAGGTGCCTACATATAATATAAAATTATTTAAAATACATTTAAAATATTTTAAAATACAATAAAAATATCTTAAAATACATTAAAAAGTATTCAAAACACAAAACGTTTTCAGCCATTACACGGCCGTCATCAATGGGGATTTAAATGTTGTTATTAATTTTCTCTGAGCTTATTCGAGAATAGCCTAGAAGACATTATTGTAATACAAAAGTTGTACGTCAGATTAGATGCCAGATAAAGATATTTCAAATTTCAACAAAACAAGCTATCATCTATTACGTAGCAATTCTTTCCATACTCCATAGATATCGTATGACAGCGCTTCGTTACAAGCTACATCTTTACTAGCAATTATTTCAATCGATTCTCATTTAACGGCTTCCTTGTAATTTATTTTAAGATATTATTCTTTAAAGATATGATTATTCTTTTTTTAACAATTTCTGGTATGTATTCGAAACTTTTGATTTAAAAAAGGCCTGAATTGGCATCCCTGTTGTATAGTATAAAGAAGGTCTCTGACTAGTGTTGTCAGGATTCCAAGTAAAGCGAGGTTCTCAATGCTGTGGACTCCAGTACATTAAAGCAATTATCTTCGTCTTATGTAATGGCGGAATTCTCTGCGATTAACGAATACAACATAATATGGCAGAATTATCTGCGATTAACGAATACAACATAATATGGCAGAATTATCTGCGATTAACGAATACAACATAATATGGCGAAATAAAATGTAAGATATTAGTGGTGTGCAGAGCATTTGGAGCCTTGATTTACGCGGGGCACCTGGCAACGCCATCTCAAACAGAAAGAAAAGTTTGAAAAATAAAGAAATCCTAATGCGCATTGTTTTTTCAGAAAATTACTTTCTATAAATTAAACAATTTAAAATAATTCTTTTAGCCAATTTTGCCTTTTCTTTCAGAATGACTCTTTACAGTTTAAATATAAATAAATAAGCAGTTTAAATTAAATTTAAAAAATCAAAAAACCTGGCTGCGTAAAAAGCGAACTAATTTATTTCTCATCAATCTGAAACTTTTTTTTTATATTACTTACCTATTTTCTTTATTTACTTGTATTGATGACTTTTAAGTTGTGTTTAATTGTTAATTTCTATCTATAAACACTGTTTTGATGAGGCCTATAGATGTCTATGATGGTTAGAGTTGCAGTAAAGCTAGAGATCCTACCTACACAACTTCCAGGTTATGTAATACACTGGCGGAAAAAAAAATCCCAACACCAAGAAAGACTTGTGTTAGTTAAACGAAATTTGGTAGGCGTGTTTATACATCTGAAAGATGACATCGATTGAAATTCCGCGCTTCGCGCATAAGTGTGGCGCTGGTAGCGCTACTCAGAACTTGCAGATCAGGTTTATTTTAAATGCGTGCTGTAAAGTTCGTGGGCGTTATTTAGCTTTGAAATGTGACGTATTGAGTTGATGTTAGCCAAGAATGCCTTTAACAAGACGAAGAAGCCACTGTCAACAGCTCACCGAGTTGGAACGAGGTCGCTTTTTCGGGCTACGAGAAGGTGGATATTCTTTCCGCCATATTGCACAAAGACTTGGCTGGAATGTATCCACTGTGCATGATTGTTGGAAGCAGTGGTCAAAGGATGGTACTGCCTCAAGAAGACCGGGTTCTAGGCTGCCACGTGGCACTCCTGAGAGGGAAGATCGCCGTATTCGGCGTAGGACTGTGGCGCATCGTACTGCGTCTGCGGCAGAAATTGGAGCTGCAGTTGGTACCACAGTGACACAACGAACTGTTAGAAATCGGTTACTTCAAGGACAGCTCCGAGTCAGGCGCCCTGTAGCATGCATTCTACTGACTCCAAGCCATTGCCGTTTGCCACGCCATTGGTGTCAAGCCAGAGCTCATTGGAGGACAGGGTGGAGATCTGTTGTGTTTTCTGATGAAAAAGAAACACAACACATCTCCACTCCACCCACCAATGAGCTCTGGCATGACACGAATGGCTTCGCAAATGGCAATGGCTTGGAGTCAGTGAAATGCACGCTACAGGGTGCCTATATCGGAGCTGTTCTTGAAGTAACTGATTTCTAACAGTTCGTTGTGTCGCTGTAGTACCAACTGCAGCTCGAATTTCTGCCGCAGACGCAGAACGAAGTGCCACAGGCGTACGCCGAATACGGCGATCTTCCCTCTCAGAAGTGCCACGTGACCGCCTGGAACCCGGTCTTCTTGATGTAGTACCATCCCTTGACCACGGCTTTCAACAATCATGCACAGTGGATAAGTTGCAGCCAAATCTTTCTGCAATATCGCGGAAAGAAAATCCACCTTCTCGTAGTAGGAATATGCGACCTCGTTCCAACTCGGTGAGCTGTTGACAGTGGCTTCTTCGTCTTGTTAACGACATTCTTCGCTAACATCAACTCAATACGTCACATTTCGAAGCTAAATAACGTCCACGAACTTTACAGCACGCATTTAAAGTAAACCTGATCTGCAAGTTCTGAGTGGCGCCACTAGCGCCACACTTTAGCGCGAAGCTCGAAATTTCAATCGCTGTCATCTTTCAGATGTATAAACACGCCTACCAAATTTCGTTTATCTAACACAAGTCTTTCTTGGTGTTGGGATTTTTTTTTTCCGCCAGCGTATTTAAACGGAGCTTCTGACTGTAAAATAGTCAATGAAACATCGTCTTCATTTTGAAAGACCTATCCAATGATATGCCACTCAATAGGGTGCATAAAAACTTTTTCTTGTCTCTACCGCCATTTTGAATTTATGAAAACAAAACCTAGCCTATAACCATCCGACAGTTAAGGCGAATCGATAGAAACCTTATTCATTAAAATCCATCCAGCCGTTGGGATGTTTCAAGGGTATAAAGAAATCCACATACCCAAGTACGCGTGAAACACATAATCCTTCTTAGCAGTCGGGTAATAAATATGTACTCACAACGCAAAATCGTTACTCAATTTTGTCTTTAATAACATTTCAGAAATATAAAGTCACATTGCAGGGCTTCCGTGACCTGTGTTGCCAGTGGGCTACTTTTTGTTTAATTCAGATTTCTTTATTGGCACAACTTTTTTGAAATGGCAAAATCCTCTTTCTTTTCGACTTAATTAATATTAAATAAGGCGAATTTTACCATTTCAAAAAGTGGTGCTAATCAAGAAATCTGAATTTAAAAAAAAGTAGCCCATTGGCAACACTGTCCGTGGCCATGTCAGAATTTAAAGAATGAAAAACTTGTCAAACACTAAATAGAAAACTCGATCATTAATATGAGGTTATTTATTATAGACCGGGATCCGACAGCCCAGACAATCACCTCATCGAGTTCACGGATGAAATTCTAGAATTAGTTAAATCTTGATTCGCATATTAAAACGCAATCGGTCTACCAAGTAGTACCTTGGTGGAAAACATCGGAAAAACCCGATTTTAGCGGCTAACTCGTAGGTTTACCATTGTGCTTTCCTGCACTTAAAGGTATGAAACCATGGAGGACTGGAGTAGGAAAACACAATGGTAAAATCGGGCCGCTAAAACCGGGTTTTCATGTGTTTTCAACCAAGATATAACTTGGCAGACCGATTGCGTTTTAATATGCGAATCAAGATTTAACTAATCCTAGAATTTCATCCATAAACTCGATGAGGTGATTGTCTGTGCTGCCGGCACCATGTCTATTACGCAAAATGGCGACACTCATGCAATTAAAAAAAAAAAAAAGCCCATTTGATTTTTTTAAGTTTTTTTGTACTTTTTCATGCTATTGATACAGATATCACCAAGTCATTCAGAAAAGAATCATTTAAAAAACGACTGAAAATGGAATTATAATGGCAGCAATAGTAAATTCTTAAACAAAAATATGGAAACACCTTTAATTTTTGGCACAAACATTTTACAAAGTTCTTTAGTGCCTTTGCGATTAATAAGCAACATAACTGGAACGCAGAATGCACGGTGGTAGAGCCTTATACATTTATATCGACGTTTTTACCATTGTAACCACCTACTAACATTAAAATATTCGCTTAAATTCTTCAAAAAAAACAGCTGTTTCGATATAATAAATTACTTTATAATTCGTTAGCGCTGGTTGTTTGCAACAGAATATGCAAAATGTTTAAAAATATTTTGCCCGTGTTTATCACCTAAACACAGGGATGCCACAGACGAATATTTTTATATTCTATTCGCATCAGCATTTTTCTAATATACATTTTGCAGCATATTTCACTTGCAACTGTTAGATACAGCGGTGCAAAGCGGCATAAACAAGCGCCCTATCTTAAATGGGAGATGTAACATCAATCAAGGTCACACGCCATGAAGCGGACGGGGTTAAACTACAGGAAGATGCCTAACTGTTTTCTTACTTCACACCGCTAAAATTGTAAAGTTTTTTCCGCTTGATTAATAGCTGACATGTCTATGACAAGGCGAAGAAAACGTCGTGGTGTCAAGTGCATCTGTACGCCCCTCACGCTACGTCATTAATTTGTAATAAACGTGGTAAACAAAATTCAGTTCCATGAGTAATTAAAGATTTAGAAAATATGGGCAGATGGCAGGTATCCTGTCACGAGGCTAACAAGAAAGACAGGCTACCGCGGTGGGTCCGATTCTTCTTTTTTTACAGACCGCTGGAGTCACGTGATGCTCGAATACACCATTGAAGGTATGCGAAAAGAGCATCACGTGACTCCAGCGGTCTGTAAAAAAAGAAGAATTGGACTCACCGCGGTAGCCTGTCTTTCTCGTTAGCCTCGATCCTGTCACATTTGATGTCACACTAAAAGCCCGCGTATGTGGATTATCACCCCGCCCACAAGATGGCGCAACTGTGTTAATTTACGCCCGATTCCAGTATTACGTTTGTACGCTTACTTATATCGCTTTGTAGTGGTGCCAGTTAGAATAAAAAATAGTCGCCTGTGGCAGCCGTGTAAATATCACCTTGTGCATATCACAAATAGCGTGAATCTGTATAAGTAACACCCACTATTCTCACTTTATTTCAGTTTTGTGGGAAAATAACATAATTTATGCATTATTTCTCAATCCTTTACCCTCGTTTGTCAGATGAGACCCGACAAAGCTCATAGCTAATCCTATTGGGTCGATCGGAAAGTCGTCTCGGGAAAATCAATTCGTATCGGAAAATTCTATAATTTAATTGCTGGATTTTGATTCCGATATCTAGTTCCTAATAATTACCGGGCAGAATTTTCCGTTACGAACTGATTTTTCCAATACGACGCGATATTCCGATCGACCTAATATTTCATTATTCTACTCCTGTTTCAGAACAAAATATTTTTTTCTAGATCACTTACAGTAGAAATCTGTGAACAATTGTTGTTTAAAAGTAATGCTGACAAATAAGGTGGTCCCTATTTGTAAACAATAATATTTAACCCTCTCGCTGCGCAGCCCGAGATATACTCGGGATTGGTTATTCCCACCAGTTATTTTTTAGCGAAAACTTTGTCCGATTTAATAAGGACATTTTCCCCGATTACGATAGTCAAAAATTTCTGCTTTAATGAACCGGTGATAAAAGATTAAAAATTATGTAAAAGACACTCATCGCGTAGAATTACTTATGCAGCGAGATAGTTAACGGGAGCTAAAGAAGGGTTAGTTACGATCGAAATTTAACATGCTAATTTTAAATTCACTTGATAAACGTTAAATTATATCTTCACAAATCCTCATTGTATTATTATTATCATTATTATTGCGAGATACAGCAGGGTTCGTATGGGTACCATTTTTTTCAAGGTCGATTATCAGAACTTTTTTATAGAAAAATAAATCTACTTTAAACGGACGAAAGTTTGCCTTATTTCAGGATTATTTTTCCATAAGAAAATACTGGTACCGAAGACTTTCTTAGTCGGGAAATTCAAGCATACGTATGAACCATGTACAGTGAAATAATCCAAGTGTATAGTTCACAACTTTTACGCTTTCTTCTTACATCTATTTTTGAACAGAAAAATTCGATAAATTTTATATTATTTTTAATTGATTAAACAAGACAAATTTTTCCGTTCATAAATACTGGTAAGAAAAGTTCGTAAAAGGTGGCGCAGAGATACTTTTATTAAAAAGTGTATTTTTAAATGGGAAAATTATTATTGAATTCATATTCAAATAAACTAGGAATTATAACTAGATTAATTTTTAATTAAAAAGAATTAGCATCGTCAAAAGTATTGCTATGTGACTCATTAAATCAGGCTTGCTGGTTTGGCTGCCTTTTATGTTCAGAAAATCAGATTTCATAAGAGAATTACCTATTAGTAATTTTTGCTTTATTTAGAGTCACAGACTTCATAATCATTTAAAGTGCATTTTCATTTTTCGAAATTTTCTGTATGAATACGAAATTTTGTAATAAAAAGATGGTCAAAATGGCAACCACGATACAAATCCTTTATATAATTAATTTCCGAGATGTCGAGGAGTTTATTTTTTGACATCATCTGGCTAAGGCCTGTCTTCTGTCATCGTCTGTATCCTCATAAATCAAATCCCGGAGAGCATAGATAAAATTTGGGATTCTTTTTATATAAGATTCATTCAATTCATAGAATAAGAATATTTTATGCATTTTTTTCCGATTTCAATCTGAATTATCTATGTACTACTTCCCTTTTAACCCTTACAGTGGCAAGTGATTGTGTTTCTGTAATGATGAATTCCCATCGGAATTTTTGAAGCATTTTGTTTTAAAATAAGGAAAAGCAATTTCACAAGTTATTTCCACACAGGTTTTAAAAGTAAAACTTTGTTAAAAGTTTTTGGTGCAAACCTGGATTAAATTAGGTGGAGTCTAATATATCCCACCGCCCTTCAAAGGGTTAAGCAAGTGTGGACAGATATACACAGGGCTTGCATGATTTCTAGCATGCATTTGAGCTCCATTTTTTTCTGTATAATAGTATTCAATTTATTTATTAGTTTACTTTTGCCATTAATTAAATCGAAGATCAGTATTGGGGAATAATGTCGCTAAATGTAAGAACCGCGGGAACTCGGAACATATCGCCCACCCGCAAGACAAGTGACACATCTTGACGTAATGTCATCAAGTAAATGTCACAGGAGAGGCAAAAGAAAATTTGAATGATTTTATTGTAACATGAAATTATAGCACTGAGATCTGCATGCAGGAATGAAAACGTACATATAACCCTTAACCGCGGCGTCCTTAAAAAAGGACACCTAATTTTAAATCCAAAACTGACAAACGGCACCAAGAATATTTAACTAAAATTTTTCTATTATAATGTAAATGAAAATAAGCAAAGTTCGTATTGTCTAATAAATTCGTTTATAAAAATATATAAATTGCGGTGTCAGTCAATTATTTCATCAGTTTATAAGCAGAATTACTCCGCGCCGTTACGGGTTAAAATAAAGACGTAAGATGAGGTTTGGGTAATTTTACTTCCTTACACAATCCACCGTCTTCTGCAGTCACAAATGGACATATACCGTAATAAAGTGATTTTCCTCATAGCGACACTTATGAAACTGTTTGTGTAGCAAGACGCACCTGTGACAGACTTATTGGTTAAATAAAACCCAAAATGAATTTTTGCGAGGTGTGTCACTTTTCTTGCGGGTGAGCGATTTGTTTTACCCCTTCTTTAGGTTTATTTTATTTTATTTTTCTAAGTTTATTGATAAACGGGTTATTCGATTTCTTTTCTACTTAATCTAAACATTCATTTCAAAATTAAATCTAGCATCAAGGTGGTTCAGTAGAACTTATTTTACGAATAATCAACATTCTTTAAGGCACAAAACAAACATTTAATTACAAAACAGAACATAAAAAATATATGAAGTTACATTCGACATATCTCATCTAAAGAATTCTAACATCAACAAAAAGATTAATTCTTTTCCGTTCAAAAGTAGACAGTTCAAAGAGAGCATGCGCTAGCTAACTAGCTGTTAGAAAATTAGCCGGAACATCCCGCCCGGCGTTGGACGGTTGTCCAACATCATCATAAAATGGCAAAGGTACTACTTTGGGGATATTTCGATGTAACATACCTGTAGAGGTCTTGAGATCAATTACACGGACATGTCCATCATCACCTTTATAAGTTTTCAGAATCCTAGCTAGTTTCCAGTCGATAAACTTATCATTTGATTCCTTCAATAACACAAGCTGTCCAACTTTAAGATTTGGCGAGGACTTTTTCCATTTACTGCGGACTTGCAGCTCATTTAAGTATCCTCGGCTCCAGCGGTGCCAAAATTGCATTTTTAATCTTTGAACTAGTGTCCACCAACCCTTAACCACCAACACCACCAGTGTCTTCCACCAACCCTTAACAGTTCATCTGCATCTAGAAATACATTTAAGTTCAAAATCTTACTGTTATTTGGGAGTGCACGTTTTTCCTTTAAACATCGAATTTCAGTTTGGAATGCGGAATTTTGAACAATCTTTATCAGCTTGTTGGTCGCATTCTGTAGCTCAGAAGTATCTAAATAATCATATTTTCTAATTCCTGATTTCAATTTACAGTTTTTCAGAAATCTTAAACACCATGCAGTAATTCTTATTAACTTCATAAAGGAAGAATATCGATTAATCAAATCAATGTTTAACTGATTTTCATTTACTATAGTTGATTTTACAACAGTGTTTTTCTTTAGTTCTAACTGATCTTTAACTTCAGAAATATCTAATTTATCGAATGTATTATCCAATTTTGGCCAAAGAGATCTGTCTTGCTTTAACCACTGGGGGCCTTCCCACCAAAGATGGTAATTTTTCAATTCTGAAACTTTCAAACCTCTAGTAACTAGATCGGCAGGATTATCTTTTCCAGGACTGTGGAACCAATTTAATGGATTACTAAGATTTCTGATTTCTTTTATCCGGTTTCTTACAAACATTTTAAATCTTTCTAGCTCACCTCTAATCCAAAAGAAACTAATTGTAGAGTCGGTCCAAAAATAGCAAGTTGCAGGAAAAGCTAATTCTTTAGCAATTTTATTACAAAGTCTAGCAGACAAAAGGGCTCCTAAAAGTTCTAGACGAGGTATAGAGACAGTTTTTAAACGGGCGACTCGACTTTTTGCTGCCACAAAACTAGTAACAATGTTCTTATTCTTTAACACTGCTCTAAGGTACACTACCGTACCATATGCCTTCTTTGAAGCATCTGAAAAACTATGTAACTCAAAATAATCAACTTCATCAAGGGCAATATCAGCCAAATAATATCTGGGAATGCTAATACAGTTTAGTTCTTTTATTTCTTCAAACCATTCATTCCATAAATTGTCTAGATGTTTGGGTAGATTTTCATCCCAATCAAGTCCTAAACACCAAATTTCTTGAATTAAACATTTAATTCTAATAGTATAAGGACTTATAAATCCAATTGGGTCAAAAATTCGATCAACAGTTTGCAATAAATAACGTTTAGTACTAAGTTTATTCGTAAGGAAATTTTTTAGATTTTGAGTCGTAAATGAAAACATGTCACTATTTGGGTCCCAAGCAACCCCTAAAACCTTGGAAGGTATCAAATCCTGATTAGTGAGATTTAAGTTATCAGAAATTTCATCAATATGTAAACCATATTCTTTCCATTTCTCACGCAGTTCATGCGAGTTGGTTTTCCTTTTTCTAAAAGTCATACTAGCCTTTTTAAATATTTCATAGGCTTCCTTACTAGTTTTAAATGCGTAATCAAGATTTGGTAGACTTGTTATAAAACCATCAACGTACAACGATGAATTTAAAATTTCAAAAGATTCTGGAAATGATTCTACATACCTTTGTAGATGATGCTTGATAGTAGCAGCCAGAAGAAAGGGACTCGATTTCACACCGAAGAGCACTCTCTTTAGTTCTGAATATTTTAAATTCCTTACCTAGATCATCAATCCATGGTTCAGCGTCCCAAAAAAATCTGGTGAAGTCCCTATCTGGTTCATCAATCTCGATCTACAAAAAAGCTTGTTGAATATCTGCAGTAATTGCTATGGGAAAGTTTCTGAATTTGATTAAAAAGCTGAACAATTCGGGAATGAGATTTAATCCCGTATGTAAACAATAATTTAGTGACAGTTCACCCTTAGCATGGGCACTTCCGTCAAAGACAATGCGAACTTTAGAGGTGGGCTTATCTTCACGTATTATTGCTCTCTGTGGTAAGTAAAATGAGTTTACATCAGATGTATAGTCAACAGGTTCGATAATATTGTTTTCTAAATAACTATTTAAAATAGCCTTATATTCTGAGAATAACAAAGGGTCATTTCTAAAGGTTGTTCTCAATTTCAAAAATCTTCTGTATGCGACTTCGCGATTGTTATTAAGAGACATTTTCAAATTTGCCTTCCATGGAAATTTTACTTTATACTGGTTATCCTTAAAAACAATATTAGACTGAAAATCAGCCATAATGTCATCGTCCACATTGCTAACATTTTGAGTTTCGGATTCAATTCCTAGACTTTCCAATTGCCAAAAATTTCTGATTTGATCGGATATATCCTTTTCTTCAACGATAATTTTCATACTGAACAATTCATTGGCTGACCCCGTATAACCCTGTAAGCACCAGCAAAAAAGGGTTTCAGTAGCTACGAGATTATTCTTTAGTCTTTTGATTCTGCCAGTTACAATATTATAATAATTATCAGTGCCGATTAAAACTGCAATTTGTTTACTGGTACATTCATAATTATCAGCAAGTTGTAAACTTTTTAATTTATTATAAGTTTTCCTAATGTATTTATCAGGAGTGGGTAAGCAAGCAGCGGAAATTTGATCTGTTTCCAGAGCTTCAACTTCAATGTGTAAAGAGGGATGTTCTCTATTTACAAGTTTAACCTTTACAACATTATACGTTTTCTCTGTTGCCTTTTCAGCTCCAAAAGCATAAACAGATAAAGTTTCTTTTCTAATAACCGGCAATTGTAATTTTTGTGAAATGTCGCGAATTATAAATGTTCTCATGCTACCATTATCTAATAAGACACGAACTGGTTCATTATTATCATTTTTAGGATCTTTTATTAAAACAGAACAAGTCTGCAAAAATATGTTGCAATGAGTGTTTTCATTCTGTACATTACTAGTGGAATTGTGACCACAATGGGAAATAGATACGGCACTTTTATCAACGTTTATTTTGGAATCATTTCCAAATTGAAAACAAATAGCCCTGTTATGTTTCTTACCGCAAATGTCGCACATTTTGGTATTCTCACAGTCTTTAATTCTGTACTTACATTGTAAACATAAAAAGCATCTTCCCTGCTTTTTTAGTATTTCTTTCTTCTGATCAATGGTTAAAGATTTACACACTTCACTATTATGATCAACACTATTACAAAATAAACACGAATTCTTATTTACTGAAGTCATTAATTCAGTAGCTGGAATGGAACACTATTTTGTTTATATCCTTTAGTATCAAATTGATATCGCGGCTTACATTTCAATTGTTTATCTGTAAATTTTGGTCTGTATTCAAATTTATTATCATTACAAAATGATTTCTTACCATCTAAGTCATAGATAGTTGATACACATTCTCTACTTTCAACTTCATTTTTAAGAAAACTCATAAGTTTATCTATATTTCACAATTCTCCTTCTTTTAGATTTCTATTAAATTCCAAAGTCAAATCTGGGGGTATTAGCTTCAGTAAAATTGGGCAAAGTAACCCACTGTATGTATCAGGTTTTATACCTAACGACTCTAAGTTTCGAATTTGCACTAGACATTTATCGTATAAATTTCTTAATCCACCAGTGTCAAAAGAACTTTTCAAACATTTCATATTTAATAAATTGTTTAAGTGAGCGTGTACGAGCATGCCATGTCTACCATACCTTTGCTTTAAAAGCGATACAGCCGCTACATAATTATTTTCAGTTAATCCAAAACCATTAATCGTGTGTGCAGCCGCTCCTGCAACCAAACATTTCAAATACGTAAATTTTTCGATTTCTGTTAGACTGGGGTTTTTAACTATCGCTATTTCAAACTGGTTCCAAAGTTCTAAAAATTTGTCTTGTTCCCCAAAAAATCGGTTTATTTGTAGCTTTGGTAATTTTACTCTTTTTAGTTCAGTAGCAGCATGACATGTTCGCAATGAATCAATGTTATTACTATGTGAAATATCTGCATTAGAAGATAAACTTTTAATTTTAAAGTTTAAATTATTTCTGTAACTTATTATTTTCTGGTCATATTCATCAATATTCAATATTTCATTTTCAACATTTTTCGCATTTATTAGGCTTAAAATGTTGTTATCATGATCCTTAATAGTCTTACATTTAACGTTTAACTTATCGACTAATTCTTGTAAATTTTCTAAAGAATATTCATTACTAGCGCACATTATTTGCTAGCGCACATTATCGACACGTATCGGCGGTATCCCAACGGAATTGACCTGCAAGCACAGAATATGTAAATTTTATGCCCAAACAAGAGCGACACTCCTGCGACGAGTTGTTAAAGAATAAGTCATGGGGAGAACAGCTACAAGTAATTCTTAGATTCCAAAATCCATCTCATGGACTTTACCGTAACAAGAGTTATTTTTATCTAAGATCCACGATTGATCTCTTTTTACTTTACTAGTTCAGGGCTGCCACGCGCGACTATTTTTCTATTCTATTCACGCCACTAATTAAAAAAAATTTTGTAGTATATTTCTCTTGGAAATGTTACCAAACTGACTGTAGAGGATTTTTGCCCTGAAAAGTAGGGCGAGGTAGACATCGTAGTTGGATTAATATTTCTCAATTTCTCTTTCTAATTTCTGGTTAAACACTTAAATGTGCGATTTTGTATTTTGTTTCGAAAAATTATATATGATTCTCTGAAAGGTTTATTACACAGGGAAAATAATGAAAAAAATCATAGATACTTTTTTCATATAATGCGTCAATCTTTTCTTATGTTGCACATCTGCAATAAGAGTAAAAACTAGTGTCATGTGGCTGTTTAAGGATTAAATATTGAAAATTAGTAAATATTTTAATAAGCATATCTCCAATTACCTTATTTTTTACAATTATTTATTTCATAAAACTTAACATTTAACCCTTTAATTCCCATGATAGAATACGTTCTTGAAATTACGTAGTTCAGAGAATCTGCCTTTATACCAGAAAGTTTCAATGATTAATTTCTCTTTATTTAAATACGGAATGTCTGTTTTAATTAAAACAAAATATTGCTATTTTAATTTTCTGGTGTAAATTAGGTATACACGAATAAAAAAAATCTATTAAATTCAAAACACTGTTGTTTGCGTATATGCAAAGCTGCACACTAAAGAGTTAAACTTTCCATATTACAGCATGTAAAAAGAACAGCAGTCGTAAAAGGGCGCTATTTTCAACTTGCGAAATTTCTTCCGTTCATCTGCTCAGAATTATTTAATGGCTTTGAAGTTGAATTAGAAATGTAAGCCTTTTTTTATTGAAACTTCTAGAAATTTTTAAACATTAAAAGCAAAATATACCATAAGTACGTGCAAAAGTAATAATTTCAACCAAATACAGCGCCTTTTCTTAATAAGTATTCAGATTGATTGAAAAATTGGAAGACTGTTGTAAAAACAAAACATGCCTATAAAATAAACCAAAATAATCTCGGTGTCAATGTTTTATTGGACACAATGCATGGAAGCATAAAATAATGCAAGAATTAAAAAAGGAAAATTTGCAAACGGCAGCACTAAATCATATCTGGAAGGATTCGGCTCGAAAGTATATGCCGTATGTACAGTCGTGGAAAAAAATAGTAACCACCCCCTACTTACTCCTCAACAAATTATCGTAGAAGTTACTGGTACCGAACGAATGGAAATACAGTCTAATTTTAAATGATGTATATAAAATTTGCTTAGGGGGGCATCTGCACTTTAAAATGAACCGTAACTTTTTTTTTTTTTTTTTTTTTTTTTTTTTTTTTTTTTTTTCAATAGCAGTACACAATTCTGACAGCATAAATGAACTCTACATCCTTCAATTAGTCTAAAAAAAATTTTATACAATTCGTACCATAAGTTTCCTAGAAATTAATTATTTTAAAACGAGCGTATTTTAAGGACCGTATCCAAATTGAAGTTCGGTACCGAGAGAGCTCCCTTCTTGATCAATCTTCAATCAAATCTTCAATCAAAAATCAATTCTTGATCTCAGTCAATTAAGCCTGTTAGATTACAGGATAGCATAAGAAATTTCAAAATATTTAGTCACTTCTATCATAGACGGCCCATTAAACCATCATTTTGCCGTTTTTTAAGTATAATTTGAAAACTACTTGGAAGAAAAATGTGAAATTTTAGATTTCCATAAAGCAGGGCTTAATAAATCTGAATCCATCAAAAAAATTATAGGTTGCAATTCCTAATGTTTTTGGATATTAATTTCATAATTCATAATTCATATCAGAAAATTATAAAAATTGCAAATTCAACGTATTTATGTTTGGGTATATTAATATTATTGCTACACAAAAAATTAAAACATTAGGATTATAATTTCAGAAGTTATAAATAAAAATATGAAAATATAATTTAACATTAGAAGCACTAAATTTTGAACGTTTATAATTCAAAAACGTATCATTCAAATTGGTGTCTCGGAATAGTTTGAACCCAAGGTTTGAAATATCTCCTTAAAATTGGGTATTGCCATTGAGAAAAAATGAATTTTGAATTCGTTTTAATATGTAGATGGCCCCCTAAACAAATTTTATATATGTCATTTAAAAGTACACTTTATTTCCAATTGTTCGGTACGAGTAACTTTCGCCTACGACAATTTGTTGAGGAGTTAGTAGAGGGTGTTTACTTTTATTTTTTCCACGACTCTACATATGAGGCTCACCGTATTATTTCGAGGCGAAAAAAATATGAAAATGGGTAAACCTGGTGGCTGCAATTGCTATTCGCATGACCTCCAGGTACCGCCCCTGAATACTAGGCCTGAGCGTTGGCACAAAAATAGCGGCTGTTGAAGGCAGATTTTTTTTTCAATGTGTGTACGGTTCCTGAATTTTGGCATGAGTAATATTTCAATGTTTTTCTGTTTTCGTTTTCTGGATTAAACCACGCAAAGATATCATTTATAAAATACTGGTGTCAAATTTGATTTGATCGCACATACGTTAAAAAAAAAACCGCCTTCGGCATCCGGCATTTTTTACTCAGCGCTCAGGCCTAGGAAAGAACCACATATTTCATTGTTGCCACAGGCGATTATTTTTTAATTCTATTTCGCACCACCTTTTCAAAACAAAAATCTTTTACATACGCTTTGACAACATTGGCAAGGAAAACATACTACAAAATGTATTTCTTAAAAAATAGCGATGGAACAGAATCTAAGAACAGTCGCCTGTGTCAATCCTGGAAATTTTATCAGTAGAAGACAATGGTACCTGATAGTTTGGTTTGCGATATTGTTTTTAGCACTGGAACATATTGGTCATTTTGATCAACAACAAATAAAAATATTTTGATTGGAACGAGAATTATTTTCTAAAATGAGATAAACGTGTAATGCAAAGAAATAAGTTAATCCTTTCAGGAGCGAAGCAATTTCATTGCGTAAGCGTTGAAATTAATGAGTGACACCGGAATTTTGAAACAAATTTATTTCTAAATAAGAAAAAGCTATATTTTGCATATATAATAAACCAATTTTTTTTACTAAAGTTCTGGTGCCATTGTGTCATCTGGGAATTTAAATTATGTGGTTTCATGAAAATACCAGCGCCTCTCAAGGGGTTAAATAACACGGTTGCTAGATTTGGCATTTTTTTTATTTCTGAAATTTTACATTCACACCAGGTATTCTGTATAGTTTTGCTTTCTTTACGTAATGACAGACGTTTCCTCATTACTTAAAGTAAAAATTCTTCTTTCAGAATTTCTGATGTGAGTTCAAAGTTTTAACCCTTAAATGCCTGATTTTTCGAAAATTATTGTAATAATGTTTTTCGGCTTTCATTTTTTTAAATAAATCATGGGAAAAATACTTAAAAAAATCATATTTTGTTTTAAGCATGGTTTAGGGCTTAAAAACAGTTTGTTACTAATCGGAAATACTGATCTTTAATTGAAAAAATAATTTTCATTGATAAAATTCTATAATATTAAACACACAAGAATTTTAGGAACTATAATAAGAAATAAATTTTACTTGCTCGCTGCAGAACAAAATAGGGTATTTCGCAAGCACCCAAACAAAACAAAAATAACACGTAGCAACAATTGAAAAAAATAAATCTATCTTTATTCTTAAACCGCACAAGTGCTGCCATTTATATGTTGAAAATAGATCTAATAATATTTTCAGAATGTATTTTTTTCCCAACATTATTCATTATAGCTTCAACATTATTCTAATAGTATTTTCGAGCCTAAATTGGGTATGTTGCCGAAAAGCAACACCCGGCATTTAAGCGTTAAAATTGAAACTATGGGCCAAAGTGGCAACAAAGTTAAATAAATAAGTTAGTTTTAATTAAAAATTGCGATGTGAAATATTTTTAATAAAACTTGAGTAAAATATCCGGCAGTTCTAGTGTTAATGGCCAAACTCCTGACCGTTCAACATGGGAAGAAAAATTCAAGTATTGACCCCTTAATTCTTGCTCCCATGATATTCATGGGCTCTTTTATTCACCTGTTTCCACCAGTTTTCTAAAATAATGTACACTGGTGTCCAAAATTAAGGACCAGTCACAGAATGCTAATTTTTAAGTAAGCGAATACTCAAAAGGAAATAATATAATTTTAATAATTATTATCCCTACAGCACAGCTAGTCCATATAGCATCTCATTCATGTCTCACATGATCACAAGTGTCACAGTCACTACGGTGAAACAAAAAATATGAAATTTCACACGTCTCATTAGGAGTCTCAAATGATCACTATATGTGACTCCACTGAGATGTCAATGTGACTGCTGCATTGTGACGAATCACCAAGTGACTTTACAATGTAGTTACATTGTCACTCTCATGCGACTGTCATTTTTAGACTCAATTTCAAAGTCATCACGATCGTTGCATTAGGATAAGTCACCAAATAATATCACATTATACTCACATGGTGACTTTTTACAAAAGAGCACAGTGGTGACTTCACAGAAATCTCTCTGTCACCTGAAAGCCATCACGTAAGTTTAATGTGACATTATGTGGTAACTTATCACAATGCAGCGTTCACGATGACTTTGAAATTAAGTCTACAGATGATAGTCACGTAGGAGTCACCATGTAACTACATTGTAAAGTCACATGTTGACTCGTCACAAAGCAGCAGTCACAGTGACGTCTCAGTAGAGTCACATAGAGTGATCATTTGAGACTTATGATGGAATTTCCTATTTTTTTTTTTGCTTCACCGTAGTGACTGTGACACTTGTGACCATGTGGGACATGAATGAGATGTTATATGGACTAGCTGTGCTGTAAAGATAGTAATTATTCGAATTATATTATTTCATTTTCAGTATCCATGTACTTAAATATTAGCATTTTGTGATTGGTCCTTAATTTTGGACACCAGTGTAGTTGGCTTTATTATGGTATCATTTTACCTGTCATTAACTCTTTGAGGGCAGGCAATATGTCTCTGTAATATAGAATTCTCACCCGAATAATCGAAATATTTTATTTTAAAATAAGGAAAGCAATTTTTCGACATTTCGCCCCCAAAGTTAAAAATATAAAATTTAGTTAAAACTTTCTGGTTCAAATCTTTTTAAAATTAGGTGGGATATATTGTATTCCACCGCCTCTCAAGGGGTTGAATAAGGTGGATATTTCTTTTAAAAAAAAATGGTTGCCAATATGCAATTTGAATTTTTAAACCGTAATATAATGCGACCGTTAAGGAGCTAAGAGAAATTATAGCAACATATGCTTCCACTTGCGGATGTATTAACCCTTTCCGGTACAGTGTGCCCGGGTCGGTATAATTAATTTTAATTCCAAATTTACAAACGGCACCAAGGATATTTTAATAAAATTTTGTATTGGCAATGAAAGTATAAAGTAACAGGTTTTTAATTCCTAAAAAAGTCGCATGTAAATTCCGGTGTCAGTCGAAGATTTTCTCATTTTACAACAAAATGTGACTATACCGGAAAGGGTTAACGGGCACTACATTGAGATTTTTGCATGACAGCAGTCCAATGCAAAGCTCACAGAGTACAAAATAAGCATTTTCCGCGCAAAATGTCAACGGTTTAAATTGCCCAGAATGGAAACAAGAATACAAGAACGGAAAGCAATAGATCTGCAATAGAACTGAAAGTGACAATTGGAAAAGCGTGGATCTCTACGACCAATATTTCTTATATTGTATTCATTCAATAGAAACGTGATTATTTGAAGTTAGTCTAAACCAGGGTACTACAATTAAAAATTAGCAACATGTAAAAGTGTTGATTATGTATTTTCCCCATTATGTTTAAATGTTTCAGACACTGAAAAGTTACATTTTATTAACGTTCTTATAATGTGCTCTTTTATTCATTTTGGTATAATTTATTTGATTAATTTTACATAATCTACTAAATAAATACATTTTTGTTTAACTTGGAATTGTTAGTTTATAAACAGCATATTCTGGTTACGCGTAATAAAGAGACTGTGCATCAAATTATCTTTTTACACGGCTATATATTTTTGGGTTACGGGCATTTAAAACACTATTTTGGAACAGTATCTTCTTACTTTATCACAGAAATATGTTGTTGAATGGAGGGAAGATTGCTATTAAAAATATACTGGTTTCCAATATACCTAAAAATTTAAATTATAGACATGTAAAAGCAGAATTCGGTATACTACCCGGGAAAAAATTGTTGCAAAATTAAACCAGAATTTTACACATTCGACAGATACTTTACTTTTATAACATACATAATATTAAAAACAAAGACTAAATGAAATGCAGCCAGAATTAAATTGCACAATAACCCCTTCAAGACGGGAGCCTTTTACGAAATTTTTAATCTTTTGTCGCCATAAAAAAAAAAAAAAACAGAAATTTGTGTCTTCTTGAATCGAGAAAATGCGCTGATTAAATAAGACAAATTTTACAGTAAAATTTTACTGGTGAGAAAAAACAAGGATTCTGAGCTCTTCTTGCGGCACGTATACGTGTCGCTCGTCCCCAAAGGGATAAGCAGCCTGTTTCTTTATGAAAGCATCGTAAAGCATCTCAGTAACAATAAACGTGCCGATATCAAATGACGTCATAAATGTACGAAGTCACCAACGAATGGATAATTCGTGATGTCATGCGACATGTACAGCCATTATTGAGCAAGTGGTAGAAAGAAAATAAGTTGAAACGGGAGTGAATCAATAAGAACTAAAAGATCTTCTTAAAACTACATCAAAAACTTTTAACCCTTAAATGCGCGATTATTTATTTTGTTTAAAAAAATATATATATGATTCTCTGAAAGGTTTATTACACAGGAAAATAATGAAACCATCAGAGATACAATTTTCATATAATACGTCAATCTTTTCTTCTGTTGCATATCTGTAATATAAGTAAAAACTATGTCGTGTGGCTGTTTTACGGTAAAATAATGCAAATTAGTAAATATTTTAATAAGGATGTCTCCAAATACCTCATTTCATGTTATTATTTATTTTATGAAACTTAACCTTTAACCCTTTAATTCCCATGATAGAATACTTTCTGGAAATTACATAGTTCAGAGAACCTAACTTTACATCAGAAAGTTTCAATGGTTAATTTCGCTTTATTTAAAAACGGGACGCCTGTTATTAATTATTCAAACATTGCAATTTTAATGTTCTGGTGTGAATTAGGTATATACGAATAAAAAAATCTATTAAATTCAAAACACTGTTGTTTGCATATACGCAAAGCGGCGCACTAAAGCGTTAAATGCGCATTTAAAAGGTTTTGGTGGTGTTTTAAGAAGTTCTTTTAGTATTTAAGTGATAGAAAGTACATAGAAATATCGGACTTTTGCTTCCCTTAAAATTATTTAATTAAAAAACGACTGCCATATAATGGCAGCAATCCAAATGCTCAAACAAAAATTTAAAACCCTTTTGATTTTGACACAAACATTTTACAAACATATTTTTACAAACATGTTTTTAAACATATTTTTAATTAGAAAAATTATTAATGAATTCATATTCAAACAAACTAGGTATTATAACTACATTAACTTTTAAATAAAAAGAATTATCATTGTCAAATGCATTGCTATGTGAATGTATAAATCAGACTTGCTGCTTTGGCCTCCTTTTTTTTAATTCAAGAATTAGATTTCATACCAGAATTACCTAACAGTAATTTATCCTTTATTTCGTGTCACTCACTTCGTAATTATTTAAAGCAATTTTTTTTTCGAAATTTTCTGTATGAATTCGGAATTTCTGAATAAGAAGGGGGTCAAATTGGCAACCGCGGTACAAATCATTTATATAATTAATTTCCGAATTATCGAGGAGTTTATTTTTTGACGGCCTCTGGCTAAGGTCTGTCTTCTGTCATCGTCTGCATCCTCATAAATAAAATCTCACAGAAAAACCAAAATATTTGCGTGTTTTTAGCCCACGGTATGCTATTTCTTTCTCCCAGCTTATTTTGTGTAGTCTCAAAAAATAACGTTGCGCTGTATAAGCCAGCCGTAAAACAAAGCAGATGTATCATTGAACGATTAAATGCACTATAGCAATTTTTTTAACTTCTAAGCATCGCAATTTTTATACCGTGGTATTGGAAAAAAGTACTTTTAACCCCTTAACGTTCGAATTAAATTACGGTTTAAAAATTCAAATTGCTGGTTCGCACAACTTTTATGAAAAAGAAATATTCACCTTATTGAATGACAGGTAAATCGATACTAAAATAAAGCCAATTACAGTATTTTATAAAACTGGTGGGAATCAAACAATCTGAGTAAAAGACGCAGCCCGTGAATATGACGGGAGCGAGAATTAAGGGGTTAAATGCAATTTGTTTGAAAATTGCATCCCCATTTATTTTTGAAATATTAATTTTTTATAGTTTTTAGAGCCATTTGCTTAATGTTGGGAACGGAAGTACTCCATTTCTGTAGAAAGTAAAGGAAAAATAGTTGTAAAATAATAGTTATATATTTTTGTTGCCATTTTCTCATAAAAACTGAAAAAAAATTAAAATATGTGCTATTTTGAAAAAATATAATTGAACGATTTTTGTTAAAACATGGAGCTATCATAAAGTATATTTAATTTTAAGTATCTATATTAATGTTACAAACAAATAAAGAGATTTAAATCATTAGACAGCCTTTTTTGTTGTTGTTGTTGTTTTTTTTTTAATGACGGCATCTTTTTGCTTCATTTGCGTATTATTTCGTGATAGTGACGCCCTATGCATACTTTACTGTAGCTGTTTAAGAGTTGATCGTAAATGTGGAATTCTTAAGCCGATGCAAGCGACGTCAGTTTACATAAAATAAAAGCGTGTGCTTTAAGTCTTAATATTGAAATATGTTTTGTACGATTTATACAAGCATATATTTTTTTTCATCAGGGCGACACTAAATTCTGAAGAAAGCAGAATTCCTGTTTGTTTTTTTATATAAGATTAATTTAATTCATAGAATAGGAATATTTTATGTATATTTTTACGATTCCAATCTGAATGATCTTCGTACTTCCCTTTTAAGCTGGTATGGATATTTATACACTGGTCTGCATGATTTCTGTCTTTGAGCACCGTTTTTTTTCTGTGTTGTAACCTTCGCTTTATTAGACCCCGAAATGCTATTTTTTTTTCAGACAACAATTAAAATGTCGTCACTAAAAATTTACGGTACACCTAATCATATGTAAACCGAAAAACGAAGCAGGTGTATCATTGTACGGTTAAATTCTGATAATCTGCTGGTAATTTTTTAAACTTCTGAACATCGCACGTTTTGAATTTTTATATTGTTGTATAGGGGGAAAAAGTAGTTTTAAATGCAGTTTGTTTGAAAACAGCATCTCAGTATGTTTTTGAGATATTATTATTTTTTTTTG
The DNA here is from genome assembly GCA_963932465.1 of Maratus speciosus. Classification (NCBI taxonomy): domain Eukaryota; kingdom Metazoa; phylum Arthropoda; class Arachnida; order Araneae; family Salticidae; genus Maratus; species Maratus speciosus. The sequence continues at coordinate 218,172,291 of OZ010797.1, read as the reverse complement.
TAGTTTTTATTGCCATTTCTGTAATAGTGGTAATTGAAATACTTCATTTCTGTAGAAAGTAAAAGGAAAATAGCAGATTACTATCTACTTTTGTTGTCATTTTCTCATAAATACTGTGAAAAAATGTAAATAAAATGTGTGCTATGCCTAGAATATGGACTGCTATAAATATATATTTTAAAGAGTAGTTGTGTAACTATATTTCTCCGCATGTACTGAATTTCAATCAAAAAGCTGAAAGAATGCAATTTGATTAATCCATGTGTAATAACATTTTTCAAATTTTGAAAAAATATATATAAATGAATAATTTCTGAAAAAAACATGTATCTTTTATAAACTATATTTAATTTTCAGTACCAGCATTAATGTTAAAAACAAATGAAGTTATATGAATCATTGGATGTCCGAATTTTTTTTTTCGAGTTTTCCCAATGACGGTGGCGCTTTTTGCTGGGTTTGGGTATTATGCAGCGTTATTGGCGTCATATGCATATTTTTCTATAGATGTTGTTTAAGACTGGATCATAAATGTGGAATTCTTTAGACTTTGGAGGATGCAAATGACACCATTTTAAATAAAATAAAAGCGTGTATTTTAAGTCTTAAAACTGAAATATGTTTTGTACTATATATATATATATATATATATATATATTTCATCGGGGTGGGGGGACACTAAATTCTGAAAAAGCAGAATTTACTAATTTAATTTCTGTCATTAAATAAGTCGAAGATTTTTACTATTCGGAAATAATGTTGCTCAAATGTAAGAACCGGAGAGCTCGTAACATATGCTTTAACCTTTATTTAGGATTTACATTTTATTTTTCTAAATTTATGGATAAACGGGTATTATATTTTGTTTTTTAACACTCTGAATATTTAATAAAAAATGCATTAACTATAAACATTTTTGGGCTTATATTGGAAATGTAGACATAATTCCCTGTTGAATGATTTTTCTCGGCGGCAGTTTTGTAGTAGCGGATAAGGACAGCTTAATGCAGCAATGGTAAAACTTCGACTGCATAACTACATGGGGAGGAAAATAAAAAAAAATATATTTAGCTGGGTTCGGCACGTTGTTTTGCTGCTGTTGATGTTCGCTTGTACTTGGTACTTATCCATGTGTTTTATATTACATTGTGTGTTAATATTTTATTTTTTTTCATACTTTTATTACTGTTATTATTATTATTATTATTATTATTTAAGAGGTTAATACTTGAAGATAAAGCATTATTATTATTAATATTTGAATGTTAAATAGATTATGAAATGCTCTCATTATAGATTTGATATAAAATAGGAACTGAAATAATCAAAAAATTAAAATATGTTTAGTTCAATGTATTAATAAAAAAAATAGCTGTGCCCTCTTAATTAAGATTTTTTTAAAGGCTCAAAACAAAGAAACATTTTAAATCAAGAACAAAGAGAAAACACATAATAATAGCTTTTAAATCTTTCTAAAGTAATAAAAAAATATTGAAGTCACAGTGGCGTACTATAAATAATACTAGTTACGTATATAGAGTTATACTTAGGGAACAATTATTAAATTATGTGTATTTTAGCTATAGAAGTATATGTCAGTTAAATCATATTTATTGTTTTCTAAAGCCTTGATTGCCAGAAGTCAAAGGATTTAAGTAAGATAAGAAATATTGATATTATTATATCCTTTGGAGACTAATTTGCTATAGCCTTAAAGAAGTTAAAACATCACATACATATCCTATCAATTTATTTATATGCATTGAGTTAAGTATCAAATAACATTATTATGAACACATAAAAGGTTAACTGCTTTTAAATTTTAAAAGTTAAAATTGTAGACCTTTCTTAACGAATCTATATACTTCTTACTACAATGTTGGAAAGATTATGTTCTAAAGATTTTGTTTTTAATATTATTTTCAAGTATTTTGGATTGGTAGTAATGCAAAAGCTTTTTTCCCCCTGTACTTCAAAATAGGTTTAAAGAAATCCCTACGTAATTTCCTTCTCCCTTTTTCTATTATGCATGCGCTTTTTTAACCATTTGGGGTCGTGCGACCGGTATTTATGCCGCGTAAGGTGCTCACAATCGAGGATTATTCTTACCAGTAAATTTTTATTGTAAATTTTGCCTTATTTAATTCGAGTATTTTCTCGATTCAATTAGGCAAAAATTTCTGTTTTAAAAAACTGGTGATTAAAGATTAAAAATTCTGTAAAAGATGCTCGTCTCGATGAGGTTAACATTGTTGCATTAACCCTTTGAGGGGCGCCGTTTGCAGTCTGCAAACGGTTAACTTTAATGCCTAATTATCCAACTGGCACCAGTAAATTTTCATTACATTTTCGATGTTATAATAAACGTGAAAAAAGGCCTTTGATTATTTTCAAATAAATTTGCTTGTTAATTGCGGTGTGAATTAAATATTTGAACATCTTTTGATCAGAAATGCCTTGCCCCTGAAAGGGTTAATCTGCCCCCACCCGGTATTTAATTTTCTTACTACAATAAATGTAGGTGGGTTTTTTTCTTCAACTAAGCCAGCATTGATTACGGCTTTTATTTGAACAAATATGACATTTAAAAGTACCTTGCATACATCACTAAGAAATCTTAAAACTAAATAACATTTCTTTAAAGTGTTTACGGTGTAAATGTATACATTTTATAATTTATTTTGGTAGTAACCTTGTAGGCGGTACCCTCCTGCTCGACAGTTTAGGTGCGGCCTGAAATAGTTTAATAAAATTGGAAGGAAAATGTATCGGGTAATTCCACTATAAATACTTCAAATGAAATTTTAAAAAAAAGAGTAGTATTAATAGGTTAATTACTCCACCACTGTTCAACTAAAAATGACGCTTTTTTTATCTTGTTACATAACTGCTGTCTGAAAAGTTTAAACACATTACGTAAATATTAACAAATGCTGAATTCGTTTAAGATTAGGGCATGTTGACCTTCGAGTAAAAACTTCCATCAGTAAATTTTAATGAAAGATTCCGTTGTATTTAATCATCTTATTCATGCAGAATTATTGTCATGAATAAGAAAAAAATTGTTATCCCTTTTTACTTGTGGATGTTTACTCTGTTGGTATAGACGCTGCCATCTAACAATGAAAGTATTAACTTTATAGTGTCTTAACCCTCCGTCTACCAGACGGGTCCATTGGACCCGACAGGTACATACAAAATATTCATTCAAACCAGAAATTTCTTTAAAATAAACTAAGTATATAAACCAGACAAAAATAAGGTAAATAAATAAGTTAAATAGTTTTAAATAAAAATTCTGGTGTAGAACGTTTTATTAAAACTTGAATAAAATTCCCGGTAGATCTAGGGTTAAATAAGGAAAAACAATTCATTCTTTTTTCCTTCTGGAAGTTTAATCCCACTGTAATTAGACCCAATAAACTAACACTTTCAAGAAAAGCTTTCCCTGAGATATAAACACAAATATCAAATTTTCGTTTGCTATTTAAAATGCCATCTGCTACGGAATTCACAGAAAAGAACATTTTAAATATTTCTAAGTTGAAATAGAAATGTAAGACTTTTAATGAAACTTTTAGAACTTTTAAACATTAACCCTTTCGACTCGGGCGTCTCTTACGCAAATATTATTCGGTTGACACCACTTTTTTAAAAGAAGCTTCCTTCAATTACACATTTTCAAAAATGCTCTAATTAATTAAGGCAAATATTATTTTCCTTTATTACTGTTTCCAAAAACATATTGTGCAAAGAAAGATTATTTTCAGTCAGACTGTACATACGACTGCAAAATCTTAAAAACAAAAGATATCAGAAGTACGGGGTGTTTCCAAATGAATATCGGGGTTTTAACGCTTGGTAGTATGTATTAAATAAAACTTAAAATTATAATTAATATATAAGATGAAAGAGCAACCCAAACAGTTCTACCTACAATCTTACAAGTGTTCAATGTGAGCACTTTTCGCCACAAGGCACACACCAAGTCGATAGCTCAGTTCTTCCCAAACGTTGATTGGTGTTTGTGAGGTCATTGTTGTAACAGCTGCAATGCTTAGCTGGTAGCGGAGGCACATACACACGATACTTTCAAGACCCCCATAGGTAGAAATCACATGGCGTCAGATCGGGTGAGCGTCTGAACAGAACTTCTTTGCTAATCAACGTTTGGGGTGAACTGAACTGTCGACTTGACGTGTGCTGTGTGACGAAAGGTGCTCGCATTGAATATTTGTAAGCTTGTAGGTAGAAACGTTTCTGTTGCTCTTTAATTTTATATATTATTTATAATTTTAAGTTTTATGTAATAAATAATACCAAGCGTTAAAACCGCGATATTCATTTATAAAATCTCCATATATGCGATACATAATAATTTCAACCAAAAGCCAAGAGCGAGCGCCTTTCCTTAACCCTTTGCGTTCTGGTAACTCTTACACATTTTTTTTTTCGGAACAGTTACTTTCAATTACACGATTTCGAAAATGCTCTTATTAAATAAGGCAAACTTTATTCCTGGTATTAAAAGCAAATTTTGCAAAGAAAAATTACCCCGAGTCATACTCGGGTTTGGACCGTGTTCAGATTGTTCGAAAAATTGAAAGACTGGTGTCAAAACAAAATATGCCAATAAGATAAACTAAAAAAAATTTCGGTGTCAATGTCTTAATAGACACAATACATGGAAAAGTAAAATAATGTAAGAATTAAAAAAGAAACTTGCAAACGGCAACCTAAACCCTTTCCGGCGAGAAGCAATTCTGTTTCTAAAATGCTGAAATGATGAACTGACACCAGAATTTAAAAACGGATTTATTAGAAATTATAAACTTACCCGTACTTTATAAAAGGAAAATTTTAATTAAATCTTCCTGGTGCCAATATTCTTAAAATTAGGTGTCCGTTTAGTGGACACCGCCCGCTAAAAGATTATATAACACCTTAACCCTTTCTGGCGCGGTGTCCTTAAAAAAGGACACCTAATTTTAATTTCAAAACTGACAAATGGCACCAAGAATATTTAACTAAAATTTTCCTATTACAATGTACATGAAAATTAACAAGTTCATATTTTATAATAAATTCGTTTATAAATTGCTGTGTCAGTCCATTATTTCATCAGTTTATAAACAGAATTACTCCGCGCCGGTAAGGTTTAACACTTTCATCGCGAGGGACAAGATAACTCGTCTTCCAGGAATATTAGCTATCAATCACGGAAAATCAATTCGGACCGGAAAAGTCTGTCATTTATTTATTAGACATTGATTCCGATATCTAATGTATAATAATTACCGTTCAGAATTTTCCGGTGCGAATTGATTTTCCTAAACGGACGCGACATTTTATTATTAATTTTTTATGTTTGTAAGGACAAACAAATCATTAGAGAAAGAAATGATATTGATTATTATTTTTTACAGTAAAATAAACAAGTTTTAAATGAATTTGCGTTTTTTTTTTCAATTTTAGCGCTGCTGGAGCGGCCCAGACTCTTAACGCGAAGGGTGGGACAAAGGCGCGCCATTGCCATGATGAAAGTGTTAATGCAAGGATGTCACTGGCGGCTATATTTTTAATTCTAACTCGCACCGCTTTTTCAAAACATGAAGAACCAGGTACACTTTGACAACATGTACAAGAGAAATATACTGCTACATTTATTTTTTTAAAGTAGTGGTGAAAAAACAATACAAAAATAGTTGCCAGTGGCAGCCCTGTGAAAGGATTCAGGTCGAAAGTACTTGTCAATTGTAAATATGTGACTTACCGTATTATTGAGCAACGGAAATGAAATAGAAATGGATAACCCTGAAGGTTCCAATTGCTACTCCCATGACCTACAGGAACAACCACGTAATTTTACAAGTAGACGAAAAGGGTATCTGATAGTTTGGGGAGCGATATCGTTTTTAACATTAGAACCACCATAGTGGTCATTTTTACCGGCATCAAATAACAATATTTGTTTTGCAACCAGAAATCTTTTACGAAACAAGTTAAATAATTATAAGTTAAATTATTTTAAATAAAAATTCTGATCTGAAATTTTTTTAAATAAAACTTGAGTAAAAATCCCTAGTATTAACTCTTTCAGGGGCAAGGTGCTTATATTCATAAACTGTTGAAATATTTTAATGACACCAGTATTTACAAGAGAATTTATTTGTAAACAAGTAAAAGCATATTTTCGCGTACTTAATACAGGTGAAATTTTCATTATAAAATTCCGGTGCCACTGTGGCAATTAGGGATTAAAATTATGTGATGCCGTCACGGCATCACCGCCCTTCAAGGGGTTAACCTTCTCGCTGCGCATCCAGAGATTTCCTCGAGGATGTTTTTCCGTTTAATTAACCTTCCTTAATTATTACCACCAGTTATTTTTTTATTGTAAATTTTGCCTTATTTAATCGGAGTATTTTCCCGATTAAATTTGACAAACATTTTTCTTTTGAAAAACCGATGACAAAAGAATAAAAATTCTTAAAAGACGCTCGTCCCGAAGGGGGTTAAATGTGCAATTTTTGAATCTATTTTGATAAAACAGCGAGACGGTTAACTCCTGAAAGGGCACCGGTATATTATATATACCAGTTAATTTTAATTCCCAAATGCCACATTGACATCAGAATTGATGAATTATTTTTTCTTTATATAATATACGCGAAGAAAATCTTTTAATTACTTTCTTATAAATTTGTTCATAAACACCGGTGTCATTCAATCATTTCGACATTTTTGGATCAGACGTACTGTGCCCCTGAAGGGGTTAAGGGCCAACTTGGCCGTTCTTCATTCAAAGCAAAATTCAAGTATTAAAAGAAACAAAGGCAACACGTGCTTCAACTTGATGATATATTAACCCTCTTACGGCGCAAGTTTTTAAAAATCAAAATAGGTTAAAAAATTGCATTAAACCAGGCTAAATCAGGTCTGTCACTGGAGACTATTTTTATATTCTCGCACCACTATTTTAAGAGAATCAATTTTGCAGTCTGTTTCTCTTAGAACAATGGAACAATAAAGCTGGGGTATGGATTCCCTAGTTGCTTGGCAACTGCACATGCAGGCTAAGAATATATCGTGTTACTATGCAATGGGAGACATAGAAAAAAAGAGCGTTTAAACGCGGCTAGTAGCCACGAAAAAGAGTAAAAACTAAGAAGATAGACAATTTTAAAAAGAAAAATTGTTCCTTATGATCCACATATATGTCCAGGACAGGCGAAAAAGCTACCAAAGGAAGCCCCATAAAAAATGACTCAGTTCAGAGAAAATACATTTAATATAACTTGAAAAGTAAAAAAGTTTAGCACAGCGAAGAATTGAAAAAAAAACTAAAATATATACGTAATTACAAGAGGATTTAAATTACTTTAGGGAAAAAAGATTTAAAATGTTTGAAAAAGCTGCAATGGGGAGCGTAGATGTTGTTAATGTCTATATGGAATTTTTTGTATTTAAAAAGTGGTCCGAGTAGAATTAAAAAATAGACGCCTATGGAAAAAATGAATCCCCGAGGAAATCTCGGGTTGCGCAGCGATAGGGTTAAGAGGCACTAAATGTGGATTTCTGCATGACAGTATTTCAAATCAAAACTCACAGAGTACAAAATAATTGCTTTCCGCGCAAAATCTTAAAAGTTTAGATTGCACAGAATGGAAACAAGAAAACAAAAACGGAAAGCAATAGATCTACTATAGAACTAAAAGCGACCATTGAAAAAGCCTAGAATTTTCTGCCACCAATAATATTTCTTAAATCGTATTGATTCAATAGAAACGTGATTATTTGAAGTTAATCCAAACCAGGGTACTACTATTAATAAATAGCATCATGTAAAAGTGTCGATGATGTGTTTTCCCCATTGTGTTTAAATGTTTCAGACACTGAAAAGTTACACATTTTGTTAAAGTTATTATAATGTACACTTTTATTCATTTTGGTATGATATATTTGACTAATTTCACAGAATCTAATAAATAAATACATTTTTGGCTAATTTTGTATTGTTATTTTATAAACGTCATTTTCTGGTTATGCGTAATCTTTGACAGAGACTGCATCCAATTTTCTTTTTTACACGTCTATATATTTTTTTGTTTGCGGGCATTTAAAACACTATTTTGTAAAGTATCTTCTTACTTTAACACAGAAATATGCTGTTAAATGGAGGGAAGATTGCTATTAAAAGTATACTGATTTCCAATGTACCTACAAGTTTAAATTATAGACATGTAAAAACCGAATTCGGCGTACTAGCCGCGAATAAATTGTTGCAAAATTAAATCAGAATTTTACATATTCGACAGATATTTTATTTTTATAACACACGTAATATTAAAAACAAACACTAAATGAAATGCAGCCAGAATTAAATTGCACAATAAGCAGTCTGTTAATTTGTGACAGCATCGTAAAATATCTGAGTAACAACAGACGTGCCGATATCAAATGACGTCATAAATGTACAAACACCAATGTAGGGATAATGCAGACGGTGTCGTGCGACATCTACAGCCATTAATGAGTAAGTGGTAGAAAGAAAATAAGTTTAAACTGGTGTGAACCAATAAGAACTAAAAGAGCCTCTTAACCTCTTCGCTACCTGGGTCCACGTATGTGGACCTTTATTCTTTTCCCCATAAAATCAAACTATTTAACTTTTTTACATTTTGACTTCATTTCTTAATAGCTGAATGTTTTTTTGCTTTAAAAGCAAACCAATAAATGGCAAAATCCATGCTTATTTCCTGATAAAATAAATGTTATTTTCATCTGAGTTTGCAAAACGCTTTCAAGAGGGTGTGGCCAAGAAATTAAGTAATTTTCATACTTATTGAACTTAAATCCTTTACAGAAACATGTTTTGAGGATTTGTATATCATTCACTTGATTAAAGGCCTTAAATCTGTGATTGTGCAAATTTGGGTTAGTGATAAATAAATCGATATTTTAACGGAATTTGTAATTTTAGATCCCTATTTGTAATCCTAAACTACTAGTCCCCTAACGTATCAATTTCCGAAAAGTCTTTTTTCTGTCATCTATGATGTCATTTTGTTTGTTTAAAACCAATGAATGAGTATTTGTAGTATTATTTTAGCTTTGGGAACGAAGAGGTTAAAACACCATCAAAAACTTTTAACCCCTTAATTCTCGCTCCCGTGATATTCACGGGCTGTGTCTTTTATTCAGATTGTTTGATTTCCACCAGTTTAAGAAAATAGTGTAATTGGATTTATTATGGTATCATTTTACCTGCCATTAAATAAGGTGTATATTTCTTTTTCAAAAAAGTGATGCCATTGAGAAATTTGAATTTTTAAACCGTAATTTAATGCGACCGTTAAGGGGCATTTAAAAGTTTTTGATGGTGTTTTAAGAAGTTCTTTTAGTTCTTAAGTATGGTAGAAAGTACATAAAAATATAGGACTTTTGCTTTCCCTGAAATTATATAATTAGAAAACGACTGACAATGGGATTATATTATATATATAAACCCATATAATGGCAGCAATGTCAAATGCTCAAAAAAAAAAAAATTAAAAACACTTTTGGCTTTGACACAAACATTTTACAAAGTTCTTTAATGACCTAGTGATTAATGAGCAACGTAAATGAAACGCAGAAAGATCTCTATACCTTCATCTCGAGTTTTTTGCCGTTTAACCACCTATCAACAATCACATATTCCTTTAAATTCTTCAAAAACTGTTGTTTTGATAAAATAAGTTACTTTATACTTTGTTAGTGCAGGTTGTTTGCCATAGAACATATAAAATATTTGAAACTATTTTGACCCTGTTTTTCCCCTAAATACTACCTTGTGCGATTTCACAAATAACCAAAATCTATCTTAGTAAAGCCTTATCAGTGGCCGAGAGGCTCTGCTCTCGAAGCTGGTAGACGGTAGGTGCTGGTTCGATCCCAATTGCGTCCGTCGGCCTAATCGTTCAGAGTTTTCGTGGTTTTCTTCGAACCCTGGTTTTCCACGCGTAAATACGAGTTAGGTTCATTTACAAAGACTCCCATGAAGGGCACACCCCCTTCCCATTAGGGCCTATATCCCAGGTGCTGATAATTGGCCGTCATAAACACAACCAACTATCTTATTAAAACCCAGTATTCACACTTTATTTAATTTTTTTGGAGAAAAACGCTACATGTAAAGTCTGTAGTTTAAATAGTACTTCTCAACCCTTTGCATTCGTTCGTCGGCTAAGACTCGACATAGCTTATCACTAACAATATTTCAATATTAAACTGCCTGTATTTGAGAATAAAATATTTATTTCTAGAAAATTTGCAGTAGAAATCTGTGAACAATTGTTGTTTTAAAATAGTGATGACAAATAAGCTGATCACTATTTGGGAACAATAATATTCAACGATTGCAAGGAGTTGAAACTTAGTACATTTAGAAGGGGTCTAAATTTAACATGATAGTTTTAAATTTAGTTGATAAACGTGAAATTAACTTCCCCAAACCTTATTCCATTATTATTATTATTATTATTATTATTGTGCGATACTTAGAAGGAGTTTAAGTGTAATCAAGCATAGTTGACAACTTTTACGCCTTTTTCTTACAACTATTTTTATACAGAAAATTTTAATTCCTTTATCATAAATTTTTGGCGATTGAACAAGACTTTTTATTTTTTGTTCATAAATACAGGAAAGAAAAGATCGTAAAATCTGACAGCTAAGATCAGTACTTGTTTTTTAAACATATTTTTAATTAGAAAAATTATTAATGAATTCATATTGAAACAAACGAGGAATTACAACCACATTAATTTTTAAATAAAAAGAATTATCATTGTCAAAAGCATTGCTATGTGAATGTATAAATCAGACTTGCTGGTTTGGCTTCCTTTTTTTAATTCAAGAATCAGATTTTATACCAGAATTACCAAACAGTAATTTTTCCTTTATTTCGTGTCACACACTTCGTAATCATTTAAAGCAAATTTTCTTTTTTCGAAATTTTCGCCATGAATTCGGAATTTTTGAATAAGAAGGATGTCAAACTCGCGAACACGGTACAAATCATTTATATAATTAATTTATGTGGCATCGAGGAGTTTATTTGTTGACGGCCTCTGGCTAAGGCCTGTCTTTTGTCATCGTCTGCATCATCATAAATAAAATCTCACAGAAAAACCATAAAATGTGTCTGTGTTTGTTTTTTTAATATAAGATTAATTTAAGTCATAGATTAAGAACATGTTACGCATTCTTTTACGATTCCAATCTGAATTATCTTTGAACTTCCCTTTTAACCCTTTAGTGTGCAGCTTTGCATATATGCAAACAACAGTATTTTGAATTTAATAGATTTTTTTAACCGTGTATACCTAATTCCCACCAGAAAATTAAAGTAACAATGTTTGCTTTAATTAATAACATACATTCCGTATCTAAATAAAGGGAAATGAACCATTGGATCATTCTGGTGTATATTCAGAGTCTGTGAACTACGTAATTTCTAGAACGAATTCTATCATGGAAATTAAAGGGTTTAAGTTTTCTAAAATAAATAATTATATAAAATAAGGTAATGGAGACATACTTAATAAAATATTTACTAATTTACAGTATTTTAGCCTAAAACAGCCACACGACAGCAGTTTTTACTTATATTAAAGATGTGCAACAGAAGAAAAGTTTGACGTGTTATATGAAAAATGTATCTCTGATTTTGTTCATTATTTTTCCTGTGTAATAATCCTTTCAGGGAATCATCTATAATTTTTTCGAAACAAAATAAAAAATCACGCATTTAAGGTTTAAGTTGTTGTGGACAAATATACACAGGTCAGTATGATTCCTATCTTTGTGCACCTTTTTATTTTTATTTTTATTTTTATTTTATTTTTATTTTATTTTATTATTTTTTTTTGTAGTAGCATTCGCTTTATTAGCCCTCGAAATGCTATTTCCTTTGGACAAGAATTAAAAATTCGCCAGTAAAATTTAACGTTACGCCTAATCATAAGCAAGTCGAAAAGCGAAGCAGGTATATGAATGTACGGTTAAATACTGATAATTTACTGCAATTTTTTAAAAGTTTAAACATCGCACGTTTGGAATTTTCAAACCGTCGTATAGAGGATAAAAGTACATTTAAAGGCAATTGTTTGAAAATAGCATCTCAGTATATTTTTGAGATATTATTTTTTTTTGTAGTTTTTTAATGTTATTTCTGTAATGGTGGCAACTGAAATACTTCATTTCCATAGAAAGTAAAGGGAAAGTAGTAGATTACTATCTATTTTTGTTGTCATTTTCTCATAACAACTGGGGAAAAATGCAATTAAAATACGTGCTATGCCAAGATTATCGACTGCTATAAAAATATATATTAAAGAGTAGTTGTGTGACATATTTTCTGCGCACTTACTTAATTCCAATTAAAAAGCTGAAAGAATGCAATTTTATTAATCCATGTGTAATACGATTTTCAGAATTTCTAAAAAAAAATGTATATAAATGAATAATTTCTAAAAAAAAAAAAACATGTATCTATTATAAACTATATTTAATTTTCAGTACGAACATTAATGTTACGAACAAATGAAGGCACATGAATCATTAGATGCCCGATTTTTTTGTCAAGTTTTTCCAATGACGACATCGCTTTTTCCTGGGTATGTGTATTATTCTGCGATAGTGACATCATATGTGTACTTTTCTATAGATGTTGTTAAGGACTGGATTGTATATGTGGAATTCTTCAGAGGATGCAAATGGCACCATTTTATATAAAATAAAAGCGTGCGTTTTAATTCTTGAAACTGAAATAAGATTTTTACTATCTATATTTATATATTTTTTCAACGGGGGGGGGGGGGGTAACACTAAATTCTGAAAAAGCAGAATTCCTGCTTCCTGCTTGTTTACAAATTTAATTTCTGTCATTAAACAAGTCGAATATTACTATTCGGAAATAGTAAGAGAACGGAGAGCCCGGAATGTATGTTTTACCACTTATTTAGGATTTTTATTTTATTTTTCTAAATTTATGGATAAACGGGTATTATATTTTGTTTTTTAATACTGTGAAGATTTAATAAAATAAGCATTAACTATAAATATATCTTGGCAGATATTTGAAAAGAAGACGTAATTCCCCGTTGAATGATTTTTCTCGTTGGTTATTTTGAAGTAGCGGATAGGGACAGCTTTATGCAATAACGTTAAAACTTCGACTGCATAACGATATGGGGAAAAAAATCCTTAGTCGACACGTTGTTTTGTTGCTGTAGATGTTCGTTCGTGCTTGGCACTTATCCATGTGGTTTATATTATATAGTGTGTTAATATTTTAATTTTGTCATACTTTTATTACTGTTATTGTTATTATTATAATTTAAGATGTTAATACTTGAAGATAAAGCATTATAATTATTAATATTCTAATGTTAAATAGATTATGAGATGTTCTCATTATGAATTTGCTATAAAATAAGAACAGAAATAATCATAAAATAAAAATATGTTTAGTTCGATGTAATAATTAAAAAAAATTAGCTTTGACCTCTCCATAGGGAGTTTTTTTTAATACAAAAAAAAAAAAACATTTAAAATTAACAACAAAGAGAAAACACATAGCAGTAGCTTTTAAAGCCTTCTAAAGTAATAAAAAAATATTGAAGTCACTGTGGCGTACTATATAGACAATAATAGTTACGAATACAGAATTATACTTAGGGAACAAGTTTTAAATTATGTGTATTTTAACTATAGAAGTATATGTCAGATAAATCATATTTATTGTTTTCTAAAACTTTGACTACCAGATGTCAGAAGATTTAAGTAAGATAAGAAATAATATTTTTATTACATCCCTTGAAGACTAATTTTCTATAGCCTTAAAGAAGTTAAAGCAGCACATACATATCCCTATCAATTTATTTATATGTAATGAGTTAAGTATTAAATAACATTATTATGAACACATAAAAGATGAACTGCTTTTAAATTTTAAAAGTAAAAATTGTAGACATTTCTTAACGAATTTATATACTTCTTTCTAAATAGTTGGAAAGATTATGTTCTAAAGATTTCGTTTTTAATATTATTTTCCAATATTTTGGATAGGTAGCAATGCAAAAGCTTTTTTTCCCGCCGTGCTTCGAACCAGGTTTAAAGAAATCCCTACACAAATTCCTTCTTCCATTATGCATGCGTTTCTTTAGAATTATTGCATTAATCTATTCCCATACGCTTTTCAATTTTGGTACCACAACAGCATAGAGGGGAAGCTTTTATCATCAACTAAGCCAGTATTGATTACGGCTTTTACTTGAACATGCATTAGAAATACGAGATAGCGTGCTAAATATATAACAAGTCTCAAAACTGATCAACTTTCCTTTAAATTTTTTACGGTGTGAATGTATACATTTTAAATTTATTTTGATAATAATCTCATACAGGGTTGCCACCCTTCAGAGAATTTTTCAGACCAGGAAATTCTTCGGCACCAGTACATTCTTACACAGAATCTCTGTTTAAATAAGGTGAAATTTCGTGCGGTTAATCTAGATGTAGTTTTCTATAAAAAGTTACTGATATTTCGACTCGAAAATTCCCCGAAGCATGGCAACCATGTTATAGATGGTACCACCCTTCTCGAAAGATTAGGTACAGTCGTGAAAAAAAAAGTAAACACCCCCTACTAACTCCTCAACAGATTATCGTAGAAGAAAGTTACTGGTTCCGAACGATTGGAAATAAAGTCTACTTTTAAATGATGTATATAACATTTGGTTAGGGGGCCATCTACCTATTAAAACGAACACAAACTTCATTTTTTTTCAATGGCAATACCCAATTTTAACGAGATATTTCAAATCTTTGGTTCAAGCTATGCCTAGATACTGAATTTCAAGTCATTTGAATGATAAGCATTTGAATTATAAACATTCAAAATTTAGTGCTTCTAACGTTAATTGCATTTTCATATTTTTATTTATATCTCCAGAAATTATGCTCCTAATGTTCTAATTTTTTGTGCAGCAATAATACTAATATACCCAAACATAAATACGCTGAATTTGCAATTTTTATAATTTTATGATATGAATTATGAAATATTCGAAAAAATTATGAATTGCAACCTAAAATTTTTTTGATGGATTTAGATTTATTAAGTCCTGCTTTATGTAAATCCAAAATTTCACATTTTTCTTCCAAGTAGTTTTCAAATTATGCTTAAAAAACGGCAAAATGATGGTTTAAGGGGCCGTCTATAATAGAAGTGACTAGATATTTTGAAATTTCTTCTGCTGCCCGGTAATCTAGCAGACTTCATTGACTTCTTAAGGTGTCTTGTTCAAGTTGGGGGCTCTCTCGGTTAACAATCGAGTTCCGAACTTCAATTTGGATACAGCCCTTAAAATACGCTCGTTCTAAAATAATTAATTTCTCAGAAACTTATGGTACGAATTGCATAAAAATTTGTTTTCAGGATAATTGAAGGGTGTAGAGTTCATTTATGGTGTCAGAATTGTGTACTGCTATTGAAAAAAAAACAAAGTTATGGTTCTTTTTAATATGTAGATGGCCCCTCTAAGCAAATGCTATCTATGTCATTTAAAAGTAGACTTTATTTCCAATCGTTCGGTACCAGTAACTTTCTTCTACGATAATTTGTTGAGGAGTTAGTGGGGGTGTTTACTTTTTTTTCCACGACTGTACGTGCTGAAATAGTACAATAAAATTAGAAGGACAATATATGGGTAATTCCACTATAAATACTTCAAATGCAATTGAAAAAAAAGAGTAGTATTAATAGGTTAATTACATAACTACTGTTCAACTAAAATGACGCTTTTTATTTTGTTACTTAACTGCTGCCTGAAAAGTTTAAGCACATTACGTAAATATTAACAAATTCTGCATTTGTTGCAAACAACTAACACGGCATGTTGATCTTCGGGTCAAAACTTCCATAAGTAAATTTTAATGAAGGTTTTCGTTTCATTTAATCGTCTTATGCAGAATTATTGTCATGAATAAGGAAAAAATTGTTATCCCTTTATCCTTGTGGATGTTTACTCCGTTAGTAATTAGACGCTGCCAACTAACAATAAAAATATTCGCTTTACAGTGTCTTAAATAAGGCAAAAAATTTCATTCCTTTTTCTTTCTGGAAGTTTAATAACAGTGTAATTAGACCAAATCAAGTAACACTTTCAAGAAATCAACCGCTTTCCCTGAGCAGTATAACCACGAATATCCAATATCCGTTTGCTATTTAAAATGCCATCTGCTACGGACTTCACAGAAAAAGTCATTTTAACCCCTTGAGGGGCGGTGAGATAAAATATATTCCACCTAATTTAACGAGATTCTTACCAGAAAATTTTAACTATATTTTTAGTTTTGGAGGATAATCGTTGATAAATTGTTTTTCCTTATTTAACCCCTTAAGGGGCGCCGTTTGCAAACGGTTAATTTTAATGCCGAAATTAACAAATGGGACCAGAAATTTTTTTAGTACACTTTCGATCTCATAATATACGTCAAAAAAAAAAAAAGCTTTTGATAATTTTTAAATAAATTTGTTCTTAAATTACGGTGTGAATTAAATATTTGAGCATTTTTAGAGCAGAAAAGTCTTGCCCCTGAAAGGGTTAAATATAAAGTTTTTCGATTATTCCGGTGAGAATTCAATATTTAGAGACATTTTTACTTGCCCCTCAAGGGGTTAAATATGTCTAAGTTGAAATAGAAATGCAAGTCTTTTAATGAAACATCTAGAATTTTTAAACATTAACCCTTTCGACTCGGGCATCTCTTACACAAATTTTATTCGATTGACAACACTTTTTTAAAATAAGCTTCCTTCAGGTACGCAATTTCAAAAATGCTCTAATTAAATAAGGTAAATGTTATTTTACTTTATTGCTGTTGCAAAAAGCAAATTTCGCAAAGAAAGATTAATCAGACTGGACATACGAGTGCAAAGGGTTAAAAGCAAAAGATATCAGAAGTACATGCAAAAAGTAATAATTTCAACCAAAAGCCAAGAGCGAGCGCCGTTCCTTAACCCTTGGCGGTCTGGTGACTCTTATACTTTTTTTTTTTTTTTTTTTTTCAGTGGAGTTATATTCAATTACACAATTTCGAAAATGCTCTTATTAAATAAGGCAAATTTTATTTTCCTTTATTACTGGCATCAAAAGCAAGTTTTGGAAAGAAAAATTACCCCGAGTCATTCTCGGGCTTGGACCGTGTCCAGAGTTATCGAAAAATTGAAAGGCTAGATGTCAAAACAAAATATGCTTATACGATAAACTAAAAATAATCTCTGTTTCAATGTCTTAATAGACACAATACATGGAAAAGTAAAATAATGTAAGAATTTAATAATAAAAAAAAAAAAAAAAAAAAAAAAAAAAAAAAAAAAAAAACCTTGCAACCGGCAGACTAAACTCTTTCTGTCACGGAGCAATTTTGTTTCTAAAATGATGAAATGATGAACTGACACCTGAATTTACAGACGAATTTACTAGAAAAAAAAATTGCTTTTCCCCCGTACTTTATAAAAGGAAAATTTTTATTTAATCTTCCTGGTGCAAATAATCTTAAAATTAGATGTCCGCTTAGTGGGCATCGGTCGCTAAAAAGTTAAATCACATCTTAAAGCAGGGATGCCACAGGCGGTAATTTTTTAAATTCTAACTCCCACATCTTTTTCAAAACGGGAAGAACCAGGTACACTTTGACAACATATGTAAGAGAAATATATTACAAAATTTAATTTTTTTTAAATAGTGGGGCCAATAGAATATAAAACTAGTTGCCAGTAGCAGCCCTGTGAAAAGATTCGGCTCAAAAGTACTTGTATGTAAATATGTGATATTCCGTATTATTTAGCAACGGAAATGAAATAGAAATGGATAATCCTGAAGGTTCCAATTGGTACTCGCATGACCTCCAGGGAAAAACCACGTAATTTTACAAGTAGACGAAAAGGGTATCTGATAGTTTGGGGAGCGATACTGATTTTAACATTACAACCGCCATAGCGGTCATTTTGACCGGCATCAAATAACAATATTTGGTTTGCAATAAGAAATCTTTTATGAAACAAGTTAAATAATTATAAGTCAAATAATTTTAAATAAAAATTCTGATCTGAAATTTTTTTAATAAAACTTGAGTTAAAATTCCTAGTATTAACCTTCTCGCTGCGCAACCCGAGATTTCCTGGGGGATGCATTTTTCCGTCTAATTAACCCTCCTTAGTTATTCCCGCCAGTTATTTATTTATTGTAAATTTTGCTTTATTTAATCGGAGTATTTTCCCGATTAAATTTGACAAACATTTTTTCTTTGAAAAACTGATGACAAAAGAATAAAATTTCTTAAAAGACGTTCGTCGCGAACGGGGTTAAATGCGCAATTTTTGAAGCTATTTTGATAAACCAATTACGCAGCGAGTGGGTTAACTACTTGAAGGGCAGCGGTATATTATATATACCAGTTAATTTTAATTCCCAAATGCCACATTGGCATCAAAATTGATGAATTAATTTTTTCGTTATATAATGTACGCGAAGAAAAGCTTTTAGTTACTTTCTTATAAATTTGTTCATAAATACAGGTGTCAGTCAATCGTTTCAACAACATTTTTTGAAACAGAAGTACTGTGCCCCAGAAGGGGTTACGGCCCAAACTCTTGGCTTTTCTTCAAGTGAAGCAAAATTCAAGTATTAAGATAAAGAAGAGAACACGTGCTTCAACTTGGTGACGTATTAAAAGGCACTAAATATGGATTTCTAGATGACAGTAGTTCAAATCAAAACTCACAGAGTACAAATTATAACTTTCCATGCAAAATGTTAAAGGTTTAATAAGCCAGAATGGAAACAAGAATACAAGAAAGGAAATAAATCTACTGTAGGACAAAAAAGTAACCATTGAAAATGTGTAGAATTCTCTGTTTCCAATAATATTTCATAATCTAATTGATTCATTAGAAAACACGATTCATTCAACATGATAACTTCAACGTAATAAAAACCATTTTACTGCTATTAATAAATAGCATCATGTAAACGTGTCGATGATGTGTTTTTGATTTGTTTAAATTTTTCATACACTGTAAAGTTACACATTTCATTAAAGTTCTTTTTTAAAGTTTTGAAAGTGCACCTTTTTATTAATTTTGATATCATTTATTTGAACAATCTTACACAATCTAACAAACAAATACTAATACGTTTCTGTTTAGATTTGTAGTGTTATATGATTGACGGAATTTTCTGTTTGGGCATAAACGTTTGAGACAGAATATGTACCTGATTTTGTTTTTGCACGTCTATATACTTTATGTTTACGGACATTTATACCCATAGTGACCTTTACACCAGGGTTTATGAACAAATATACGTTTGGTTGGTTCCAATGTTTGAGCCCCATTATTTCTGTATAGTTAGTTTTTGTCTATTCTTCTGACTATTGCTTCTGTCATCGTCTGTATTTTCAGAAATTTAAACCTTAGATCAGTGGTTCCCAACCTTTTATTGGCCACGGACCACCAAAGCATCGGTAAAATCACGATGTCCCCCCGGACTATGTAACATATGTTTGTTATTATTTAAAAGGTGAAGTCAATTCATACGGTGGAAAGGTAACCTAACTTTAACAATAACTATACATTTAATTTTTTTTTACCTTATCAAAGGGATTACAAATGTGTTTTTAAAATAAATATGTAAATACAATCAGGCTACAGAGTTTTGTTATTTCCAACTTACCTTAATGTTAAAAATTGCTATGCGACCTGCATATTTATCTGCACAAAATGCCTTGAAGAGATTCTGAGATTTAACATTAAAATTTACAACATTGACGCATTTTATAATTCCTTTTTGTAACTTATTAAATGTTGGTGGAAAAGCTTTGGACATTAAATTTTCTTTCTATGGATAACACAATACACAAGACTCATTTCAAGATTCTTGTTTTTAACAATTTTAAAGAAACATTATTCCACGTTTTCTCTCTAATATCGTTAGTTGTTCGCTATTAATTATCTGATTTATAAAATTTTAAATGTATAGGTCAGGATGTAAATTTATTTACTAGCTAGGATTTCTGCATTAGAGCCATATTTTCTACCTATCTATTTCCTTTTCGATGCTATTTAAGATTAATATATTTTATGAAATTTTCAAAGCAGTCAGATTTAGGTATACTTTTAAGCAGTAGCATGTGTAAAAGATTCTTCGTGTAACATATAACAGCAGAGCGGATAGAAATAGAAAGTTCACTCAATATATAATCAAAAGTGTTACGAAAAATATAAATACCGTCTAACCAGAATATTTATTGAGATTTTCAATTATAAAACACAGATGTCAAAGATTGTTTAATTATATGGTAATATCTCGTATAAATATTCTGGTGTCAGTCTATTTTTTCTTATGATTAGGAATTCTTAAAATTAAATAAAATAAATAACTTTTTAAAATTTTGTTTGTATCACATTTATTTATAACCTACAACATTACTTTAAAATAAAAAGACAAAAGAAACTGATAGTGAGTAGTTGAGCAAAAAATTTGGAATTGCCCCCCTGTGGGACGTACGCCCCACGTTGGGAACCACTGCCTTAGATAGTACCAGAAAAAAATTGAGGGTTTTTTTTTAAATAACAATCTTTGCTTTATACAGAAGTGGAATTTCTGTGATTAAAAATGTCAAAGGTTGACATTCGGAAAGAGTGGTGCTCAATGTAAGAAACGTGTGAGAGCTCAGCTCAGATTTTTCTCTTCTTCTTTAGAATTTTTATTTTATTTTTCTAAATTTATGGATAAATGCACTGTTCAGTGTTGCCAGTGGGATACTTTTTTAAATTCAAATTTCTTGTTTGGCAAAACTTTTCTGAAATGGTAAAATTTCCCTTGTTGTTGCCTTAATTAATATGTCATTAAATGATAAAAATTTTACTATTTTAAAAATTGGTGCCAGTCAAAAAATCTGAATATAAAAAAGTAGCCTACTGGCAACAGTGCCAGTGGGCTACCTTTTTTAAATTCAGATTTTTTGATTGGCACCCCTTGTTTGAAATAGTAAAATTCAGAGTAAAATTTTTCTTATTTAATGACATATTAATTAAGGCAACAACAAGGGAAATTTTACCATTTCAGAAAAGTAGTGCCAAACAAGAAATCTGATTTTTTAAAATTGTAACCCATTGGAGACAGTGGATAAATGTGTATCATATTTTATTTTATTACCCGATGAAGACTGAAAAAATGATGCATTAACCCCTTCGCGACGGGGGCCTTTTGCGAAATATTTAATCTATTTTCACCGTTTTTTAAAAAACAGAAATTTGTGTCTTCTTGAATCGGTAAAATGCACTGATTAAATAAGGCAAATTTTACAGTAAAATTTTACTGGTGAGGAAAAACAAGGATTCTGAGAACTTCATGCGGCACGTATACGTGTCGCTCGTCCCCAAGGGGTTAACTATACACATTTCTGGTATGGTATCTTGTTTGAACTCAAAATTAAAATGAGTGTTTCCATTAAAAATATGAGAGTTAGTACAAAAATTAAAAGCAGATAATTTATATTTCAAAATTGCTTTCATATTTTGAAGGAATACAATATTTTGTGTCTAATGCCACATTTTACATTTCTTTTAACGATCTGCGAAAACAAAGCAAATGCGTTCTTCTTCTTCTGCTACTTAACACTAGAACGGCGGCGAGGGGTCATTTTGACCCCTGCCAAATGAAAACATGTCGATTCGAACCAGAAAACCTTTTGCAATATAAGATTAATATATACTGCACAAAAATAACTTAAATAAATAAGTTGAATAGTATTAAATAAAAATTCTGATATGAAATATTTTTATAAAACTTGAGTAAAATTTCCCGCCGTTCTAGTGTTAAACCAGGGCACGCACAGTTTTACCACTAAATTTTAACAGCATTTTCAAAGCATTTCATTGCAGAAAAATACAGCAAAATCTGTGAACAAAGGTGGTGGTTGCCAGTCCTGTGTTTTAAAAATTAAATCTAAATTTTCTTATCATTAATAGTGGTGCGAGAGTCCTTGGAAATTCCAAGGAGTGTGCGAACCTTGTACGTTCTCAGCGCTGTGAACTGATATCTTCTGTACAATGTCAAACTGTCCAATGTGAAAACAGTGTTGCCAGTGGGCTACATTTTTTAAATTCAGATTTCTTGATTGGCACCACTTTTCTGAAATGATAAAATTCCCTGTTTTCGCCATAACTAATACGTCATTAAATAAGCCGAATTTTACTATTTCAAAAAAGTGGTGCCAGTCAAGAAATTTCAATTAAAAAAATGAAGCCCACGGCAACACTGTTTTCATATTGGATAGTTTGACATGTGCCGACGATATATCCGTTCTATAAGCTATAGGTTTCATTGCAATAGAAGCATTATTTAACACTAGAACGGCGGGAAATTTTACTCAAGTTTTATAAAAATATTTCATATCAGAATTTTTATTTAATACTATTCAACTTATTTATTTAAGTTATTTTTGTGCAGTATATATTAATCTTATATTGCAAAAGGTTTTCTGGTTCGAATCGACATGTTTTCATTTGGCAGGGGTCAAAATGACCCCTCGCCGCCGTTCTAGTGTTAAATTAATATAATACTTCAGATATAATGCTATTTTAAAACC
This sequence comes from Maratus speciosus, assembly GCA_963932465.1. NCBI lineage: Eukaryota > Metazoa > Arthropoda > Arachnida > Araneae > Salticidae > Maratus > Maratus speciosus. Next base: position 218,149,584 of record OZ010797.1, on the reverse strand, counting down.
CTGCGTAATGTTATTTCTCTGAAATGTTATGTTCATATGCGTTATAAGTTTTTATCTCATGTTGGAACAAGTCGAAAATTGTACATCAAACGTGGTAAATGTGGTTCGTTCGTACTATAACTAGTTGTATTAATATTCCGATTATAGCGCAATAGCTGTTTCACTCGTATGCAAAAATCCATGAATACAAAATTTATTACGATCATATGTTAAATTCAGTAATACGAAAATAATGTGACTCCACCTTAAAAAGGACGTAATCGCCATGACAACCTAGAATCATTACCTACTCATGAAATATTCAGGTGTTGTTACTCACAAACTATGTAATCGGAAGATGTTTTCTATTTTCTGGTACATGCAAAAGATCTTAAAAAAAATATTACCCTAATGGACATTTTGAACAGAATTTCGGGACGGAAGGAGAATGTTTTCACGTGACCAAAATCGCTTATAATTAGATAAGTAAATTATTTATTAAAAATTTCCATCTCTAATAAGTTGTAATCACCATGGCAACCTAGAATCATCATGGTATATCATTGAAATAATTACGTATGATAGGATTTAATAGAATAATCATCATGACAACCTAGAATTATTACCTATTATGGGATATTGTTGAATTAATTACGTATGATAGGATTTAATAGAAGGAAGGAAACTTTTATGGATATATTTTTAAATTTTGATTCAATTCTCATAAAATTTGAAATGACTCGACAAAATTCTGCAACGATTATATATATTAAATTTCAAACCATTCGGTTCTGTAGTTTTTGCGATGTTATATGCGGACAGAAAGGCGGACGGACCAGGCGACAACTATAGGCGCTACGTATTTATATAATTACAATCGCACCTGAAAATGATCTTTTTTAGCACTTTTAAAAATTTATAGAGAAAACAGCATTGCAATTTTACCCTTTTGCTTGGCTGTCCAAAGGAACGGTCTGTAGGTTATCTGTACACTATACGTTTTTTCTGAGCATATCTGAAAAATCGAACATTATATAATAAAAAACTTTATTTAAAAAACTGCATTCGTATTCGGAAAGAAGACATAATTCCCTGTTGAATTATATCGCTCGCAACTCTCTGCGACAATTTGATGACAAAGTAGCGCAGAGAGGTGCGTCCCCCCACACCTCCATCACAGCGGTTATCCTTTGAGCGTGTTCAATACGTGTTAAATTTGTTAGCGCACACTAGCACCACCTTTTCGGTCGATGTGTAAAATAGAAATGACCTGCAAACGTACATTATGTAAATTTTGTTCTACTACATGTTCTGTACTGTTCTAAGACATGAGCTCTACTTCCCTGTCCTACTACGAGTTATCAATAAACAACCCGGGGAGTGAAACATAATATTGTTGCTACAACGTGGTCTTAAGTTTTCATAGCCCATTACACTGAGATTTTATACCAAAGCGATATAAGTAAGCGTCCTATCTTAAATGGGAGAAGTAACCGCAAGATTAAAAGCGAGGTCACATCAATCAAGGTCATGCGCCACGTAGCGGATGGAGTGTGTACTACAGGTAGATACCTAACTTTTTTCTTACTGACACCACTAAAATTTTAAAGTTTTTTCACCTTGATTAATAACTGAAGTGCCTATGGTAAGGCGGTGAAAGCTTTGTGGTGTCAAGTGGGCCTGAATGCCCCTCTCGCTACGCCATTATTATGCAATGAATGTGGCAAACAAAACTCATTTCCATGAGCGACTGAAAATTTAGAAAATACGGGCTACACTAAAAGCGCATGTGAATTATCACTCCGTCCACAAGGTGGCGCAACTGTGTTAATTTACGGCTGATTCCAGCATTAAGTTTGTACGCTTACTTATAACGCTTTGTTTTATACACTTAGCGTGAGTTCTCAAGCAACGTTCTATGCTAGATGCACTTGCTTTCAGATTATTTTTGGATTAATATTTAATTTTTTTTTTTCATTTTTCTGGTGTCATCTTTTTATTTTACAAAATGAAAAAAAAAAAAATACCAGACGTTAAAGGAGGCAATTGTCAAGTTGCGAAATTTCTTCCATGCATTTCATCAGGTTTAATATTTAACTCTTTCAGGGGCAAACTACTTCTGTTGCTAAAATATTCAAATGATTCATTTATACCAGTATTAAGTTATACAAACCATTTTTTTAAAAATAAGTAAAAGTTTTTCCAAACGTATATTATAAAAACAAAATTTTATAAAGAAGATTTTGGTGTGAATGTGGCATTTTGGAATAAAATTGAAGTGAGATATATTACATCCCACATGCCCTTCAAGACGACAATGGATTCCGTCTGGTGACTCTTATACATTTTTTTTTTCAGTGAAGTTATTTTCAATTACACAATTTCGAAAATGCTCTTATTAAATAAGGCAAATTTTATTTTCCTTTATTACTGGCATCAAAAGCAAGTTTTGGAAAGAAAAATTACCCCGAGTCATACTCGGGCCTGGACCGTTCCAGAGTTATCGAAAAATTGAAAGGCTAGATGTCAAAACAAAATATGCTTATAAGATAAACTAAAAATAATCTCTGTTTCAATGTCTTAATAGACACAATACATGGAAAAGTAAAATAATGTAAGAATTAAAAAAAAAAAAAAAAAACTTGCAACCGGCAGACTAAACTCTTTCTGTCACGGAGCAATTTTGTTTCTAAAATGCTGAAATGATGAACTGACACCAGAATTTAATAACGGATTTATTAGAAAATATAAACTTGCCCGTACTTTATAAAAGGAAAATTTTAATTAAATCTTCCTGGTGCAAATAATCTTAAAATTAGATGTCCGTTTAGTTTGCATCGGTCGCTAAAAAGTTAAATCACACCTTAGAGCAGGGATGCCACAGGCGGCAATTTTTTAAATTCTAACTCCCACATCTTTTTCAAAACGGGAAGAACCAGGTACACTTTGACAACATATGTAAGAGAAATATACTACAAAATTTAATTTTTTTTAAATAGTGGGGCCAATAGAATATAAAACTAGTTGCCAGTAGCAGCCCTGTGAAAAAATTCGGCTCAAAAGTACTTGTATGTAAATATGTGATATTCCGTATTATTTAGCAACGGAAATGAAATAGAAATGGATAATCCTGAAGGTTCCAATTGGTACTCGCATGACCTCCAGGGAAAAACCACGTAATTTTACAAGTAGACGAAAAGGGTATCTGATAGTTTGGGGAGCGATACTGTTTTTAACATTACAACCGCCATAGCGGTCATTTTGACCGGCATCAAATAACAATATTTGGTTTGCAATCAGAAATCTTTTATGAAACAAGTTAAATAATTATAAGTTAAATAATTTTGAATAAAAATTCTGATCTGAATTTTTTTAAATAAAACTTGAGTTGAAATTCCTAGTATTAACCTTCTCGCTGCCCAACCCGAGATTTCCTGGGGGATGCATTTTTCCGTCTAATTAACCCTCCTTAATTATTCCCACCAGTTATTTATTTATTGTAAATTTTGCCTTATTTAATCGGAGTATTTTCCCTATTAAATTTGACAAACATTTTTGCTTTGAAAAACCGATGACAAAAGAATAAAATTTCTTAAGAGACGTTCGTCGCGAACGGGGTTAAATGCGCAATTTTTGAAGCTATTTTGATAAACCAATTACGCAGCGAGTGGGTTAACTACTTGAAGGGCAGCGGTATATTATATATACCAGTTAATTTTAATTCCCAAATGCCACATTGGCATCAAAATTGATGAATTAATTTTTTCGTTATATAATGTACGCGAAGAAAAGCTTTTAGTTACTTTCTTATAAATTTGTTCATAAATACAGGTGTCAGTCAATCGTTTCAACAACATTTTTTGAAACAGAAGTACTGTGCCCCAGAAGGGGTTACGGCCCAAACTCTTGGCTGTTCTTCGTGTGAAGCAAAATTCAAGTATTAAGATAAAGAAGAGAACACGTGCTTCAACTTGGTGACGTATTAAAAGGCACTAAATATGGATTTCTACATGACAGTAGTTCAAATCAAAACTCACAGAGTACAAATTATAACTTTCCATGCAAAATGTTAAAGGTTTAATAAGACAGAATGGAAACAAGAATACAAGAAAGGAAATAAATCTACTATAGGACAAAAAAGTAACCATTGAAAATGTGTAGAATTCTCTGTTTCCAATAATATTTCATAATCTAATTGATTCATTAGAAAACACGATTCATTCAACATTATAAGTTCAATGTAATAAAAACCATTTTACTGCTATTAATAAATAGCATCATGTAAACGTGTCGATGATGTGTTTTTGATTTGTTTAAATTTTTCATACACTGTAAAGTTACACATTTCATTAAAGTTCTTTTTAAAGTTTTGAAAGTGGACCTTTTTATTAATTTTGATATGATTTATTTGAACAATTTTACACAATCTAACAAACAAATACTAATACGTTTCTGTTTAGATTTGTAGTGTTATATGATTGACGGAATTTTCTGCTTGGGCATAAACGCTTGAGACAGAATATGTACCTAATTTTGTTTTTACACGTCTATATACTTTATGTTTACAGACATTTATACCCATAGTGACCTTTACACCAGGGTTTATGAACAAATATACGTTTGGTTGGTTCCAATGTTTGAGCCCCATTATTTCTGTATAGTTAGTTTTTGTCTATTCTTCTGACTATTGCTTCTGTCATCGTCTGTATTTTCAGAAATTTAAACCTTAGATTAGTGGTTCCCAACCTTTTATTGGCCACGGCCCACCAAAGCATCAGTAAAATCACGATGTCCCCCCAGACTATGTAACATATGTTTGTAATTATTTAAAAGGTGAAGTCAATTCATACGATGGAAAGGTAACCTAACTTTAACAATAACTATACATTTCATTTTTTTAACTTATCAAAGGAATTACAAATATGTTTTTAAAATAACTATGTAAAAACAATCAGGCTAAAGAATTTTGTTATTTCCAACTTACCTTAATGTTAAAAATTGCTATACGTCCTGCATATTTATCTTCACAAAATGCCTTGAAGAGATTCTCAGATTTAACATTAAAATTTACAACATTGACGCATTTTATAATTCCTTTTTGTAACTTATTAAAAGTTGGTGGAAAAGCTTTGGACATTAAATTTCCTTTCTATGGATAACACAATACACAAGAAACATTTCAAGATTCTTGTTTTTAACAGTTTTAAAGAAACACTATTCCACGTTTTCTCTCCAATATCGTTAGTTGTTCGCTATTTATTATCCGATTTATAAAATTTTAAATGTATAGGTCAGGATGTAAATTTATTTACTAGCTGGGATTTCTGAATTAGAGCCATAGATATTTTCTACCTACCTATTTCCTTTTCGATGCTATTTAAGATTAATATATTTTATGGAATTTTCAAAGCAGTCAGATTTAGGTATACTTTTAAGCAGTAGCATGTGTAAAAGTTTCTTCGTGTAACATAAAACAGCAGAGCGGATAGAAATAGAAAGTTCACTCAATATATAATCAAAAGTGTTACGAAAAATATAAATGCAGATAAACAGAATATTTATAGAGATTTTCAATTATAAAATGCAGATGTCAAAGATTGTTTAATTATATAGTAGTATCTCGTATAAATATTCTGGTTTCAGTCTATTTTTTCTTATGATTAGGAATTCTTAAAATTAAATTAAATAAATAACTTTTTAAAATTTTGTTTGTATCCCATTTATTTCTAACCTACAACATTACTTTAAAATAAAAAGACGAAAGAAACTGATAGTGAGTAGTTGAGCAAAAATTTTGGAATTGCCCCCCAAAAAAGTCAAATTGCGCCCCTGTGGGGCATACGCCCCACGTTGGGAACCACTGCCTTAGATAGTACCAGAAAAAAAAAATTGAGTTTTTTTTTTTTTTTTTTTTTTTTTTTTTTTTTTTTTTTTTTTTTTTTTTTTAATAACAATCTTTGTTTTATACAGAAGTGGAATTTCTGTGATTAAAAATGTCAAAGGTTGACATTCAGAAAGAGTGGTGCTCAATGTAAGAAACGTGTGAGAGCTCAGCTCAGATTTTTCTCTTCTTCTTTAGAATTTATTATTTTATTTTTCTAAACTTATGGATAAATGCACTGTTCAGTGTTGCCAGTGGGATACTTTTTCAAATTCAAATTTCTTGTTTGACAAAACTTTTCTGAAATGGTGAAATTTCCCTTGTTTTCACCTTAATTAATATATCATTAAAGAAGATGAATTTTACTATTTCAAACAAGGGGTGCCAATCAAAAAATCTGAATTTAAAAGAGGTAGCCCACTGGCACTGTTGCCAGTAGGCTACTTTTTTATATCCAGATTTCTTGGTTGGCACCAATTTTTAAAATAGTAAAATTTTTCTTATTTAATGACATATTAATTAACCCTTTCAGGGGCAGATGGATTCTGTTCGTAAAATGATGAAATAATTGACTGACACCAGAATATTCAGACGAATGTCTTAGTAAATAATAAAACGCTATTTTGCACTTTAACTACAAAAGCAACATTTTATTAAAATATTCTTGGTGCCAGTAGTCTGTTTTGGAATTAAAATTAGGTGGCTAGACCTTCTAGCCAAAGCGTTATAAGTAAGCGTCCTATCTTAAATGGGAGAAGTAACCACAAGATTAAAAGCGAGGCCACATCAATCAAGTTCATGCGCCACGTAGCGGATAGAGTGTGAACTACAGGTGGATAGCTAACTGTTTTCTTACTCACACCACTAAAATTGTAAAGTTTTTTTCACCTTCATTAATAACTGAAATGAACCTGAAAAGGCGAAGAAAACTGCGTGGTGTCAAGTGCATCTAGATGCCCCTCTCGCTACGCTATTATTTTACATTAAATGTGGCAAACAAAACCGATTTCCATGAGTGTCTAAAGATTTAGAAAATACGCTCCACACTAAAATCCTACGTATGTGAATTATCACTCCGTCCACAAGATGGCGCAACTGAGTTAATTTACGCCCGATTCCAGTATTAAGTTTGCACGCTTACTTACATTGCTTTGCCTCTAGTCACGGCCCTTGAAAGGGTTAAGGCAACAACAAGGGAAATTTTACCATTTCAGAAAAGTAGTGTCAATCAAGAAATCTGATTTTTTAAAATTGTAGCCCACTGGAGACAGTGGATAAATGTGTAACATATTTTATTTTATTACCCGATGAAGACTAAAAAAATGATGCATTAACCCCTTCGGGACGGGTGCCTTTTGCGAAATATTTAATCTATTTTCACCGTTTTTTAAAAGCAGAAATTTGTGTCTTCTTGAATCGGTAAAATGCACTGATTAAATAAGGCAAATTTTAGAGTAAAATTTTACTGGTGAGGCAAAACAAGGATTCTGAGCGCTTCATGCGACACGTATACGTGTCGCTCGTCCCCAAGGTGTTAACTATACACATTTCTGGCATGGTATCTTGTTTGAACTCAATTAAAATGAGTGTTTCCATTACAAATATGAGAGTTAGTACAAAAATTAACAGCAGATAATTTATATTTCAAAATTGCTTTCATATTTTGAAGGAATACAATATTTTATGTCTAATGCCACATTTTACATTTCTTTTAACGATCTGCGAAAACAAAGCAAGTGCGTTCTTCATCTTCTGCTACTTAAACGTTCTCAGCGATGTGAACTGATATCTTCTGCACAATGTCAAACTGTCCAATGTAAAAACAGTGTTGTCAGTAGGCTACATTTTTTAAATTCGGATTTCTTGATTGGCACCACTTTTCTGAAATGATAAAATTCCCCTTGTTTTCGCCATAACTAGTATCAAAACAGTGGTGCCAGTCAAGAAATTTCAATTTAAAAAATGAAGCCCACGGAAACACTGTTTTCATATTGGATAGTTTGACATGTGCCGACGATATATCCGTTCTATAAGCTGTAGGTTTCATTGCAATAGAAGCATTATTTAAATTAATACAATACTTCAGATATAATGCTATTTTAAAACCCTGCGTAATGTTAATTCTCTGAAGTATTATGTTCATATACGTTATAAGTTTTTATATCATGTTGGAACAAGTCGAAAATTGAACGTCAAACGTGGTAAAAGTTGTTCGTTCGTACTATAACTAGTTTTATTAATATTCCGATTATAGTGCAATAGCTGTTTCACTCTTATGCAAAAATGCATGAATACAAAATTTATTACGATCATATGTTATATTCAGTAATACGAAAATAATATGACTCCACCTTAAAAAGGACGTAATCGCCATGGCAACCTAGAATCATTACCTACTCATGAAATGTTCAGGTATTGTTATTCACAAACTATGTAATCGGAAGATGTTTTCTATTTTCTGGTACGTGCAAAAATTCTTTCAAAAAATATTACCCTAATGGACATTTTGAACAGAATTTCCGGACGGAAGGGGGATGTTTTCACGTGACCAAAATCGCTTATAACTCGATAAGTAAATTATTTATTAAAAATTTCCATCTCTAATAATATGTAATCACCATGCAACCTAGAATCATCATGGTATATCATTGAAATAATTACGTATGACAGGATTTAATAGAATAATCATCATGACAACCTAGAATTATTACCTATTATGGGATATTGTTGAATTAATTACGTATGATAGGATTTAATATAAGGAAGGAAACTTTTATGGATATATTTTTAAATTTTGATTCAATTCTCATAAAATTTGAAATGACTCGACAAAATTCTGCAACGATTATATATATTAAATTTCAAACCATTCGGTTCGGTAGTTTTTGCGATGTTATATGCGGACAGACAGGAGGACGGACCAGGCGACAACTATAGGCGCTACGTATTTATATAATTACAATCGCACCTGAAAATGATCTTTTTTAGCACTTTTTAAAATTTATAGAGAAAACAGCATTACAATTTTACCCTTTTGCTTGGCTGTCCAAAGGAACGGTCTGTGGGTTATCTGTACATTATGCATTTTTTATGAGCATATCTGGAAAATCGAACATTATATAATAAAAAACTTTATTTAAAAAACTGCATTCGTATTCGGAAAGAAGACATAATTCCCTGTTGAATTATATCGCTCGCAACTCTCTGCGACAATTTGATGACAAAGTAGCACAGAGAGGTGCGTTCCCGCATCCCTCCATCAGAGCGGTTATCCTTTGAGCGTGTTCAGTACGTGTTAAATTTGTTAGCGCACACTAGCACCACCTTTGCGGTCGATGTGTAAAATAGAAATGACCTGCAAACGTACATTATGTAAATTTTGTTCTACTACATGTTCTGTACTGTTCTAAGACATGAGCTCTACTTCCCTGTCCTACTACGAGTTATCAATAAACAACCCGGGGAGTGAAACATAATATTGTTGCTACAACGTGGTCTTAAGTTTTCATAGCCCATTACACTGAGATTTTATACCAAAGCGATATAAGTAGGCGTCCTATCTTAAATGGGAGAAGTAACCGCAATATTAAAAGCGAGGTCACATCAATCAAGGTCATGCGCCACGTAGCGGATGGAGTGTGTACTACAGGTAGATACCTAACTGTTTTCTTACTGACACCACTAAAATTTTAAAGTTTTTTTCACCTTGATTAATAACTGAAGTGCCTATGATAAGGCGCTGAAAACTTTGTGGTGTCAAATGCGCCTGGATGCAATGAATGTGGCAAACAAAACTCATTTCCATGAGCGACTGAAGATTTATAAAAATACGGGCCACACTAAAAGCGCATGTGAATTATCACTTCGTCCACAAGGTTGCGCAACTGTGTTAATTTACGACTGATTCCAGCATTAAGTTTGTACGCTTACTTATAACGCTTTGTTTTATACACGTAGCGCGAGTTCTCAAGCAACGTTTTATGCTAGATCCACTTGCTTTCAGATTATTTTTGGATTAATATTTAAAAATTTCTTTTTTTCATTTTTCTGGTGTCATCTTTTTATTTTACAAAATGAAAAAAAAAAAAAATACCAGACGTTAGAGGAGGCAATTGTCAAGTTGCGAAATTTCTTCCATGCATTTCATCAGGTTTATTATTTAACTCTTTCAGGGGCAAACTACTTCTGTTGCTAAAATATTCAAATGATTGACTTACACCAATATTAAGTTATACAAACCATTTTTTTAAAAATAAGTAAAAGTTTTTCCAAACGTATATTTTAAAAACAAAATTTTATAAAGCAGATTTTGGTGTGAATGTGGCATTTTGGAATAAAATTGAAGTGAGACATATTACATCCCACATGCCCTTCAAGACGACAATGGATTCCCGCCCCCATTATTCAATAATGTATTTTTATAAACTAAGCCAACGTTATTTATGGTTTATTACGTGAAGAGAAATTTGAATATGATTGACTTGTTGATTTCCGCGTGTCAAAACACAAATACATTACTTTTAAATTTTTACGGTGTAAGGAGCTTTTTTTCTAATACATCTTGATTAAAATCTTACTACTGGCATCTAGTACATCTCTTTTTTATAGGAGTATATTTTTAATGGTTTACTGACTTCTTCATAGACGGCACGTGAGATCGCTTATAATACTTAATACTTTGGGGAGAAAAGTGCACATTTAAAGATAGTTACCGTAATTTCGCGCATATCCGCCGCACCTCAGACAATTCGATTTCCTACCAGAAGATATTTTAACCGCTTGAAGGGCAGGTAATTGTGTTTCTGTAATGTCGAATTCTCACCAGAATCTTCAAAAAAATTTCTTGCAATATAAGGAAAAGCAATTTCACGACTTTTTTCCACTAAAGTTAGAAAAGTAAAATTTAATAAAAATTTTTTCTGGTGCAAATGCTCATTAACCGTAGATGGGATAAAATATATCATACCGCCTCTCAAGGGGTTAAATAAAATGCAGCTTACTTCTGCTTAGAACCAATTTGAGTTCTTTTTTTCAATAAAGTTTCTGGTTTAAAAAAGACTTAACTAAACCACGGCGTATACGCGGAATTTCCTTTTAATTTTTTTTAAATAGTGGGGCCAATAGAATATAAAACTAGTTGCCAGTAGCAAACCTGTGAAAAGATTCGGCTCAAAAGTACTTGTATGTAAATATGTGATATTCCGTATTATTTAGCAACGGAAATGAAATAGAAATGGATAATCCTGAAGGTTCCAATTGGTACTCGCATGACCTCCAGGGAAAAACCACGTAATTTTACAAGTAGACGAAAAGGGTATCTGATAGTTTGGGGAGCGATACTGTTTTTAACATTACAACCGCCATAGCGGTCATTTTGACCGGCATCAAATAACAATATTTGGTTTGCAATCAGAAATCTTTTATGAAACAAGTTAAATAATTATAAGTTAAATAATTTTGAATAAAAATTCTGATCTGAATTTTTTTTAATAAAACTTGAGTTGAAATTCCTAGTATTAACCTTCTCGCTGCCCAACCCGAGATTTCCTGGGGGATGCATTTTTCCGTCTAATTAACCCTCCTTAATTATTCCCACCAGTTATTTATTTATTGTAAATTTTGCCTTATTTAATCGGAGTATTTTCCCGATTAAATTTGACAAACATTTTTGCTTTGAAAAACCGATGACAAAAGAATAAAATTTCTTAAGAGACGTTCGTCGCGAACGGGGTTAAATGCGCAATTTTTGAAGCTATTTTGATAAACCAATTACGCAGCGAGTGGGTTAACTACTTGAAGGGCAGCGGTATATTATATATACCAGTTAATTTTAATTCCCAAATGCCACATTGGCATCAAAATTGATGAATTAATTTTTTCGTTATATAATGTACGCGAAGAAAAGCTTTTAGTTACTTTCTTATAAATTTGTTCATAAATACAGGTGTCAGTCAATCGTTTCAACAACATTTTTTGAAACAGAAGTACTGTGCCCCAGAAGGGGTTACGGCCCAAACTCTTGGCTGTTCTTCGTGTGAAGCAAAATTCAAGTATTAAGATAAAGAAGAGAACACGTGCTTCAACTTGGTGACGTATTAAAAGGCACTAAATATGGATTTCTACATGACAGTAGTTCAAATCAAAACTCACAGAGTACAAATTATAACTTTCCATGCAAAATGTTAAAGGTTTAATAAGCCAGAATGGAAACAAGAATACAAGAAAGGAAATAAATCTACTATAGGACAAAAAAGTAACCATTGAAAATATGTAGAATTCTCTGTTTCCAATAATATTTCATAATCTAATTGATTCATTAGAAAACACGATTCATTCAACATGATAAGTTCAACGTAATAAAAACCATTTTACTGCTATTAATAAATAGCATCATGTAAACGTGTCGATGATGTGTTTTTGATTTGTTTAAATTTTTCATACACTGTAAAGTTACACATTTCATTAAAGTTCTTTTTAAAGTTTTGAAAGTGCACCTTTTTATTAATTTTGATATAATTTATTTGAACAATTTTACACAATCTAACAAACAAATACTAATACGTTTCTGTTTAGATTTGTAGTGTTATATGATTGACGGAATTTTCTGCTTCGGCATAAACGCTTGAGACAGAATATGTACCTAATTTTGTTTTTACACGTCTATATACTTTATGTTTACAGACATTTATACCCATAGTGACCTTTACACCAGGGTTTATGAACAAATATACGTTTGGTTGGCGAAACAGCACCGAAAACTGGCGATATGAAGCAATTAAAATGATAAAACTTTGTAAAAAATCACCATAAAATTAAAACAAAACACAGGACGCGTTTCGAGCTAAAAACATAACAGCTCGTCATCAGCTAAGCATACACGTGTCCGAAAAACGGACAAGTTCAAAAATGAACTGAAGAAAAAGAATGTTGCGAAGAATGCGACAGATGGCGCTACCTGATAGAGGGAAATGTGTTGAAAAAAGATAGAAGAGAAAATGAAATGGAAAAAATGGAAATAAAAGAAAAAATAAAAATAAAAGAAGTAAATTAAAAATATAAATAAAATAATAAATAAAGAACTATAAAAGAACAAGAAAAAAATCCAAATTATTATTATTATTATTATTCTTTTCTTTTTTTTTTTTTTTTTTTTTTTTTTTTTTTTTTTTTTTTACAAAATAAAAAGAAAAGAAACAAGAGAAAAGGGAAAAGAATTACAAAATTAATTTCCACGCTGGAGATAGGAAAGGAGATGATGGGAGATCATTGACAAGATTAGCAGAATTTTTAGAAATAAAATATGCTTCATGAAAATCCAAGTGAGAGGGAGAGGCAGGGGAAGAAATAATTTTGGCCATGGAGAAATTGAAACAATGACTGGAAGACCAACAGTGAGAAGCAATCGAAGATTTAGAGATTTCTTGATTTGCAATATATCTCTGATGCTCGCCTAATCTGAATTTTAAAGCTCTCTTTGTTTGACCAATATAACCTAAATTGCAAGAGCAAGGAATGAAATAAGCACCCCACCGGTTCTCAGTAGGAACAGGATCTTTTAGAGAAGAGAATTTAATTTTATTCATAGGTTTGAAGATAACTTTAAAGTTAAAACGAGAAAGTATTTTAGCAATTTTGAAACACAGAAGAGAATAAAAGGACAGAACTATTATAGAATTAAAATTAGGAGGATTATTTGAATCAGAAAAAGGACGTTTAGGCTTATTAAATTTATACAAAGCTTTATCAATTAAAGAGGGATTATAACCACGAGCAAGGGCAAGAGATTTCAGATAATTAATTTCATTATTCAGAGCAGAAGAGTCAGAACAAATGCGTAACGCCCTAAAAACAAAAGTATAAAAGGACGCCACTTTTTGTTGAGGAGGATGATTTGAAAGGGCATGAGGGGGAAGGGAGACAGCGAAAGGTTTTCTATAAACGGAGGTAGAGAACCGATCTGGGAGTTTTGAAACCAAGACGTCAAGGAAAGGAAGAGAATTGTTCTCTTCGACTTCGAGAGTAAATTGAATACAAGGATCAACAGAATTAACAAGAGAAAGGAGATTAGAAAGATCAAGGTCAGATGGAATTAAAATGAAAGTGTCATCAACATACCTAAACCAGAAAGGAAATTTATATAAACTGAAGAGTTTTTCTTCAACAAAATGCATATAAATATCACATAAAAGAGGAGACAATGGATTACCCATGGCCAGACCCTCAGTTTGAGAATAGAAAGAATTGTTAAACTGAAAAGCAGTTTGCCTGACACAAATACTAACTAAATGCAGGATTTCATCAATCTCAATGGAAGAGTAATGAAATTCGCGCAACCTTCTTTCCAAACAATCAATTGCCCCTTGAACAGGCACGTTAGTGAAAAGGGATTTAACATCTAAGGAAACCATTATATAATTGCAAGGAGAAAGGCGTTTAATTTTATCAACCACAAAACTTTGTTGATAAAATTAAACGCCTTTCTCCTTGCAATTATATAATGGTTTCCTTAGATGTTAAATCCCTTTTCACTAACGTGCCTGTTCAAGGGGCAATTGATTGTTTGGAAAGAAGGTTGCGCGAATTTCATTACTCTTCCATTGAGATTGATGAAATCCTGCATTTAGTTAGTATTTGTGTCAGGCAAACTGCTTTTCAGTTTAACAATTCTTTCTATTCTCAAACTGAGGGTCTGGCCATGGGTAATCCATTGTCTCCTCTTTTATGTGATATTTATATGCATTTTGTTGAAGAAAAACTCTTCAGTTTATATAAATTTCCTTTCTGGTTTAGGTATGTTGATGACACTTTCATTTTAATTCCATCTGACCTTGATCTTTCTAATCTCCTTTCTCTTGTTAATTCTGTTGATCCTTGTATTCAATTTACTCTCGAAGTCGAAGAGAACAATTCTCTTCCTTTCCTTGACGTCTTGGTTTCAAAACTCCCAGATCGGTTCTCTACCTCCGTTTATAGAAAACCTTTCGCTGTCTCCCTTCCCCCTCATGCCCTTTCAAATCATCCTCCTCAACAAAAAGTGGCGTCCTTTTATACTTTTGTTTTTAGGGCGTTACGCATTTGTTCTGACTCTTCTGCTCTGAATAATGAAATTAATTATCTGAAATCTCTTGCCCTTGCTCGTGGTTATAATCCCTCTTTAATTGATAAAGCTTTGTATAAATTTAATAAGCCTAAACGTCCTTTTTCTGATTCAAATAATCCTCCTAATTTTAATTCTATAATAGTTCTGCCCTTTTATTCTCTTCTGTGTTTCAAAATTGCTAAAATACTTTCTCGTTTTAACTTTAAAGTTATCTTCAAACCTATGAATAAAATTAAATTCTCTTCTCTAAAAGATCCTGTTCCTACTGAGAACCGGTGGGGTGTTTATTTCATTCCTTGCTCTTGCAATTTAGGTTATATTGGTCAAACAAAGAGAGCTTTAAAATTCAGATTAGGCGAGCATCAGAGATATATTGCAAATCAAGAAATCTCTAAATCTTCGATTGCTTCTCACTGTTGGTCTTCCAGTCATTGTTTCAATTTCTCCATGGCCAAAATTATTTCTTCCCCTGCCTCTCCCTCTCACTTGGATTTTCATGAAGCATATTTTATTTCTAAAAATTCTGCTAATCTTGTCAATGATCTCCCATCATCTCCTTTCCTATCTCCAGCGTGGAAATTAATTTTGTAATACTTTTCCCTTTTCTCTTGTTTCTTTTCTTTTTATTTTGTAAAAAAAAAAAAAAAAAAAAAAAAAAAAGAATAATAATAATAATAATTTGGATTTTTTTCTTGTTCTTTTATAGTTCTTTATTTATTATTTTATTTATATTTTTAATTTACTTCTTTTATTTTTATTTTTTCTTTTATTTCCATTTCATTTTCTCTTCTATCTTTTTTCAACACATTTCCCTCTATCAGGTAGCGCCATCTGTCGCATTCTTCGCAACATTCTTTTTCTTCAGTTCATTTTTGAACTTGTCCGTTTTTCGGACACGTGTATGCTTAGCTGATGACGAGCTGTTATGTTTTTAGCTCGAAACGCGTCCTGTGTTTTGTTTTAATTTTATGGTGATCTTTTACAAAGTTTTATCATTTTAATACGTTTGGTTGGTTCCAATGTTTGAGCCCCATTATTTCTGTATAGTTAGTTTTTGTCTATTCTTCTGACTATTGCTTCTGTCATCGTCTGTATTTTCAGAAATTTAAACCTTAGATTAGTGGTTCCCAACCTTTTATTGGCCACGGCCCACCAAAGCATCAGTAAAATCACGATGTCCCCCCAGACTATGTAACATATGTTTGTAATTATTTAAAAGGTGAAGTCAATTCATACGATGGAAAGGTAACCTAACTTTAACAATAACTATACATTTCATTTTTTTAACTTATCAAAGGAATTACAAATATGTTTTTAAAATAACTATGTAAAAACAATCAGGCTAAAGAATTTTGTTATTTCCAACTTACCTTAATGTTAAAAATTGCTATACGTCCTGCATATTTATCTTCACAAAATGCCTTGAAGAGATTCTCAGATTTAACATTAAAATTTACAACATTGACGCATTTTATAATTCCTTTTTGTAACTTATTAAAAGTTGGTGGAAAAGCTTTGGACATTAAATTTCCTTTCTATGGATAACACAATACACAAGAAACATTTCAAGATTCTTGTTTTTAACAGTTTTAAAGAAACACTATTCCACGTTTTCTCTCCAATATCGTTAGTTGTTCGCTATTTATTATCCGATTTATAAAATTTTAAATGTATAGGTCAGGATGTAAATTTATTTACTAGCTGGGATTTCTGCATTAGAGCCATAGATATTTTCTACCTACCTATTTCCTTTTCGATGCTATTTAAGATTAATATATTTTATGGAATTTTCAAAGCAGTCAGATTTAGGTATACTTTTAAGCAGTAGCATGTGTAAAAGTTTCTTCGTGTAACATAAAACAGCAGAGCGGATAGAAATAGAAAGTTCACTCAATATACAATCAAAAGTGTTACGAAAAATATAAATGCGGATAACCAGAATATTTATAGAGATTTTCAATTATAAAATGCAGATGTCAAAGATTGTTTAATTATATAGTAGTATCTCGTATAAATATTCTGGTTTCAGTCTATTTTTTCTTATGATTAGGAATTCTTAAAATTAAATTAAATAAATAACTTTTTTAAATTTTGTTTGTATCCCATTTATTTCTAACCTACAACATTACTTTAAAATAAAAAGACGAAATAAACTGATAGTGAGTAGTTGAGCAAAAATTTTGGAATTGCCCCCCAAAAAAGTCAAATTGCGCCCCTGTGGGGCATACGCCCCACGTTGGGAACCACTGCCTTAGATAGTACCAGAAAAAAAAAATTGAGTTTTTTTTTTTTTTTTTTTTTTTTAAATAACAATCTTTGTTTTATACAGAAGTGGAATTTCTGTGATTAAAAATGTCAAAGGTTGACATTCAGAAAGAGTGGTGCTCAATGTAAGAAACGTGTGAGAGCTCAGCTCAGATTTTTCTCTTCTTCTTTAGAATTTATTATTTTATTTTTCTAAACTTATGGATAAATGCACTGTTCAGTGTTGCCAGTGGGATACTTTTTCAAATTCAAATTTCTTGTTTGACAAAACTTTTCTGAAATGGTAAAATTTCCCTTGTTTTCACCTTAATTAATATATCATTAAAGAAGATGAATTTTACTATTTCAAACAAGGGGTGCCAATCAAAAAATCTGAATTTAAAAGAGGTAGCCCACTGGCACTGTTGCCAGTAGGCTACTTTTTTATATCCAGATTTCTTGGTTGGCACCAATTTTTAAAATAGTAAAATTTTTCTTATTTAATGACATATTAATTAACCCTTTCAGGGGCAGATGGATTCTGTTCGTAAAATGATGAAATAATTGACTGACACCAGAATATTCAGACGAATGTCTTAGTAAATAATAAAACGCTATTTTGCACTTTAACTACAAAAGCAACATTTTATTAAAATATTCTTGGTGCCAGTAGTCTGTTTTGGAATTAAAATTAGGTGGCTAGACCTTCTAGCCAAAGCGTTATAAGTAAGCGTCCTATCTTAAATGGGAGAAGTAACCACAAGATTAAAAGCGAGGCCACATCAATCAAGTTCATGCGCCACGTAGCGGATAGAGTGTGAACTACAGGTGGATAGCTAACTGTTTTCTTACTCACACCACTAAAATTGTAAAGTTTTTTTCACCTTCATTAATAACTAAAATGTACCTGAAAAGGCGAAGAAAACTGCGTGGTGTCAAGTGCATCTAGATGCCCCTCTCGCTACGCTATTATTTTACATTAAATGTGGCAAACAAAACCGATTTCCATGAGTGTCTAAAGATTTAGAAAATACGCGCCACACTAAAATCCTACGTATGTGAATTATCACTCCGTCCACAAGATGGCGCAACTGAGTTAATTTACGCCCGATTCCAGTATTAAGTTTGCACGCTTACTTACATTGCTTTGCCTCTAGTCACGGCCCTTGAAAGGGTTAAGGCAACAACAAGGGAAATTTTACCATTTCAGAAAAGTAGTGCCAATCAAGAAATCTGATTTTTTAAAATTGTAGCCCACTGGAGACAGTGGATAAATGTGTAACATATTTTATTTTATTACCCGATGAAGACTAAAAAAATGATGCATTAACCCCTTCGGGACGGGTGCCTTTTGCGAAATATTTAATCTATTTTCACCGTTTTTTAAAAACAGAAATTTGTGTCTTCATGAATCGGTAAAATGCACTGATTAAATAAGGCAAATTTTAGAGTAAAATTTTACTGGTGAGGCAAAACAAGGATTCTGAGCGCTTCATGCGGCACGTATACGTGTCGCTCGTCCCCAAGGTGTTAACTATACACATTTCTGGCATGGTATCTTGTTTGAACTCAATTAAAATGAGTGTTTCCATTACAAATATGAGAGTTAGTACAAAAATTAACAGCAGATAATTTATATTTCAAAATTGCTTTCATATTTTGAAGGAATACAATATTTTATGTCTAATGCCACATTTTACATTTCTTTTAACGATCTGCGAAAACAAAGCAAGTGCGTTCTTCATCTTCTGCTACTTAAACGATCTCAGCGATGTGAACTGATATCTTCTGCACAATGTCAAACTGTCCAATGTAAAAACAGTGTTGTCAGTAGGCTACATTTTTTAAATTCGGATTTCTTGATTGGCACCACTTTTCTGAAATGATAAAATTCCCCTTGTTTTCGCCATAACTAGTATCAAAACAGTGGTGCCAGTCAAGAAATTTCAATTTAAAAAATGAAGCCCACGGAAACACTGTTTTCATATTGGATAGTTTGACATGTGCCGACGATATATCCGTTCTATAAGCTGTAGGTTTCATTGCAATAGAAGCATTATTTAAATTAATACAATACTTCAGATATAATGCTATTTTAAAACCCTGCGTAATGTTAATTCTCTGAAGTATTATGTTCATATACGTTATAAGTTTTTATATCATGTTGGAACAAGTCGAAAATTGTACGTCAAACGTGGTAAAAGTGGTTCGTTCGTACTATAACTAGTTTTATTAATATTCCGATTATAGTGCAATAGCTGTTTCACTCTTATGCAAAAATGCATGAATACAAAATTTATTACGATCATATGTTATATTCAGTAATACGAAAATAATATGACTCCACCTTAAAAAGGACGTAATCGCCATGGCAACCTAGAATCATTACCTACTCATGAAATGTTCAGGTATTGTTATTCACAAACTATGTAATCGGAAGATGTTTTCTATTTTCTGGTACGTGCAAAAATTCTTTCAAAAAATATTACCCTAATGGACATTTTGAACAGAATTTCCGGACGGAAGGGGGATGTTTTCACGTGACCAAAATCGCTTATAACTCGATAAGTAAATTATTTATTAAAAATTTCCATCTCTAATAATATGTAATCACCATGGCAACCTAGAATCATCATGGTATATCATTGAAATAATTACGTATGACAGGATTTAATAGAATAATCATCATGACAACCTAGAATTATTACCTATTATGGGATATTGTTGAATTAATTACGTATGATAGGATTTAATAGAAGGAAGGAAACTTTTATGGATATATTTTTAAATTTTGATTCAATTCTCATAAAATTTGAAATGACTCGACAAAATTCTGCAACGATTATATATATTAAATTTCAAACCATTCGGTTCGGTAGTTTTTGCGATGTTATATGCGGACAGACAGGAGGACGGACCAGGCGACAACTATAGGCGCTACGTATTTATATAATTACAATCGCACCTGAAAATGATCTTTTTTAGCACTTTTTAAAATTTATAGAGAAAACAGCATTACAATTTTACCCTTTTGCTTGGCTGTCCAAAGGAACGGTCTGTGGGTTATCTGTACATTATCATAGCTGCCAACATCTTACGCTTTTTCAGACCACAAAAATTTTATAATAAATTTTACCTTTGTAAATCGCCGTAATCTGCCGATTAAGTAAGGCAAAAATTTCTATTAAATTTTTATGGTCTGAAAAAGCGGAAGAGTTGGCAGCTATGCATTATGCATTTTTTATGAGCATATCTGGAAAATCGAACATTATATAATAAAAAACTTTACTTAAAAAACTGCATTCGTATTCGGAAAGAAGACATAATTCCCTGTTGAATTATATCGCTCGCAACTCTCTGCGACAATTTGATGACAAAGTAGCACAGAGAGGTGCGTTCCCGCATCCCTCCATCAGAGCGGTTATCCTTTGAGCGTGTTCAGTACGTGTTAAATTTGTTAGCGCACACTAGCACCACCTTTGCGGCCGATGTGTAAAATAGAAATAACCTGCAAACGTACATTATGTAAATTTTGTTCTACTACATGTTCTGTACTGTTCTACGACATGAGCTCTACTTCCCTGTCCTACTACGAGTTATCAATAAACAACTCGGGGAGTGAAACATAATATTGTTGCTACAACGTGGTCTTAAGTTTTCATAGCCCATTACACTGAGATTTTATACCAAAGCGATATAAGTAGGCGTCCTATTTTAAATGGGACAAGTAACCGCAAGATTAAAAGCGAGGTCACATCAATCAAGGTCATGCGCCACGTAGCGGATGGAGTGTGTACTACAGGTAGATACCTAACTGTTTTCTTACTGACACCACTAAAATTTTAAAGTTTTTTTCACCTTGATTAATAACTGAAGTGCCTATGATAAGGCGCTGAAAACTTTGTGGTGTCAAATGCGCCTGGATGCAATGAATGTGGCAAACAAAACTCATTTCCATGAGCGACTGAAGATTTATAAAAATACGGGCCACACTAAAAGCGCATGTGAATTATCACTCCGTCCACAAGGTTGCGCAACTGTGTTAATTTACGACTGATTCCAGCATTAAGTTTGTACGCTTACTTATAACGCTTTGTTTTATACACGTAGCGTGAGTTCTCAAGCAACGTTTTATACTAGATACACTTGCTTTCAGATTATTTTTGGATTAATATTTAAAAATTTCTTTTTTTCATTTTTCTGGTGTCATCTTTTTATTTTACAAAATGAAAAAAAAAAAATACCAGACGTTAGAGGAGGCAATTGTCAAGTTGCGAAATTTCTTCCATGCATTTCATCAGGTTTATTATTTAACTCTTTCAGGGGCAAACTACTTCTGTTGCTAAAATATTCAAATGATTGACTTACACCAATATTAAGTTATACAAACCATTTTTTTAAAAATAAGTAAAAGTTTTTCCAAACGTATATTTTAAAAACAAAATTTTATAAAGCAGATTTTGGTGTGAATGTGGCATTTTGGAATAAAATTGAAGTGAGGTATATTACATCCCACATGCCCTTCAAGACGACAATGGATTCCCGCCCCCATTGTTCAATAGTGTATTTTTATAAACTAAGCCAACGTTATTTATGGTTTATTACGTGAAGAGAAATTTTAATATGATTGACTTGTTGATTTCCGCGTGTCAAAACACAAATACATTACTTTTAAATTTTTACGGTGTAAGGAGCTTTTTTTCTAATACATCTTGATTAAAATCTTACTACTGGCATCTAGTACATCTTTTTTTATAGGAGTATATTTTTAATGGTTTACTGACTTCTTCATAGACGGCACGTGAGATCGCTTATAATACTTAATACTTTGGGGAGAAAAGTGCACATTTAAAGATAGTTACCGTAATTTCGCGCATATCCGCCGCACCTCAGACAATTCGATTTCCTACCAGAAGATATTTTAACCGCTTGAGGGGCAGGTAATTGTGTTTCTGTAATGTCGAATTCTCACCAGAATCTTCAAAAAAATTTCTTGCAATATAAGGAAAAGCAATTTCACGACTTTTTTCCACTAAAGTTAGAAAAGTAAAATTTAATAAAAATTTTTTCTGGTGCAAATGCTCATTAACCGTAGATGGGATAAAATATATCATACCGCCTCTCAAGGGGTTAAATAAAATGCAGCTTACTTCTGCTTAGAACCAATTTGAGTTCTTTTTTTCAATAAAGTTTCTGGTTTAAAAAAGACTTAACTAAACCACGGCGTATACGCGGAAAATTACGGTACTTAGACATTACAGTAGGTAATACTATACTTTTCTCTTTTTTCAAATAAATTATTGACTAAGCATATATTGTTTTGGTTTCTGCCCGTAAGTCAAGTTTCTGACTACTGTCGGGGCAAACTTCCACCGGAAAATCGGAATAGGAAATTTGGTTTTATTTTAAATCCTTTTTCGTACAAAATTTCTCTCATAATGAAAGCTAAAATTTCTTTTCTTTTCTTATTTGTGGAAGTTTACCCCGTTAGTGATCAGTTCCTGCGCATGTCTGCGCATTCGATTGACACTGATTCATAGAAAGAAAATACATGTTGGTTTTCGATAGTACATTAATTCTATCTTAAACGATTATTTTTTTTCTCTAACAATAGTTCAGAAATATAATTTTATCGCTATTAATAATAATGAAAATAAAAACTTCGTTAATGGTAGATACATTTATTGGCTTGAATAGTTCAGATTAATGTACATTTTTTAAAATTATTGAAGAGTACTTATGTCATTACGACATACTTGCCAACTTTTCTTTAAACTTCTGTAAAATATGAGTTAAACTGACCCAGGTTAACCCCTTCGCGGCGGGAGTCTTTTACGAAATTTTTAATGTTTAGTCACCGTTTTTTAAAAACAGAAATTTATGTATTCTTAAATCGAGAAAATGCGCTGATTAAATAAGGCAAATTTTACAGTAAAATTTTACTGCTGAGGAAAAACAAGGATTCTGAGCGCTTCATGCGGCACGTATACGTGTCGCTCGTCCCCAAAGGGTTAAACTCTTTTCGAACCAGAAATTTACTAGTAATTTATTCAAATAGATTTCATAGATAATCAGTATTTTAAATGTATAATGATACATCAAATAAATTTTCTGGTTAGTATCGCGTAACCTGGGTCAATTTAACTCACATTTTACGAAAGTTTAGTTGAATGTTGGCAAGTATGTTACGATAGGTAAAAAGAAACACTTTTAAAGCAATGTTTAAGAGCAGTGTTGGAAGTGGGCTACTTTTTTAAAATTCAGATTTCATGAATGGCACTACTTTTTTGAAATAGTAAATTTCCTCTTCCTTTCGCTGTAACTAATATGTCATAAAATTGCGAATTTTACTATTTTAAAATATTGGTCCCTATCAAGAAATTAGAGTTTACATATTGTAGTAAATCTAATATATAAAAATGAAAAATTGTATGTCTGTCTGTAATTCTATACAAATCCACATTTTGGAATCCAGAATTATGAAATGTTTCGTACATGTGTATTAAAACATGGCCGAGGCAAATAAAGTAATCCGGGATCGAAATAATTTATAGTTAATTTTTAATTAGTTCAAAACCACCAATTTAACAGCAATTTCCTATCAAATTTAAACATCTTTGGTTATAGCAGTTGCCAACAAGTAAAATCCACAACAAAATTCTTATCAGAATAATTACTTTACTATTGCAAGATTTCCACGTGAAAAATGAAAATGAAATATATGGTTTGACGAATTTTTTAAAAAAGTGAATATTATGTATATATTATTTTAAATAATATTATAATATTATTTAAAAGTTATAATATTAATATAACTTTTCTATTGAAAGTGTGAAAAATGAAAATGAAATAAATACTTTGACGAATTTTAAAAAAAAAGGTGAAAACAACGTCATATTGCAAATATAATGGACGTAATCAGGCGAATATATAACGTGATATATATTTAAAAAAAAAAAACGCATTGAAACATGATAAAAACCCAATTATGGAAATATTGGCATATTTTAACATTTTGATGTTATCTGAATTTGTTTTCGAAATTTTTAACCCCTTGGGAACGAGCGACACGTATACGTGCCGCATGAAGCGCTCGGAATGCTTGTTTTTCCTCACCAGTAAAATTTTACTGTAAAATTTGCCTTATTTAATCAGTGCATTTTCTCGATTCAAGAAGATACAAATTTCAATTTCTAAAAAACGGTGACAAAAGATTAAAAATTTCGTAAAAGTCTCCCGTCCCGAAGGGGTTAAATCCATTCCATATACTGGGTGTCCCAAAAATAACTAATGGATTTTAAAATTCAATAACTTCCAAACGGTGACAGATATATATTTTTTTAAATCTTGCAGGAGGTTTATGTTTGATGTCAGGAGTTTTTGTACTGTGATTCTTGATTTTAGTTCGAATTTCAAACAATAGATGCCGCTGAGAGCAATAGGCGTTCAGTCCAAACCCGATTTTTGGTACTTCGGGATCCATTCAGTACATTTTAATCTCCTTTTTTCGCGTGGAAGAAGAGAGAGGCCGAAAAATCGAGCTTGCATTTAACGGTTATTGCTCGCAGCGCCATCTACCGATGCTATTTGTAACTAAAACTGAGAATCGCAGCATAAAAACTCCTGCCATCTTACACAACACTCCTGCAAGAATTTTTTTAATATCTGTCGCCTTTTGCAAGTCATGGAATTTTTAAATCAGTCATTTTTGGGAAACCCGGTATATACGTGTGTGTATGCGTATATACTAGAATTTCCACAAAGAGTAAGGACCCCAAAGCTCTTTCTTAATGAAGAACTGAAATAAATATGTCAGATTTTTAAAATATAAAATTCATATAATTTTTGTACTTGCCATTTTTCTTTAACTGTGAAAAAAATAATATTTATATAACAAAATACCCGGAAACAACTTTTCATCAATTGATTTTTCAAAACAAACATTCTTAAAAATCCGGGTGCTTTAGCTAGTAAAAATAATAAAAAATAATAATTATTCTTTACAAATATTCATTTAATACTTTTGCTTAACTTTTATTTACTTTTGATTAATTGATTTTAAAACTGTGGCCGTTTGATACGGTGCGCGCACAAACTACAAATAATTTCAGTTTCGTATTTTTATGGTCGTTATAAACATGCCATGTAATATTAATAGAAAAAATAACAGATGTCGGAACATTAATTTTTAAATTAGGATAAAATATATTATGTAATATTTCATTATTTAAAAAATAATTTGCTTAAATTTTTTAATTTTATATTTTTGAAATCAAAACATAAATTGTTTTATTGACTGAATATTATTAACGCCAGAGTTGCCAGTTGTTTACTTTTTTTAAAATTCAGATTTCTTGATCGGCACCACTTTGTTGAAATGATAAAATTCCTCTGGTTTTAGCTTTAATGAATATGTCATTAAATAAGGCAAATTTTACCATTTCAAAAAAGTGCTGCCATTCAAGAAGTCTGAATTTAAAAAAAGAAAGCTCACTGGCAACACTGATTAAGGCATTCGTCCATTTCAGAAATTTATATCTTTTTTTCGAAATGTCTAATCTGCAACAAAAATTCCGAAAGAAGAATTTTTACTTAGTAATATAATAATATATATTAAACACAGAATATCTGTCATTAAATAAAGAAGAAATTATTGTTTAAAATTTCCGCTGTAAATTAGAAATTTTGACAAAAAAATAAATTCGTGAAATGCTCGCACCTGATACAATTGCTTTGAATGGCATATGTTTCTAACTACCATAAAAATTTTCGAAACACACAGCGAATTTTTTAGTTTTTGAGAAAAATGTACTTAAGGGACAGAGCATGAAAATCAGTTAATAAGAGGTGCGTAGAAGCTAAGCAATTGTATTTAACCCCTTAATTCTCGCCCCCCTGCTATTCACGCGCTGTGTCTTTTATTCAGATTGTTTGATTCCCACCAGTTTTATAAAATAGCGTAATTGCCCTTATCATGGTATCATTTAACCTGTCAATAAATAAGCTGATTTTATTTATTTATTTATTTTTTTGTGCTCATAAGCAATTTAAATTTTTAAATCGTAATTTAATGAGACCGTTAAGGGGTTAATAAATGTATAGCAATGATAATAATGTTTTATGCTACATACATGTAGTATAAACATTAAGGGGTTAAACTTTAAGATTAGAGTTTCTTTTTTTATGAGATGCATACTCTTAAACATTGCGCTAAAGCTACTTCATTTTTATCATCGAAATGTCATGTATGCATCAAGAATATTAGAAATATTGTTTTTCTCGTTTATATAATGAATGTTTCTAAATAAAAAAATTCAATTTTTAATCATTTTTAGTACGTATATTTTACAATTTTTTTTAAGTATTTTATACTTACTTATTAGTATTTTAGAGAATACAAATTCATATGAGAAATTCTGAATTATAATTTTTGCTTTATTAACTGACAGACGCCACGTGACAGCAAAAGCTAAAATTTCTTCTTTTGGTATTTCATGTATGGATTCGCATATCCTTAAAAAAAAAAAAAAAAAAAAAAAAAAAGATATTCCTGAAATGGGCGTTTGTAATGCGAATGGGCTACTCACTTAATTTGTAAGGGGAGGGGCGTACCACTTTTTTCCTCAAACTCGTTTGAAACATAACCCGTAAGGCATGGTGACATCACGGCGACGTCGTTGTGAAGTCACACTGTGATTTTGTGACCGTCAATGT
Organism: Maratus speciosus; assembly: GCA_963932465.1. Taxonomy (NCBI): domain Eukaryota; kingdom Metazoa; phylum Arthropoda; class Arachnida; order Araneae; family Salticidae; genus Maratus; species Maratus speciosus. The sequence continues at coordinate 218,122,666 of OZ010797.1, read as the reverse complement.
GACATCACAGTGACTAAATTGCGAAGTCGTTAGGGTCGTTTTAGAGGTCGTTTGTGGCGTTACATTGTGACCACTCTGTGAAGCCACGATGTGACAAATTTGTGAAAAGTGTGTCATTTGTGACTATTTTGGCATTAACTTTGTGAAGAACCTGTGACGAAAGCGACAACGCTTTGAAGTAACATTGTGACCAATTTGTGAAATATGTGTCCTTTGTGACGAACTTGTCATAAAGAGTATGATGATTTCAAATGAAAATCAAATTTCAAATTAATTGCTTAAAAGGCGCAAAGGCCAACATAGTGAAAAATATTCCATGCCGGGACTCGAACCCGGGCCATCAGTATGGCACACTGACATTCTACCGACTAAATCACATATGATATCCAGTCTGGAAAATTTCTCACTATTACATGTTGGCAAGGCTACAAACGCAGCACAAGATGGAATATTTATCGTGAGCCAACGACATGGGGTAAACATGAAACTTAATTAAATCCAGCATCGATTGAAACTATATTAGTACTTGGAATTTTTTCCAGAGAGAACCATTTGCTTGCATACAATAGTTCAAATGAAAATCAAATTTCAAATTAATTGCTTAAAAGGCAATTTTAATTACTTTTTAATTTGTTGACTTAGAGTTATATGTTTTATGAGTGTCGAGGCATCAATATTACCAGCAGCTCATTGATTTGTACTAGCTCCATATGTTAATTGATCAAGAGATACTTGATGCCTTAAATCTCTTGTTTCTCGTCAGTTGCTTCTGTCACACAATTCGGCGAAATCTTTTGTTGGTCGACCTTTTTTTTGATACTGTACAGTTAGTATCTTCTACAGCTAATTTTATGGAACTGTTAAGCCAATGTTTATTTATCTTAAGAAAGCGACTTTTTATCCTATTGGCAGCCTCCCATTTTTTCTTTAACCCTCTGTCTACCAGAAGGGTCCAATGGACCCGACATGTATATTCAAAATATCTATTCAAACCAGAAAATTTCTTCAAAACAAACTAAATGTATAAATCAGGCAATAATAAGTTAAATAAACAAATTAAATAGTTTTAAGTAAAAATTCTGGTGTAGAATGTTTTTATAAAACTTGAGTAAAATTTCCGGTAGTTCTAGGGTTAAAATCCGATTTGAAACGGCTTAACGAACGTTTTTATGACTCTTGTTTATCTACCGGACATTTCGTCAATTTTATAACTTTACTTTCCATGAAAAATAATTTGTAACTATTTTCTTTTTAGAACAATCTTGCATAAGATCAAACAGTAACTTTTTTTAAACGTCTTTTGCTGTCATTGAAGTTTCTAAAAGAAAAATGAATATTTTTCGTTTTCAAAATATCGTCATTTTCAGATACCATTTTTTTATAAAACGGTAAAAGAAAAAAAAAAGGGGGGGGGGGGGGCAATTGGGGAAAATTGGGGCAAGATTTTATTTTATGAATATAACAAGGAATATCTATATTTTATATTCCAACAAAAAGCTTTGCCGGGCAAAGCGCGGAACGTATTTATAAATCACTAATAATTTAAAAGAACTAGCAAAAATTACACTTATTTTTAAAGATAAAACAATGTGGCTATATTCATAATTATATTTTTTATAACTAAAATTAAACACAGTAACTTAACCCCTTGGGGACGAGCGGCACGTATACGTGCTGCATGAAGCGCTCAGAATCCTTGTTTTTCGTCACCAGTAAAATTTTACTGTAAAATTTGCCTTATTTAATCAGCGCATTTTTTCGATTCAAGAAGACACAATTTTCTGTTCTTAAAAAACGGTGACAAAAGATAAAAAATTTCGTATAAGGCTCCCGTCCCGAAGGGGTTCAGCTACATACCTCCCACTTCTTTGTCCATGAAGGGTTTTATTCAGATCTCCAGTGTATGCAACAATAAATGTAATTAAATAATGCGCTTCTCACTACAGAGCTGAGAAAAGAGGAATCTGCGATTCACGACAGCTGTGTTCAGACTGATAACGCGACGGGGAGTGATACCGAACATTTCTAAGATATTGTTTACCTGAAGCCCTGACTAGTACTATACACACAAATAAAGTATTGCGGTTTTTAACGAAGTTCATTTTTCGACTTTTGTCTAGCTTTTTTTTTAGAAATACTCCTCTGTGAGACGGTGCAACCAGGGCCTGATTACCTAAGGGGCAAGCTTTCACCAGCAAAACTAGATAAAAGATTTTGCCTTGTTCAAGTCATTTGCCAAGTCAAGATTTGCATGAATGCTGCATTTAAATACAACGGAAATTTCTAGTAAAATTTATTGGTTTAAGTTTTCTCCTTTGGTAATCAGACTCTGGCTGCGACACATGAAATTCCTTCATAGTAATTATAAAACAAAAATGTTCAGAAAATAACACTGCCACCGGATTTATTATTATGTATAGAGTACATAGAAAAAAAGCTTTGCTGAATTACTTGCTTGTTTACCCTATCTATTAATCGCTCGGGATGCGAGTTGTTTTACGAAACAACTCGAAGAAAATATGTATCAAGGAACATTTTCCTAGCAAGTACTTGTTCTGTAGCAGCGTGGCTGCAGTAAATGTGTTAGTATAGTTGTTCGCAATCGAAACAATGACATTTCCGAGTATGTTTTAGTACTATTTCGTAGCAATTTCGCAAAATAAAAATCTTTCACATATACTTTGACAACAGTGCTGAAAGGTTGGTTGGTTGGTTGATTTGTGACGGCCGATTATCTACACTAGGGATATAGGCCCGAAGGGGAGTGCCCTTCGTGGGGGTCTTTCTAAGGGAACCTAACCCGTATTAACGCATGGAAATCCATGGCTCGAAGAAAACCACGAAAACTCCGAACGATTAGGCCGACGGGCGCGATTGGGATCGAACCCAGCACTTCCCATCTACCAGTTTCGAGAGCAGAACCTCTCAGCCACTGGTGGGGCACAGTGCTGAAAGGAGAAGCAGCATTGTGGGACTTCCTTGTTGATCCCAACTTCACGCTCAGTCTATAGATGAAACATAAGTTAAAAATTAAGTATGGAAGTTAAAAAATTAGATAAAAGTGGGTAATTAATCTCTCTCTCTCTCTCTATATATATATACATATATATAATTATATATATATACGTATATATAATTATATATATATATATATATAATTAAAATTAACAATTAAAGTTATGCCAATGATATATTTTACTAAAGAAAAGTTTAATCATTTGGACTCCGGCGTCTCTTACACAAATTTTATGCGGTCGGTACCACTTTTTAAAAGGAATTTTGCTTCAAGTACACAGTTTCAAAAATGCTCTGATTTAAAAAGATTTCTGATTTTTATTTTCCTTTATTACTGGTGCCAAAAACAAATTTTGAAACAAAGACGATCTTGCTGCCGCGGAGACAGCGGAGTGCAAAGGTTAAATTATGATATGGTAAAGAGAGTTTAACTGTAGTTATGAAAACTACTGCGTAAATACGAAAATAAAATCGGTAAAAAATGGCAATTGGAGAAATGAAATTAGCACTAGTTCAGACAGAAATATTCGCCAACAGGAGGTTAGGATTAAGAAAGCGGTTTAACCCTTTAGTGCGCACCTTTGCATATATGCAAACAACAGTGTTTTTAATTTAATAGATTTTTTTATTCGTATATACCTAATTCACACCAGAAAATTAATATAGCAAGATTTGCTTCAATTAATAACAGACACTCAGTTTTAAAATAAGCTGAAATTAACCATTGAAACTTTCTGGCACAAAGCCAGGCTCTCTGAACTACGTAATTTCTAGAACGTATTCTATCATGGGAATTAAACGGTTACAAGTTAAGTTTTATAAAATAAATAATTACATAAAATAAGGTGTTTGGAGTCTTACTTATTAAAATATTTACTAAGTTGCAGTATTTTAGCGTAAAACAGCCACACGACAGTAGTTTTTACGTGTATTGCAGATCTGCAACAGAATAAAAATTGACGTTTTATATGAAAAATGTATCTCTGATTTTTTTTCATTATTTTTACTGTGTAATAACCCTTTCAGAGAAGTATATATAAATTTTCGAAACAAAATAAAAAATCGCGCATTTAAGGGTTAAGGTCACAGGTCAAAAATATATACATACAGTGAACAGCGAACTCTTGAGAGTTCCAGGAGCTCCCAAGTTGCAGAGCAATTCCACGTCCTGTATATGAGTAATGGTAAAGCACATCATGAAATAAGAAGGAATCAAAGTATAATTGTAGTTCATATACGAATCCTATAAATGAGAGTAAAGATAGCAAAAAAAATAAAAGTTGAGTATAAAATAACACGTGTCGACAATCTTCCAAGTGCCCAAAACCGCGCGATGTAGATACAGGGCTGCCACATGCGACTATTTTTACATTCTATTTCACGCCACCTTTTCGAAACAAAAATCTTTTACATATGCTTTGACAACCTTTGCAAGAAAATTTGCTACAAAAGGCATTTTTTTGAAATTGTGGTGCGATCAGAATATACAAATTATTTTCTATCCTGCTGCTTTGCTAATAAAATCTGCAGATGATACTATTTAATGCTTTAAATTTGCAAGTTTTTGTAATTTTTCGTTGAGTCTTTTTAACCGACTGCCAAGAAGTGTTATGTGTTTCACGCGTATCTGGGTATGCGGATTTCTTTCTACAATGGAAACGTCCCGACGGCTGGATGTATTTTAATGAATGGGGTCTCTAGCGATTCGTCTTAACCGTCCGATGGTTATAGGCTAGGTTTTGTTTTTATAAATTCAAAATGGCGGCCGTAAAATACAAAATGGCGGTAGAGACGAATTTTTTTTTTTTACGCACCCTATTGAATGGCATATCATTGGATATGTCTTTTAAAATTAAGGCGATGTTTCATTGACTATTTTACAATCAGAAGCTCCGTTAAAATATTACACAACCTGGAAGTTGTGTAGGTGAAATCTCTAGATTTACTGCAACTCTAACCATCATATATATCTGTAGGCCTCATCAAAACAGTGTTTATAGATAGGAACTAACAATTAAACACAACTTAACCCCTTGGGGACGAGCGACACGTATACGTGCCGCATGAAGCGCTCAGAATCCTTGTTTTTCCTCACCAGTAAAATTTTACTGTAAAATCTGCCTTATCTAATCAGCGCATTTTCTCGATTCAAGAAGACGTAAATTTCTGTTTTTAAAAAACGGTGGCAAAAGATTAAAAATTTCGTTAAAGGCTCCCGTCCCGAAGGGGTTAAAAGTCATCAATACAAGTAAATAAAAAAAAAACAAGGTAAGTAATATGAAAATTAGTTTAACATTGTTGAGAAATAATTAATTAGTTAGTTTTTTACGCAGTCGGGATTTTTGATTTTTTTAATTTAATTTGTACTTGTTTATAATCTGGATGTCTGTCCATTTTTTTATAATCGGAAAAGTATTTCGACCGATATACAGGTATGCAAAATATCTATTTTTAAACAAATATTAATAAAATATTTTTTTTTACATTAACACATTACAGACCTACGTTTAGGTGATACCTGGATTTTAACCTTTTCAGGGTTGAGCAATTTTGTTTCTGTGATGTTGAATTCACACCGGAATGTACCAACAAATTCAATTCAAAATCTTTTTTCCATGAAAGTTGAAAAAGTCAAATGCGTTTAAAAGTTTCTGGTGCGAATCATGATTAAAATCAGGTGGGGTATAAGATATTTAACCGCTCCTCAAGGGGTTGAAATGATACAAGCTCCTCCACTTTCTGAAAGTCTTTCGTAAATTAGTTTTCTAGATTGGTTGCTTAAGGTTAAACATCAGTAAAAAACTTTCAGTGTACGGATTTAATAAAACATTCTTTACATTGTTAAGAAATATTGACGAAATTACATAAATGTATTTTCTGTAAAGGTAGAATGAATGAAGCTTTTTGGATAGAAACATGAATTTTCGTTCACGGTTGCAAATGTGTTAGCAGTTTTGAACGTACACCTTACATAACAGCAATATTTGCTTGGTCCGTTACTCAACGCTTTTGGATACCACAAATTCTTAATTGTATTTTCACATTTTTTAATGTAGAAATTTTCTTGTTGCTTAAGTAGAATATTTTAGTTCAGAGAAAAAAGGAAAATAAATTGTTACAGGGGCATCTGACTCTTTAAACAGATGAAAATTTTGATTTCGGAGACAAATATTTAAAGTGTCCCCATGCACTTATTTCTACACTAATCACCTCAGTTTTTTTAATACTATAATATGTTCTCCATGCAATGTAATATATAATTTGCATTAACCACTATATAATTAATTGATAATAATTATTCCTTAATGGATGCTTTTTTCAAATTAATGATGATGTATATAGCTTTTGCGCATGATTTAAAAATATCTATACACTCTAGAACTTTAAAACTTTTAATATAACTTTAAGAATGTTACAAAAATAAAATGGACTAAAATTTAATGAATAAGCAAAAAAATTAAGTTTTTTTGATTTTCAAAATAAAGATATGAAAATTTTGATAATTTTTGCTACTCAAATACCTATACCTTCAATAATTTTTGTTAAATTTCTTAGATTCTAATTCAATTTGAAGAAAATGATCTACTAAAGATAAATATAAAGTTTCGACCCATTACCGTTAATATATTTGGAATTATCATAAGCGCAAGTACGAAAATATCGATTTTGAGAAAAATAGATTTAAACATAAATATTTCGCTTGAAACAGAGCAAGACTAATTTAAATTTTTTAATGTGACGAGCGCAATTTTACCAATATTTTGATGCGATTTGCTGCAAATTGTTCAGAAAAACTGTTGTCAAATGAATTAAAAAATTAATTAAATTAAATGAATTGAAAAATTAGCTGTCAGATGAATTAACCCTCTCGCTGCGCAACCTGAGAGTTTCTCGGGCAACGTAAAAGTAGCAAAATTTGCGCAACCCGAGATTTCATCGGGATGCATTTTTTCAATCTAATTAACCCTCCTTGATCATTCGCACCAGTAACTTTTTATTATAAATTTTGCCTTATCTAATTGGGGCATTTTCCCAATTAAATCAGGCGAAAAATTTTATTTTGAAAAACTGGTGACAAAAGAATAAAAATTCTTAAAAGACGCTCGTCGCGAAGGAATTAAACACGCAATTTTTGAAGCTATTTTGATTAAAAAAAAAAAAAAAAAAAAAAAAAAAAAAAAACGCAGCGAGAGTGTTAAAAAACAAAAAATCGATTTCAAAAAAGATTTTAGAGGTTGTATGATTCCTTAAGGGGTCTCACGAGCCTTACTTTTCATTGACGGTGCAATTTAGCAACGCGTCGCATTTAATTATGTTTCACATTCCGTATAGAACAGAAATACATAATTTTTTTGTAACTGACAGCGTATTATCTGTTCTGTGTAGCATAATAATTTCAATGTTCTATAAATATTATTTTACACATTTTAAATTTTTTAAATTTGAGGAAAGTTTTAAAATAGTTTTTTTTTAATTTCTATTCATTGCGCGCAACATTTCTCAAGAACTAAAGAAGCAATTTGTACAAAACTTGAAACATTTATTCACTTTGATATAAGGAATAACTTATACCTCAAATTTATTAATATAATTGCATTGAATATTTAAAATTATCATTTTTTCAACAAAAAATGATTTTTTTTTTCAAAATTTTATAATTTAAATGTATCTATTTAACCCTCCGTCTACCAGACGGGTCCATTGGACCCGACAGGTACATACAAAATATTCATTCAAACCAGAAATTTCTTTAAAATAAACTAAGTATATAAACCAGACAAAAATAAGGTAAATAAATAAGTTAAATAGTTTTAAATAAAAATTCTGGTGTAGAACGTTTTATTAAAACTTGAATAAAATTCCCGGTAGATCTAGGGTTAAATAAAATAAAATTTTAATTGCTTTAAATTGAAGTATACGTTGAAAGTACATTAGTTCTACATCATTATCTATATTATTTGGGATTCTAGAACAAACAGTTTCGCTACAATCTTGCGCGCAGTAGATGCAAGTAAAAATGCAATTTTAATTTTTTTTTTAAATAATAAATAAACATTTAAAAAAATAGTGAAATGTCAATTGTATAATATTGAAATAATTATGCTACATAGAACATATAGTTAGGAATCAGTGGTAAAAATTTTATGCATTTTTGTTTCATAGGGTATCAGAAATAAAATTAAATGTGACATGATGCTAAAAAGCATCTTCAGTGAAAAATTAAGACTCCTGAGACCCCTTAGAGTCTAATTTTAATTCATTAATTACGGCTTTGGGACATATATGTCATAGCGGATTATTCTTTATTCGTATCTGTACTACTTTTAACCCGGGAGAACTCGCTGCATGAGATTTTCTCTCACAGTCGTACTTTTTTAAGACTCTTATTTAAATCATTTTTCATTTTAATTAAAATTTCAAAATGTTTTTCAATTATTTTACCTGTATTGTGAATAAAAGTACTAACCCAACCAAAAAAAGTTGATATTATATGAATGTAAAGTAAAAGAAAAGCAATTGGACATTCTCACTAGCGAGTTCTCCCGGGTTAAAAAAAAATAATCTCTGCCATACACTTATAGAAAGGACATTTTGCAAGAAAAATCAACCACAAGGGTAAAAATTTATAAATTGTGGTACGATTGAAGATAAAAATAGTCATTTTAATAAATGAATCATAAACATAGAAAATGATTATTTAATTTCAATAAACAATCAGATTTTCAAAAAATGAAAGTAATGGATACTCTGCAACTAAAAACATAATCCGGTTCTCCTCTCTATAAAAAGAGTGCTCTTATCATAAAAATAAAAGTCCTATTTCATTAGTAATAGAAAACGACAACCACAGTGTTAGTCCAGACTTCCAAAATCGGCTGATTTCCGCCCACTTGATGCGTAGTCCTCATTAAATGGTACTAAGCGTACAGGTTCTTATCTTTTCCAAGAGATGGCCGTGGAAAAAAGTGTTAGTTCATAGCCAATCTTGTTGTGTAATTTTGTAGCTATGAGAATTCCTTTCAAAATGCTGTTGTCGTTTAATCGTTATTGAGTTAGCATCATATTTTTTTCGTGTGGTAAACGTGTCATGTTTACAGCGAAATAAAATGTATGTGCAGAATGTACTGTTTTTCTTGTTCAATCGAAAAAAACGCGTTTGAAAGTCGTCGTATACTTGTGTAAACTTAAGGTGACGATGTCCTAATAGAAGTTCAAGGGTTGATACAGGACAACCATCAACATCGGCCACAAAACTCAATCACTTTTGAAAGAAGACAATTCTCTGCATTTGGTGGGATCAGAAGGATGTCGTGTACAATGAGCTTCTAAAATCAGGTAAAACAGTTAATACTGTTCCCTAACCTGAACTAATGATCAATTGCAAAAATGCATTGATCCAAAAGCGACCAGAATGTGCTACAAGACATAAAAAAGTTATTTTGCTGCACGACTCACCTCCCTCGACACTCCTAAAATAAACAAAAACGGCTATAGACATTCCTTTTTCACTTGGCTGGGAAATCCTTCTCACCCACCGTACTCACCAAACTCGGCCCACTTCTTTTCATAGATGTCTCACGCACTTACCATGAAACTCTGCAACAATTACGGAGGCGTTGAAAAATTGTTTGATTACTGTATTGCTTCAAAAGACGCACAGTTTTTCGGGAAGGTCAACCACATCTTACCAGAGAAAATGGGAAAATGTGTAGCCAGGGATGACACGTACTTTGAATAAACCATTTTTCGCCTTTGTCTCAAATTACACGGGTTTTTTAATGAAACAATTAAGAATCTCCTCGCCTCGTATAAGCATTTGATTGGTATAAAATATTTCCTTGCGTTGGATGAACTGAATAAAGTTCACAACATAATATAAATAGTTTACTAATTTTATTTTAAAGAAACATTTTTTTAAAAATTTAGTAATTTTAGTAAAAAAAGAAGTTAAAAACAATCGGTTAACCCATTAACTGCCGAAACTATAAGATAGAGATTTTCATCTTTCTGCTAAAAAACGTTTGCCACCACAAATTTTGAAAGATAATCTTCGCTTTATTTAAAGGTCATTGTTTCTGCAATTAAATAAGGTTATTTTTTTTAATTCAAAAATAGGGGTAGCTCGATAGTTAATTAAGGTATTCGCATTTATTTTTACCATTGCGTCAACCCAATACCAGTGGATAAAGGTTGAAATTGCTGTACTTATAAAACTTTATTTTAAATAAGTTATATCTCCCATTTCTTTGTGATAGTAGTACAAATGCTTTTTTATATCTTTCCAATTTCAGGGCTCCCAAATGGTGCGCCAACTGAATACCAATAAATTTTAACAGAAAATTTTATGTTAGGTTTGCGTTAGAATTAACTTTCAAAGGCGATTTCCGGGCGGTTTGTAAGAAAAATCTAAAAAGAAAATTTTTCTAAAATAATATTGGTATTCAGTTGGCGGACCATTTGGGAGACCTGCAATTTTGAGGCACACTCAAAATCTTGGTCTGCTATATCGCATTTTGATTAGTACTATGAGCAGAAAGAAGCTAATATCCAACTTTTAGACGTTTTCATCTGGAAGAGAATTCTTAATTCTAGTTACGAAGGGAAGATGCATTTCTAAGCCACAATTAAACATAAAATCCACGATCTTCCTCGAAGGGTGAGAGTGTGTGTGTGTGTGTGGGGGGGGGGTAATGTTCGGGAATTCAACACTGGATGGTGTAGCGAAATGAATTATTGCTGAAAAACTTCGGGAAATATTTCTTTCATGTCCGGAAAGAAGCGGGAGCGATCAACTCCTCCCTTTTAGAATGAAGACAATAATTTTAAAGTCTCATGAGCTATTCCAAAGAAATGGAGAATAAAAAGAATCCTAATCGGTTCCCTGCAGATATCTAACAAACACTGTTTTAACCCTTAAATGCTCGTTTTTTTTATTTTGTTTCGAAAAAAAATATGTATGATTCTCAGAAAGGTTTATTACACATAAAAAAGAATGAAAAAAAAATCAGATACATTTTTCATATAATACGTCAATCTTTTCTTTTGTTGCTCATATGGAATACAAGTAAAAATTACTGTCATGTGGCTGGTTTACTCTAAAATATTGCAAATTAGTAAATATTTTAACATGTATATCTCCAAATACCTTATTTTATATAATAATTTATTTTATAAAACTTAACCTTTAACTTTTTAATTCCCATAATGGAATACATTTTAGAAATTATTTAGTTCAGAGAATCTGACTTTACACCAGAAAGTTTTAATGGTTAATTTCGCTTCATTTAAATACGGTATGTCTGTTATTTATTAAACCAAATATTGCTATTTTAATTTTCCGGTGTGAATTAGGTATGTACGAATAAAAAAAATCTATTGTATTCAAAACACTGTTGTTTGCATACATGCAAAGCTGCGCACTAAAGGATTAACCCTTTCAGGGGCAAAGTAGTTCTGTTGCTATAATGTTGAAATGATTGACTGAAACCAGGATTTGGTATCAAATATACTTAAAAATAAATTAAAGCTTTTCTTCAAGGACATTATAAAATCAAATATTTATGTCAAAAATTCTGGTGCCAATGTTGCATTTGGAATTAAAATTAAGTGGGATATACAGGGTGTCCCTAAACTCATGGTACATACGCTAGGGGGTGATAGAACACATCAAGACGAGTAATAGAAATAGGAAACCAAGGGTTCCAAACGTATTCCGAAGGAGATAGGCGCCTTTAAATTTTAGGGTTCAAAGTTTCAAATGATTATAAAAAAAGAAAAAATTGGTCGATTCTTTTGCGGTTTTCACTAAAACTATACTTTATGTCAGTATTTTCTTGAAAATAAATTTTAAAGATACATCTCAAAAAATGCCGATAGAGGGCGTTTTACACTTTGGAGTAACCAACAACTATTTTTTACCGTTACTTTTTGTATCTCATTACATGCTTTCAAAAGCTTAGACTTAAACTTAAATTTTGAGCTCAAAATCTGAATCGTTGGGAGTGGTTAAGTAGCGCAAACTGAACTGTGTTCAGGAGTTAAAATTTCAAATGATTATAAAAAACGGAAAAATTGGTCGATTCGTTTGCGGTTTTCACTAAAACTATTCTTTATGTCAGTATTCTGTTGAAAATAAATTTTAAAGATAACGTTAAAAAATACCGATAGAGGGCGCTTTAGAATTTGGAGTAACGAACAACTATTTTTTTACCGTTATTTTTTTGTATCTCATTACATGCTTTCAAAAGTTTAGACTGAAACTTAAATTTTGAGCTCAAAATCTGAATCATTGGGAGTGGTTAAGTAGCGTATACTGAATTGTGTTCAGGAGGGAGGTGGGGGGGGGGGGGTGTTCAAATTTCAACACATGGACACATTTCAGTTTGCGCTACTTAACCACTCCCAACGATTCAGATTTTGAGCTCAAAATTTAAGTCTAAACTTTCGAAAGCATGTAATGAGATACAAAAAATAACGGTAAAAAATAGTTGTTCGTTACTCCAAAGTCTAAAGCGCCCTCTATCGGTATTTTTTAACTTTATCTTTAGAATTTATTTTGAAGACAATACTGACATACACAATAGTTTTAGTGAAAACCGCAAATGAATCGACCAATTTTTCCGTTTTTTATAATCATTTGAAATTTTAACTCCTGAACACACTTCAGTTTGTGCTACTTAACCACTCCCAACGATTCAGATTTTGAGCTCAAAATTTACGTTTAAGTCTAAACTTTTGAAAGCATGTAATGAGATACAAAAAATAACGGTAAAAATAGTTGTTGCTTACTCCAAAGTGTAGAGCACCCTCTACCGGCATTTTCATAACTTTCCTTTAAAACTTTTTTTTAAAGAAAATACTAATTTAAAGTATGATTTTAGCGAAACCCGCAAATAAATCGACCCATTTTTATCATCATTTGCAATTTGGGACCCTAAACTTTGATGGCGCGTGTCTCCTTTCGAATACGTTTGGGACCCTTGGTTTCCTATTTACTATTACTTGTCTTGATGTGTTCTATCACCCTCTAGCGTATGTACCATGAGTTTAAGGTCACCCTGTATATTAGACCCTAACGTCCTTCAAGTGGTTAATTTTCTGTAATATCAAAAGCCTCTCTTAATCTCCCACCACCTTTGCTTCCACCTGGTGTCTAATTTTCAAAGTGGCAGTTCTCTTGAATTTAGTATTTTAAAACATATACCTAAAATTAAATATATATATATTGATTTTATTAATAATTAGTTTAAGCAATTACTTATTCTTGTAGGTGTTTTATTATTTCCTGGTAATCCAAATAGTTCCATTTCTTTGGAAATATCGTCTTTCCCAACACCCAATTCGTTTTTAAATTGTTACGCCAATGATTTCTTCCAACAAAGTGCTTATGAACATGAAAATAAATTTATGTATTCACTAAAAGCAAATGCGTTTCAAGTTTTTAAATTTGAAATTGAACAATAAAAAATACGTATACTTCAATTTGTGATGAAAAACAATGATTAAGAGTTGGTATTTTATTAGAAACTTCCATTCAGTGTCGTACTTTTTAATAAATTGAGCAAAGTATCTTTAACAATGGAGTTATGAATAAAGAAGGGGAGACATATCGTGTAGGATCTACCAGTTGTGCATGAAATAACTGAGAAGTTTGTCATAAAATGGCTGCTGATTCTTTACACCGGATCAGCAGTTTCTGATTACCACCTAAGCAAACTCCCACCAGTAAATTTTGAAACAATCATTCCACATTATTTTAGCTGCTCATTCGTGCAAAATTTCTCTCGCAAATACAATAAAATTTTCTATTAGTTTTTACTGGTGGAAGTTGTCCCTGGTGTTATAAACTCTTTCATTGACACGGACAGTAGGTTGTTTAGATTGTCACAATATTGCGGAAATGCAGAGAATGTCTACCGCCGAAGTAAACTTGCAACATTAAAAATACATATCAGTTTTTGGCCATAATTAAGACTGAAATTCTGCTTGAATAAGGTGTTTAAATAAGAAGAAATGTTATATTCAAATGCACTTGTGAAGTTTGTCCCGGCGTTAATGAGCCACTGCAAAACCGGTTACAGTTGAAGCTTCACAATTTGGATTATGTGTCCATTCCTTTTTATTCACAGTTCCAGGGTTTCCATGGCAACTAGTTTTTAATTCTATTTCGCACCACTTTATCAAAACGAAAATCTTTTGCATACGCTTTGAAAACTACTTCTGACGGTTTAACGAGGTGCCTGGAACAGACTGTCCCACATCCCCGTGCCATAACAACTGGAGAACTAGCAGGAAAAACAATCAGGTGAGAAGAATGAGATGGAGATTTCGGGTTGGTTGGAGCCCCCGCCCAAGCGAACATGCCAGGACGATCAGAACGAAAGGGAGAAAAGCCGTTAACTGCTCCCAACAAAAAAGACCCGTTTCAGGGACCATACATTTTTACATAATAATAACACAACTTGCCTAAACAATTACAAAGAATTACTTACATATGCAAGATAAATATACTACAAAGTGTAATTTTTAAAAATAGTGATGCGAACAGAATATAAAAATAGTCGCCTGCGGCAGTCCTGTATTTCCAAGGTATCTATGACAGCGATAAATTGAACAAACAGAGGATACAGGAAAATCTAACGCTAGTGTTTTCCCATTAGAAAATGTTAGTGGCGATTGAGTCGGCAGTTCATACCGTATATAGTAATGTTAAAATGGTATGTTTCTAATGAAAGTTTCAAAAGTCATAGATGATTTTTTTAGTTTTGTTAAAAAAACAGATGCAGCATGAAAATAATTTAATCAAACGTAAGTATAGAAACAAAGCCATTCCATTTAACCCGGGAGGAATCTCGTGGTGTATGACATACCCTGGGTGCGTACGGTTTTTACAATTGTCACCACTATTTTTCGAAGAGTAATCTTCAACTTCCTTTATCGCATAATTTGTCACAATTGTCTCCGACTGAATAAGCTGACGATTACTATTTGCACTTATTGGTGAGAAACCGAAAACCGTTCATACGCTGTTTATGCGCAACTTCCCCCGGGTTAATAAACATATGCCAACAATAATAATTTTTCGTATTATATATATGCACTATGGAGTAAAAATTTAAAGTTTAGCGTTTAGTTTTTTTTATTAACCTCATAATTCTTGCGCCCGTGATATTCACGGGCTGTGTCTTGTATTCAGATTGTTTGATTCCCACCAGTTTTATAAAACAGCGCAATTGGTTTTATTATGGCATCATTTTACCTGTCATTAAAAAAGGTGAATATTTCTTTTTCAAAAAAGTGATGCCATTAAGCAATTAGAATTTTTAAACCATAATTTAATGCGACCGTTAAGGGGTTAAATACCATAGCTGCCAACTTGCACGGATTTTGCGTACCAATAAAATTTAATAGTAAATTTTACCTAATTCATTCGCCGAATTATAGTCACTATTAATCACTGTTAATGGTTAAATAAGGCAGAAATTTCGATTACATTTTAGTGGTATCAAAAATCTGTACAAGTTGGCAGCTATGAAATACATACCCTGAAATATTGTGTTAAAATAACTGCAATTTTCGATTCTTATTAGAAAATAATAATAAAAATAATTTCTAATCATTCTTAGTGCGTATGTTTTTTATATATAATTTGTAATTTTTTTACTAACTCGTTAACCCATTTTCATTCGAAGAGTGCCTTCCAGAAATGATTTTCATTCAGACATTCGGAATTCACTTAAAAAATTCAGAACTATATATTTTGCTTTATTTAATGGCTGATGTTTCGTGATTAAAGAAAGTAGATTTTCTTCATGCGGTACTTCCGGTATGGATTCGGATATCTTGAATAGAAGAAATTCCTGAAATGGACGCATAGTTAGTCTGCAAACCAAAAGCACCAAAATTGTAAGATAATAAAGGTTTTCAACCTTTTGGCTGAAAGTTGTTAAAAACATAAATTCTGAAATGTAAACTTAGCTTTATTTAAGGGTAAAATTTCAGTGGCTAAATAACAGGATTTTTTTTAATTTTAAAGTAATGATAGCTAGTTAATTTAAGCATGCCCTTTACTTTGACCTATAACGTCAATGCAACACTAGTGGGAAACGGCTTAAAGACAGGGATGTCAGCGTTCTGTATTTTTTAATTATTAAAACCTGTATTTTTGAAATACAATTTAAGCGGCAGCTTAACTTTGCATATGTTAAATAAACATACTAAGAATATGATAGCTTGTATATAGCGGTGCCCAGTATCTATATGGAAATAAAGGAGATTGCGATAACGGAAATGATTTTGTTGGAACTATAAATTTAAAAAGTTTGGAAAATAACATAGCCACCAGATTTATTTTTGTGTATAGAATATCTACAAAATATCATTTTACGATGGTAGCGCACGGCACAGACCAGATAATACACCTTTCACGATGGTGAGCTGTTTTAACGAACGGCTCACAGGAATAAATAATAACATTCCAGGCATGGGCGACTTCATGATTTTCTTGTATAAAGCCGCGGCATGGTTATAAGTGTTGTCAGTGAGTTACTTTTTAAAAATTCATATTGTCTGATTCCCGCTACCCTTTTTTAAGTAAAAATAGTCACTGTGGGGCCGTCCAAAAATGATGTCACGCTTGGAGGGGGTTTCGTGAAATTGTGACAGTTTGTGACAAGGGGGGGTGGGAGGGGGTAAGAAGAAGTGTGACATTACACATTTTGGTTAAACATTAGAGGGCTTACTATCCTCGAGGATGAGACCGATGTAAAAATGCCTGTGTACTCTATGGACGATCATGTATCTTTTCCATGGAAGGAAGCGTCGTAGTAGTAAATAATTCAGAATGATTTCTGTTTGATGATTTAGTAAATAATTTTATAAATGTTCATACTAATGTGACAAATGAAATGTGATGGCAATTCCATTTAAGTAAAACTAATACTGTGGCTTCTTCTTCAAAATCCATCTGTTTTAAAGTATTTTGTGTTCATAAAGTAAATATAAGATTTAACTCCTCGGGGACGAGCGACACGTATACGTGCCGCATGAAGCGCTCAGAATCTTTGTTTTTCCTCCCCGGTAAAATTTGCTTTATTTAATCAGAGCATTTTCTCGATTCACGAAGACACAAATTTCTGTTTTTAAAACACGGTGAAAAAAATTAAAAATTTCGTAAAAGGTTCCCGTCCCGAAGGGGGGAAAACAAATGAAATTTCATTTCAAATTCTAAAATACTACTGTTTTCAATTCCTCTTTCACATTAATATTTTATTACTATTCAGTATTGATTATGTTTTTTATTCTAAATCTTATTTCATACAAAATAAGTACACGAATCATTTTTATTCTCATGCTCACAGAGTTGCCAGATTGGGGACTTTTTTGTCCCCAGATTGCTGTTTGTTACCACTTTTTTTAAATAGAAATATTCGACCTATATAAAAATAGATTAAAAATTCTGAAAAATAAGCAAAAGCTATTTTTAAAAAGTGGTGAGAGTCAAATAATCTTAATTAACCCCTTGAGGGGCAAGCAATTACGTTTGTGAAATGCTGAATTCCCACCGGAATCTTTGAAAAATTCTATTTCAAAATAAGTAAAAGCAATTTTACGGCTTTTTTCCACCAAAGTTAGAAAAGTAAAATTTAATAAAATTTTTCTGGTGTAAAACTTCATTAATCATAGGTGGTATATAATATATACCGGTGCCCCTCAAGGAGTTAAAAAAGTCCCCAATCTGGCAACACTGCTCACAAATGTCTTTAAAACACATAGTTAAAGCTCAAAAATAAAAACTGAAATATGATCTATAACGATGTGCTTTGTTTCCGAACTGCAAGTATATGTTTTCGTAATATAGCGTGACATGTGAACAATGGGAGGGTAGGGGGTATGATGAAGTGTGACATTTTGTGACAAAGGGGAGAAGGGAGGGGTAAAAAATATTGAAAAAAGTATCATTTATTGATCGCCGGTGTAAGTAATTACAGATCAAAGCAGTATATAAAGTAAGCGTCTTATCTCAAATGAGAGAGGTAACCGCAAGATTAAAAACGAGGTCACATCAATCAAAGTCACACGTTACGTAGCGTACGGTGTTGAATTACAGGAATATACTTAACTGTTTTCTTCTTTATGGATAATCAAGTAATTGTACATCTATGAAATAACTGTGCAAGCTCAAACCTCGTATTTATATTCTGACAGCATAGCATATTCTAATAATTTTTATTCGTGATTATTTAATTTATTTATTGTAGTTAATTATTTAAATAAAAACAGTTCTTTTTAGAACTAATATTATTTGTTAAAATGGCAAAATCTTGGCCATCGAATAGCTGTAGTTTTCGAAATTGTAAGAAAATTATTTTCCTTGTAGAATTCATCTATGTCCTTTTTCAAAGAGTTAGTTACGTGTTTTTACATTAATTTATAAGAAAAGGTAAAATCTTATTTAATTATGTAATACAAATATTGCTTATTTAAATATGTTCTATTTTAATTATGTTTTATTAATGTAATGAAAAATTTTCGCATAAAAAATTAGTAAGTAGTTAATAATGTAAAGATAGAATTTTGTAGTCTTACATTTAACGGAATTCTTGATGTGCTGAAGCTGAAGTTATTAAAAATGATATACACGGTTTGTATTCCCGATGAGAATACAACGTTTATGAATGTTTAGAATATGTATAGAATTTAATAATAAATTAAATATTCAATTTTATGTCCTTTTCTTCGTTTATAAGAGCGCAGACGATAAGTTTCTAAAATTATTTTGATCTTATTGCACTCATGTTATTTAACTTGCAAATATTTCATTCATATAATTTAAAAATCATTTCATTTTATATTCGGAACTACTTTAATTTAAAATGCATGCATTAAATGTTGTACTATTAAACGAGCATGCATTGTTGATTTATTTGTTTAATTATTTTGTGAGTCTAGATAATAACGCCAATAAATTTCCTAAAATAGCCAGATTATATATTTTCTTTTAAGCAGACAAAGCAATTTGGAGAATCCCTGTTAAAAATTCAATCACGAATTTTAAATGGTTGCTCACTTATGGAAGACGAATCTTGTTTACCAGATTTATGGCAAAATATGATTGTTACAGCTTGTTTTGATAAAAATATGTATATTAAAAAAATATCGCAATGTTTTTTTTTAGTTTAAGGGCAAAATGCACAAATGTTTTTGTCACATTAGTACTTTTTCTCCCGAAACTAAAATAATATTGTGACTATTTTTTTAATGTACATAATTTTATCAAAACAAACTGTAATAAAAATATTTTGCAATAAATATGGTAAACAAGATTCATCTTCATAAATGAAGAAAGATTCATAGAAAATATGCGCAAGAGGTGCGCAGATAGTAGATTGTCTGTGATATATGATGTCATACTAAAAACCCGCATATTTGCATTATTAACTCCGTCCACCATATCGCGTAGCTGTGTCATTTTACTCCAGCTACCAGCACTGACACTGTACGCTTAATATGTATGCAGTTTTGAATAAGGATTGAATAATGCGAGAATAAGCCGAATTTTACACTTTTAAAAAAGTGGTGGGAATCAAGAAATCTGAATTTAACCCTCTGTCTACCAGAAGGGTCCAATGGACCCGACATGTATATTCAAAATATCTATTCAAACCAGAAAATTTCTTCAAAACAAACTAAATGTATAAATCAGGCAATAATAAGTTAAATAAACAAATTAAATAGTTTTAAGTAAAAATTCTGGTGTAGAATGTTTTTATAAAACTTGAGTAAAATTTCCGGTAGTTCTAGGGTTAAAAAAGTAACCCATTGGCAACACTAAAACGCGAAAATAGCGTGTCCCTCGGAATTATATAGAATATGTGAAACGCGATATAAGCGTTTCCCGCTGCTGGATGGGTAAAAGTATACTGCAGATTAGGCTAGTGTTTGTTCCATAGCAGTCTCTGAGTTATGCTGTTTTAAACCGCGGTCCCCAGTCTGTTAAACAGCGTTGCAAGTCTGGCCTTCATTTTTATTCAGAAATGTGGAGTTCATGCCAAAAATAAATAATGGTATTTTATGCTTTATTTAATAATAGATGTTTATCGATCGGTAAAAGTTCTTCTTTATAAATTTCCTCTATGAATTTGAAATTTCTGATTAAAATTGAAGGCCAAACTGGCAACCCTACTGTAAGACAAACTGTAATCGAACAGTTCTTCAAGAAAACAGCTGTAAAAGTTATAACGATTACAATATGTTTCCTTAAAGGAAAAAAAAAGAAAACTCAAAGAAGAAAAATAGGTAAAAGCAAAGGGCATAGCCGGATAAGCATTGGAAACATGCCTTTCAATCAAATTTCCTGATTTTTCTTCAAGATGTGGCTACATATCTGACAATGTATTTCCCCTACTATCACTCTATAAATATTGATATTTAATGAGATAAAAATGTTTTTCCGATTTTTTAAAAAACGGATTTTCTCAAAAAGTGCTGCACGGATTTACATGTCATTAACTGAGGAAATATAGATACCAGAGATGCATAACTGGTAATTTTTGTATAATTTTCTGTTTATAAAAACTGTGTGAAATAGTGAAATAAAAATTAAAAAAAGTAAAAATCATATCTTATGGTTATCCGAAAATTACCATTTTCTTGTAAAAAATTCCCCAGATGTGTCCTTATATTCTATATAAATGCCGAAAGTTTTCGTTGGGTACTACATATAAATATTTACAAAAATGTATATTAAAATTATTGAAATTCATTTTAAGGCGTTATTTGGGGCGGAGCTACTCAACTTCGACACCTGAAGAATTTTTGGAATAAACAGTTACAGAATTGCTGTATTTTAAATTTTAATGCACATATAATGCACATATGCTCATATATCAACGCTGTTGATATCAAGATGAACATGAAGTTGAAAAACATGGCTTATATGCTTAATGGAATCTAAAATACATCAGTTGACATATTGTCTGCTGACTTTGTTCCAAAAATTCTTCGGATGTCGTAGTTGAGTAGCTCCGCCCCAAATAACGCCTTAAACTCTATTTCAATAATTTTAATATACATTTTTGTAAATATTTATATGTAGTACCCAACGCAAACTTTCGGCATTTATATAGAATATACGGGCACATATGGGGAATTTTTTACAAGAAAATGGTAATTTTCGGATAACCATAAGATATGATTTTTACTCTTTTAAATTTTTATTTCGCTATTTCACACAGTTTTTATAAACAGAAAATTATACAAAAATTACCAGTTATGCATCTTTGGTATCTATATATCCTCAGTTAATTGCATGAAATTCCGTGTATCAGTTTTTGTGAAAATCAGTCTTTTTTAAAAATCGAAAGAACATTTTTATCTCATTAAATATCAATATTTATGGGGCGATAATAGGGAAAATATATTGTCAGATATATAGCCACATCTGGGGGAAAAAATCAGGAAATTTGATTGAAAGGCATGTTTCCAATGCTTATCCGGCTATGCCCTTTGGAAAATGACAGTGATTCATTAACACTCTAATGTCCATGGTAGCATACATGACGGGTTCACAACCAAAGTAGAGCAA
Source organism: Maratus speciosus (assembly GCA_963932465.1). NCBI lineage: Eukaryota > Metazoa > Arthropoda > Arachnida > Araneae > Salticidae > Maratus > Maratus speciosus. The sequence continues at coordinate 218,101,065 of OZ010797.1, read as the reverse complement.
GTCCACTTTGAAAACAAAATGAGCTAGTCCGTTTAGAAGGCGCATAATGTCTGTTTTTTCCACTCACACATTGAACCAAGTTTGTTTTTACATGTGCTTTCTCATATATGTCATCTATTTACAGACTACAGACTTCTCAGTCATTCGCTCAAAACATTTTTTTTATTTTTATTTACGGAGATGAGATTTGCATGTTTTTGAACACCCGTATATTCTTAGAGAAAATGTTGTTCTTTTAAATCGCAAAAAATGTAACAAAATACCGGTGAGCAAAAACGCGGAAATCTCATCCCTGAATTGAGAAATTAAAGTTCATATTTCATTAATTTTGAATAATGTTCAATTAGTAATAACTCATTTGCAAAGAGCGTCTCGTTTACGTGAAGCGCTGACAATCTATTATTTACTACCAGTTAATTTTATGTGAAAATTTTTCTTTATTTAACACTGGAACTACCGTGTTCCTTTTATACCTAGAAATACCGGGGTGGGTCATAGCTCACCCACGGCCTTCTGTGACGTTATTTTTGTTTTGTATGAGGAATACAGACTCGCAATAAGGTTTGATGGTTTAAAGAATGATTTTTAGTCAATGATTAATACATTTTACCTTCTAGAAGGTTATATAAAATGAAATTTGGTGAATAGATACCGCCAAAGAAAATTTAAATTTCTAATTTCAGAACAGATACTTTGTTGACATGTTGACAGCACTTTCAAATAATGTATACAACTATCAATTTAAATATCTTAATAATGTTTCTACAGATTAATAAGCTATTAAAACAGAATAAAAATTAAATATATATATCTCCAGGATTTTTTTACTTGTATTTTAATAGTTTCCACCCAAACAATTCACACAAAAGACCATCTTCATTTTTTTTTTCATAATTTACAGACAAATTTTAAACATTCTTCACACATAGTTTTACTGCCTTAGAATAACTTTATGTGGAAACTTTTCCGTTTATTTGAAACTTCTGGGATGGTCCATGGAACGGATAACTTCAGGTTCTATTGCAATATATTTCTCTCTTATCTCCTCTGCTAATTTTATAATACATAGACTCTTCTGCTTAAATTAGAATCTATTGTCTCTTTAAAAAGTATCAAGCATTTATGACCGATCATGAATCGCTAGATTTTGAACAGGTCATTTACCAGAAAATATTGAACACTGCGGTCTATCTTCCATATAATTCAATATTTTGCTTCGTCAAAATCACATTGAAGGTGTAATGTATTTTGTATCTTTATCCCTTTTTTTTTTAGTTTTTCCTTTATTTTGTAATTAGTTCAAAATTAGTTTATAATTAGTTTACATTTATTGGTCTTTCATGTTTCTACATTTATTTTGGATACTCACATTCATCTCACAGTCACTTGAACTAGATTCGGACGATGAAATTTTATCCGCATTTAACAAAATTTGTTTCTTCATTTATGTAGGAATTGTTATTATCATCTGATGTAATTTCGTTGCAACAATTGCTCTCTGAAAGTTCACTTAGCACTTTTAAAATGTCCTCCTTCGAAATACCTCCCCAGCACGGCACCATAAATATGCATGTGCAAAACTGGAATGACACTAACAGACACTTTTTTTCGTCCCGTGTGGTTTAAGAGGGGCAAAATATTCTTTTTAGTTAGTTACTAAAGTCTAATACAGAAAACAACATTTTACAACCTTCCAATGGTCAGATATAATAGCTTGAAATTACATAAAAACTCATACATTTGCCTTTCACGTGCATGACAGATGTGTGGATATGTCCCCCCACCCCCTTTTTGTGAAAACCAAGTACGATACATCTCCTTACACTGTCTTTCTGTTATTGAAAAATATACAGTTTAAAGCCATAGTAATATAAAAGAAAAGGCAATTATCTTTTTTTAGGTCAATGATGACCCAGCACGGTAATTCTAGGTATACAGACATGTAGCTTAAAAAATATCGTCAGATTTCAGCTAAATTAGTTTTAAGGCATTTTCAAATTTCAACACATGGACACATTTCAGTTTGCGCTACTTAACCACTCCCAACGATTCAGATTTTGAGCTCAAAATTTAAGTCTAAACTTTTGAAAGCATGTAATGAGATACAAAAAATAACGGTAAAAAATAGTTGTTCGTTACTCCAAAGTCTAAAGCGTCCTCTATCGGTATTTTTTTAACTTTATCTTTAAAATTTATTTTGAAGACAATATGACATACACAATAGTTTTAGTGAAAACCGCAAATGAATCGACCAATTTTTCCGTTTTTTATAATCATTTGAAATTTTAACTCCTGAACACACTTCAGTTTGTGTTACTTAACCACTCCCAACGATTCAGATTTTGAGCTCAAAATTTACGTTTAAGTCTAAACTTTTGAAAGCATGTAATGAGATACAAAAAATAACGGTAAAAATAGTTGTTGCTTACTCCAAAGTGTAGAGCACCCTCTACCGGCATTTTCATAACTTTCCTTTAAAACTTTTTTTTAAAGAAAATACTAATTTAAAGTATGATTTTAGCGAAACCCGCAAATAAATCGACCCATTTTTATCATCATTTGCAATTTGGGACCCTAAACTTTGATGGCGCGTGTCTCCTTTCGAATACGTTTGGGACCCTTGGTTTCCTATTTACTATTACTTGTCTTGATGTGTTCTATCACCCTCTAGCGTATGTACCATGAGTTTAAGGTCACCCTGTATATTAGACCCTAACGTCCTTCAAGTGGTTAATTTTCTGTAATATCAAAAGCCTCTCTTAATCTCCCACCACCTTTGCTTCCACCTGGTGTCTAATTTTCAAAGTGGCAGTTCTCTTGAATTTAGTATTTTAAAACATATACCTAAAATTAAATATATATATATTGATTTTATTAATAATTAGTTTAAGCAATTACTTATTCTTGTAGGTGTTTTATTATTTCCTGGTAATCCAAATAGTTCCATTTCTTTGAAAATATCGTCTTTCCCAACACCCAATTCGTTTTTAAATTGTTTCGCCAATGATTTCTTCCAACAAAGTGCTTATGAACATGAAAATAAATTTATGTATTCACTAAAAGCAAATGCGTTTCAAGTTTTTAAATTTGAAATTGAACAATAAAAATACGTATAATTCAATTTGTGATGAAAAACAATGATTAAGAGTTGGTATTTTATTAGAAACTTCCATTCAGTGTCGTACTTTTTAATAAATTGAGCAAAGTATCTTTAACAATGGAGTTATGAATAAAGAAGGGGAGACATATCGTGTAGGATCTACCAGTTGTGCATGAAATAACTGAGAAGTTTGTCATAAAATGGCTGCTGATTCTTTACACCGGATCAGCAGTTTCTGATTACCACCTAAGCAAACTCCCACCAGTAAATTTTGAAACAATCATTCCACATTATTTTAGCTGCTCATTCGTGCAAAATTTCTCTCGCAAATACAGTAAAATTTTCTATTAGTTTTTACTGGTGGAAGTTGTCCCTGGTGTTATAAACTCTTTCATTGACACGGACAGTAGGTTGTTTAGATTGTCACAATATTGCGGAAATGCAGAGAATGTCTACCGCCGAAGTAAACTTGCAACATTAAAAATACATATCAGTTTTTGGCCATAATTAAGACTGAAATTCTGCTTGAATAAGGTGTTTAAATAAGAAGAAATGTTATATTCAAATGCACTTGTGAAGTTTGTCCCGGCGTTAATGAGCCACTGCAAAACCGGTTACAGTTGAAGCTTCACAATTTGGATTATGTGTCCATTCCTTTTTATTCACAGTTCCAGGGTTTCCATGGCAACTAGTTTTTAATTCTATTTCGCACCACTTTATCAAAACGAAAATCTTTTGCATACGCTTTGAAAACTACTTCTGACGGTTTAACGAGGTGCCTGGAACAGACTGTCCCACATCCCCGTGCCATAACAACTGGAGAACTAGCAGGAAAAACAATCAGGTGAGAAGAATGAGATGGAGATTTCGGGTTGGTTGGAGCAAGCCCCGCCCAAGCGAACATGCCAGGACGATCAGAACGAAAGGGAGAAAAGCCGTTAACTACTCCCAACAAAAAAGACCCGTTTCAGGGACCATACATTTTTACATAATAATAACACAACTTGCCTAAACAATTACAAAGAATTACTTACATATGCAAGATAAATATACTACAAAGTGTAATTTTTAAAAATAGTGATGCGAACAGAATTTAAAAAAAGTCGCCTGCGGCAGTCCTGTATTTCCAAGGTATCTATGACAGCGATAAATTGAACAAACAGAGGATACAGGAAAATCTAACGCTAGTGTTTTCCCATTAGAAAATGTTAGTGGCGATTGAGTCGGCAGTTCATACCGTATATAGTAATGTTAAAATGGTATGTTTCTAATGAAAGTTTCAAAAGTCATAGATGATTTTTTTAGTTTTGTTAAAAAGACAGATGCAGCATGAAAATAATTTAATCAAACGTAAGTATAGAAACAAAGCCATTCCATTTAACCCGGGAGGAATCTCGTGGTGTATGACATACCCTGGGTGCGTACGGTTTTTACAATTGTCACCACTATTTTTCGAAGAGTAATCTTCAACTTCCTTTATCGCATAATTTGTCACAATTGTCTCCGACTGAATAAGCTGACGATTACTACTTGCACTTATTGGTGAGAAACCGAAAACCGTTCATACGCTGTTTATGCGCAACTTCCCCCGGGTTAATAAACATATGCCAACAATAATAATTTTTCGTATTATATATATGCATTATGGAGTAAAAATTTAAAGTTTAGGGTTTAGTTTTTTTTTATTAACCTCATAATTCTTGCGCCCGTGATATTCACGGGCTGTGTCTTGTATTCAGATTGTTTGATTCCCACCAGTTTTATAAAACAGCGCAATTGGCTTTATTATGGCATCATTTTACCTGTCATTAAAAAAGGTGAATATTTCTTTTTCAAAAAAGTGATGCCATTAAGCAATTAGAATTTTTAAACCATAATTTAATGCGACCGTTAAGGGGTTAAATACCATAGCTGCCAACTTGCACGGATTTTGCGTACCAATAAAATTTAATAGTAAATTTTACCTAATTCATTCGCCGAATTATAGTCACTATTAATCACTGTTAATGGTTAAATAAGGCAGAAATTTCGATTACATTTTAGTGGTATCAAAAATCTGTACAAGTTGGCAGCTATGAAATACATACCCTGAAATATTGTGTTAAAATAACTGCAATTTTCGATTCTTATTAGAAAATAATAATAAAAGTAATTTCTAATCATTCTTAGTGCGTATGTTTTTTATATATAATTTGTAATTTTTTTACTAACTCGTTAACCCATTTTCATTCGAAGAGTGCCTTCCAGAAATGATTTTTATTCAGACATTCGGAATTCACTTAAAAAATTCAGAACTATATATTTTGCTTTATTTAATGGCTGATGTTTCGTGATTAAAGAAAGTAGATTTTCTTCATGCGGTACTTCCGGTATGGATTCGGATATCTTGAATAGAAGAAATTCCTGAAATGGACGCATAGTTAGTCTGCAAACCAAAAGCACCAAAATTGTAAGATAATAAAGGTTTTCAACCTTTTGGCTGAAAGTTGTTAAAAACATAAATTCTGAAATGTAAACTTAGCTTTATTTAAGGGTAAAATTTCAGTGGCTAAATAACAGGATTTTTTTTAATTTTAAAGTAATGATAGCTAGTTAATTTAAGCATGCCCTTTACTTTGACCTATAACGTCAATGCAACACTAGTGGGAAACGGCTTAAAGACAGGGATGTCAGCGTTCTGTATTTTTTAATTATTAAAACCTGTATTTTTGAAATACAATTTAAGCGGCAGCTTAACTTTGCATATGTTAAATAAACATACTAAGAATATGATAGCTTGTATATAGCGGTGCCCAGTATCTATATGGAAATAAAGGAGATTGCGATAACGGAAATGATTTTGTTGGAACTATAAATTTAAAAAGTTTGGAAAATAACATAGCCACCAGATTTATTTTTGTGTATAGAATATCTACAAAATATCATTTTACGATGGTAGCGCACGGCACAGACCAGATAATACACCTTTCACGATGGTGAGCTGTTTTAACGAACGGCTCACAGGAATAAATAATAACATTCCAGGCATGGGCGACTTCATGATTTTCTTGTATAAAGCCGCGGCATGGTTATAAGTGTTGTCAGTGAGTTACTTTTTAAAAATTCATATTGTCTGATTCCCGCTACCTTTTTTTAAGTAAAAATAGTCACTGTGGGGCCGTCCAAAAATGATGTCACGCTTGGAGGGGGTTTCGTGAAATTGTGACAGTTTGTGACAAGGGGGGGGGGGGTGGGAGGGGGTAAGAAGAAGTGTGACATTACACATTTTGGTTAAACATTAGAGGGCTTACTATCCTCGAGGATGAGACCGATGTAAAAATGCCTGTGTACTCTATGGACGATCATGTATCTTTTCCATGGAAGGAAGCGTCGTAGTAGTAAATAATTCAGAATGATTTCTGTTTGATGATTTAGTAAATAATTTTATAAATGTTCATACTAATGTGACAAATGAAATGTGATGGCAATTCCATTTAAGTAAAACTAATATTGTGGCTTCTTCTTCAAAATCCATCTGTTTTAAAGTATTTTGTGTTCATAAAGTAAATATAAGATTTAACTCCTCGGGGACGAGCGACACGTATACGTGCCGCATGAAGCGCTCAGAATCTTTGTTTTTCCTCCCCGGTAAAATTTGCTTTATTTAATCAGAGCATTTTCTCGATTCACGAAGACACAAATTTCTGTTTTTAAAACACGGTGAAAAAAGATTAAAAATTTCGTAAAAGGTTCCTGTCCCGAAGGGGGGAAAACAAATGAAATTTCATTTCAAATTCTAAAATACTACTGTTTTCAATTCCTCTTTCACATTAATATTTTATTACTATTCAGTATTAATTATGTTTTTTATTCTAAATCTTATTTCATACAAAATAAGTACACGAATCATTTTTATTCTCATGCTCACAGAGTTGCCAGATTGGGGACTTTTTTGTCCGCAGATTGCTGTTTGTTACCACTTTTTTTAAATAGAAATATTCGACCTATATAAAAATAGATTAAAAATTCTGAAAAATAAGCAAAAGCTATTTTAAAAAAGTGGTGAGAGTCAAATAATCTTAATTAACCCCTTGAGGGGCAAGCAATTACGTTTGTGAAATGCTGAATTCCCACCGGAATCTTTGAAAAATTCTATTTCAAAATAAGTAAAAGCAATTTTACGGCTTTTTTCCACCAAAGTTAGAAAAGTAAAATTTAATAAAATTTTTCTGGTGTAAAACTTCATTAATCATAGGTGGTATATAATATATACCGGTGCCCCTCAAGGGGTTAAAAAAGTCCCCAATCTGGCAACACTGCTCACAAATGTCTTTAAAACACATAGTTAAAGCTCAAAAATAAAAACTGAAATATGATCTATAACGATGTGCTTTGTTTCCGAACTGCAAGTATATGTTTACGTAATATAGCGTGACATGTGAACAATGGGAGGGTAGGGGGTATGATGAAGTGTGACATTTTGTGACAAAGGGGAGAAGGGAGGGGTAAAAAATATTGAAAAAAGTATCATTTATGGATCGCCGGTGTAAGTAATTACAGATCAAAGCAGTATATAAAGTAAGCGTCTTATCTCAAATGAGAGAGGTAACCGCAAGATTAAAAACGAGGTCACATCAATCAAAGTCACACGTTACGTAGCGTACGGTGTTGAACTACAGGAATATACTTAACTGTTTTCTTCTTTATGGATAATCAAGTAATTGTACATCTATGAAATAACTGTGCAAGCTCAAACCTCGTATTTATATTCTGACAGCATAGCATATTCTAATAATTTTTATTCGTGATTATTTAATTTATTTATTGTAGTTAATTATTTAAATAAAAACAGTTCTTTTTAGAACTAATATTATTTGTTAAAATGGCAAAATCTTGGCCATCGAATAGCTGTAGTTTTCGAAATTGTAAGAAAATTATTTTCCTTGTAGAATTCATCTATGTCCTTTTTCAAAGAGTTAGTTACGTGTTTTTACATTAATTTATAAGAAAAGGTAAAATCTTATTTAATTATGTAATACAAATATTGCTTATTTAAATATGTTCTATTTTAATTATGTTTTATTAATGTAATGAAAAATTTTCGCATAAAAAATTAGTAAGTAGTTAATAATGTAAAGATAGAATTTTGTAGTCTTACATTTAACGGAATTCTTGATGTGCTGAAGCTGAAGTTATTAAAAATGATATACACGGTTTGTATTCCCGATGAGAATACAACGTTTATGAATGTTTAGAATATGTATAGAATTTAATAATAAATTAAATATTCAATTTTATGTCCTTTTCTTCGTTTATAAGAGCGCAGACGATAAGTTTCTAAAATTATTTTGATCTTATTGCACTCATGTTATTTAACTTGCAAATATTTCATTCATATAATTTAAAAATCATTTCATTTTATATTCGGAACTACTTTAATTTAAAATGCATGCATTAAATGTTGTACTATTAAACGAGCATGCATTGTTGATTTATTTGTTTAATTATTTTGTGAGTCTAGATAATAACGCCAATAAATTTCCTAAAATAGCCAGATTATATATTTTCTTTTAAGCAGACAAAGCAATTTGGAGAATCCCTGTTAAAAATTCAATCACGAATTTTAAATGGTTGCTCACTTATGGAAGACGAATCTTGTTTACCAGATTTATTGCAAAATATGATTGTTACAGCTTGTTTTGATAAAAATATGTATATTAAAAAAATATCGCAATGTTTTTTTTAGTTTAAGGGTAAAATGCACAAATGTTTTTGTCACATTAGTGCTTTTTCTCCCGAAACTAAAATAATATTGTGACTATTTTTTTAATGTACATAATTTTATCAAAACAAACTGTAATAAAAATATTTTGCAATAAATATGGTAAACAAGATTCATCTTCATAAATGAAGAAAGATTCATAGAAAATATGCGCAAGAGGTGCGCAGATAGTAGATTGTCTGTGATATATGACGTCATACTAAAAACCCGCATATTTGCATTATTAACTCCGTCCACCATATCGCGTAGCTGTGTCATTTTACTCCAGCTACCAGCACTGACACTGTACGCTTAATATGTATGCAGTTTTGAATAAGGATTGAATAATGCGAGAATAAGCCGAATTTTACACTTTTAAAAAAGTGGTGGGAATCAAGAAATCTGAATTTAACCCTCTGTCTACCAGAAGGGTCCAATGGACCCGACATGTATATTCAAAATATCTATTCAAACCAGAAAATTTCTTCAAAACAAACTAAATGTATAAATCAGGCAATAATAAGTTAAATAAACAAATTAAATAGTTTTAAGTAAAAATTCTGGTGTAGAATGTTTTTATAAAACTTGAGTAAAATTTCCGGTAGTTCTAGGGTTAAAAAAGTAACCCATTGGCAACACTAAAACGCGAAAATAGCGTGTCCCTCGGAATTATATAGAATATGTGAAACGCGATATAAGCGTTTCCCGCTGCTGGATGGCTAAAAGTATACTGCAGATTAGGCTAGTGTTTGTTCCATAGCAGTCTCTGAGTTATGCTGTTTTAAACCGCGGTCCCCAGTCTGTTAAACAGCGTTGCTAGTCTGGCCTTCATTTTTGTTCAGCAATGTGGAGTTCATGCCAAAAATAAATAATGGTATTTTATGCTTTATTTAATAATAGATGTTTATCGATCGGTAAAAGTTCTTCTTTATAAATTTCCTCTATGAATTTGAAATTTCTGATTAAAATTGAAGGCCAAACTGGCAACCCTACTGTAAGACAAACTGTAATCGAACAGTTCTTCAAGAAAACAGCTGTAAAAGTTATAACGATTACGATATGTTTCCTTAAAGGAAAAAAAAAAGAAAACTCAAAGAAGAAAAATAGGTAAAAGCAAAGGGCATAGCCGGATAAGCATTGGAAACATGCCTTTCAATCAAATTTCCTGATTTTTCTTCAAGACGTGGCTGCATATCTGACAATGTATTTCCCCTACTATCACTCTATAAATATTGATATTTAATGAGATAAAAATGTTTTTCCGATTTTTTAAAAAACGAATTTTCTCAAAAACTGCTGCACGGATTTACATGTCATTAACTGAGGAAATATAGATACCAGAGATGCATAACTGGTCATTTTTGTATAATTTTCTGTTTATAAAAACTGTGTGAAATAGTGAAATAAAAATTAAAAAAAGTAAAAATCATATCTTATGGTTATCCGAAAATTACCATTTTCTTGTAAAAAATTCCCCAGATGTGTCCTTATATTCTATATAAATGCCGAAAGTTTTCGTTGGGTACTACATATAAATATTTACAAAAATGTATATTAAAATTATTGAAATTCATTTTAAGGCGTTATTTGGGGCGGAGCTACTCAACTTCGACACCTGAAGAATTTTTGGAATAAACAGTTACAGAATTGCTGTATTTTAAATTTTAATGCACATATAATGCACATATGCTCATATATCAACGCTGTTGATATCAAAATGAACATGAAGTTGAAAAACATGGCTTATATGCTTAATGGAATCTAAAATACATCAGTTGACATATTGTCTGCTGACTTTGTTCCAAAAATTCTTCGGATGTCGTAGTTGAGTAGCTTCGCCCCAAATAACGCCTTAAACTGTATTTCAATAATTTTAATATACATTTTTGTAAATATTTATATGTAGTACCCAACGCAAACTTTCGGCATTTATATAGAATATACGGGCACATATGGGGAATTTTTTACAAGAAAATGGTAATTTTCGGATAACCATAAGATATGATTTTTACTTTTTTAAATTTTTATTTCGCTATTTCACACAGTTTTTATAAACAGAAAATTATACAAAAATTACCAGTTATGCATCTTTGGTATCTATATATTCTCAGTTAATTGCATGAAATTCCGTGTATCAGTTTTTGTGAAAATCAGTCTTTTTTAAAAATCGAAAGAACATTTTTATCTCATTAAATATCAATATTTATGGGGCGATAATAGGGAAAATATATTGTCAGATATATAGCCACATCTGGGGGAAAAAATCAGGAAATTTGATTGAAAGGCATGTTTCCAATGCTTATCCGGCTATGCCCTTTGGAAAATGACAGTGATTCATTAACACTCTAATGTCCATGGTAGCATACATGACGGGTTCACAACCAAAGTAGAGCAAGTCCACTTTGAAAACAAAATGAGCTAGTCCGTTTAGAAGGCGCATAAAGTCTGTTTTTTCCACTCACACATTGAACCAAGTTTGTTTTTACATGTGCTTTCTCATATATGTCATCTATTTACAGACTACAGACTTCTCAGTCATTCCCTCAAAACATTTTTTTTATTTTTATTTACGGAGATGAGATTTGCATGTTTTTGAACACCCGTATATTCTTAGAGAAAATGTTGTTCTTTTAAATCGCAAAAATGTAATAAAATACCGGTGAGCAAAAACGCGGAAATCTCATCCCTGAATTGAGAAATTAAAGTTCATATTTCATTAATTTTGAATAATGTTCAATTAGTAATAACTCATTTGCAAAGAGCGTCTCGTTTACGTGAAGCGCTGACAATCTATTATTTACTACCAGTTAATTTTATGTGAAAATTTTGCTTTATTTAACACTGGAACTACCGTGTTCCTTTTATACCTAGAAATACCGGGGTGGGTCATAGCTCACCCACGGCCTTCTGTGACGTTATTTTTGTTTTGTATGAGGAATACAGACTCGCAATAAGGTTTGATGATTTAAAGAATGATTTTTAGTCAATGATTAATACATTTTACCTTCTAGAAGGTTATATAAAATGAAATTTGGTGAATAGATACCGCCAAAGAGATTTTAAATTTCTAATTTCAGAACAGATACTTTGTTGACATGTTGACAGCACTTTCAAATAATGTATACAACTATCAATTTAAATATCTTAATAATGTTTCTACAGATTAATAAGTTATTAAAACAGAATAAAAATTAAATATATATATATCTCCAGGATTTTTTTACTTGTATTTTAATAGTTTCCACCCAAACAATTCACACAAAAGACCATCTTCATTTTTTTTTTCATAATTTACAGACAAATTTTAAACATTCTTCACACATAGTTTTACTGCCTTAGAATAACTTTATGTGGAAACTTTTCCGTTTATTTGAAACTTCTGGGATGGTCCATGGAACGGATAGCTTCAGGTTCTATTGCAATATATTTCTCTCTTATCTCCTCTGCTAATTTTATAATACATAGACTCTTCTGCTTAAATTAGAACCTATTGTCTCTTTAAAAAGTATCAAGCATTTATGACCGATCATGAATCGCTAGATTTTGAACAGGTCATTTACCAGAAAATATTGAACACTGCGGTCTATCTTCCATATAATTCAATATTTTGCTTCGTCAAAATCACATTGAAGGTGTAATGTATTTTGTATCTTTATCACTTTTTTTTTTAATTTTTCCTTTATTTTGTAATTAGTTCAAAATTAGTTTATAATTAGTTTACATTTATTGGTCTTTCATGTTTCTACATTTATTTTGGATACTCACATTCATCTCACAGTCACTTGAACTAGATTCGGACGATGAAATTTTATCCGCATTTAACAAAATTTGTTTCTTCATTTATGTAGAAATTGTTATTATCATCTGATGTAATTTCGTTGCAACAATTGCTCTCTGAAAGTTCACTTAGCAGTTTTAAAATGTCCTCCTTCGAAATACCTCCCCAGCACGGCACCATAAATATGCATGTGCAAAACTGGAATGACACTAACAGACACTTTTTTTCGTCCCGTGTGGTTTAAGAGGGGCAAAATATTCTTTTTAGTTAGTTACTAAAGTCTAATACAGAAAACAACATTTTACAACCTTCCAATGATCAGATATAATAGCTTGAAATTACATAAAAACTCATACATTTGCCTTTCACGTGCATGACAGATGTGTGGATATGTCCCCCCACCCCCTTTTTGTGAAAACCAAGTACGATACATCTCCTTACACTATCTTTCTGTTATTGAAAAATATACAGTTTAAAGCCATAGTAATATAAAAGAAAAGGCAATTATCTTTTTTTAGGTCAATGATGACCCAGCACGGTAATTCTAGGTATACAGACATGTAGCTTAAAAAATATCGTCAGATTTCAGCTAAATTAGTTTTAAGGCATTACATTGATTATTTAAAAAATGTCAAAAAGTTTCAAAGTTTTATTTTAGAGAAAAAAGGCGATACCAGCGAAAAATTCCGCTTTAGTAATTCTAGTGTTCATAAATGCATTTTTGGGATTAAATTAAATAAAAGTTTTTAGTTAAAATATCCGGTGACAAATGATTAAAAATTATGTAAAGAACGTTGATTGCCACGCTATTAACCCCTTCGGGACGGGAGCCTTTTAAGAAATTTTTAATCTTTTGTCACCGTTTTTTAAAAACAGAAATTTATATCTTCTTGAATCAAGAAAATGCGCTGATTAAATAAGGCAAATTTTACAGTAAAATTTTACTGGTGAGGAAAAACGAGGATTCTGAGCGCTTCATGCGGCACGTATACGTGTCGCTCGTCCCCAAGGGGTTAAGAAATGTATACACGACTGCAACACAAATAGAATTACAACTATGTAAAAAGAAATTTTCCATAAACAATTATTGAATTTAGGATGTTTGAACATAACTTAAAATTCATTATAAATTACAGGGCAGATTTTGTCGTCCCATGAAAATACATAAAATAACACGGATATTTTGTATGCGCATATCAGTCACTTTTTTAAATATGGATTAGACAGTACGTGTCTCGTGCCACAGGTACAAAGGCAACGCGCCACATGAGGTTTGGGGGTTGCAGTTAAGTATGACTTTTTAAAAATTACCATAAGTAATATTTAAATAACATATTCTTGAAATTTTTCTGGTGTGAGTTCAATATTTCTAAATAAAAAATTCGCCAGATGAGGCAACACTGCTTATAGTTCAAGAGAAATCTACCAGAAAGAAATTATTTTCTAAATTGGAGCACGAATGAATATAAAAATAGTCACCAGTCCTGTCCCGTAATCAAAGCGTTCAGTATTTTAATCTAAATTTTAGTTAAATTCTGTGCTTTCCCTACTAAAAATGATCGAGACGATTTAATTTTTTTTTTCTTCAGTAACTGTCTGGAATTCTTTCATAAATAGATTTTCCAAATACGATTTCATAGCATGTTTATGCATTAGTAAATATCTTTCAATGTACTGATTTAATATAAAATAATTTACAATCTAAAAAAGATGTAGAAAACATGATTTAGAGGAATTTTCTATAAGGTAGAAGCCAAGCTTTAGCCGGTGATGTTTTTTCAATAAATACGAGAATTCCTGTTCCAGTCGAAAATGTGGTATTAGTTTTACCGTACAACAAATGTGCAAGTAGTGCTTTCATATTCTGTTACTGAAAGATTTTCTATATAACTAATTTTTAATTATAATCTTTCCTTTTTTTATGAAAGAAATTTTATGATTACTTAAAAACAGAGAGGAGAGAGCTGGGCCTCCAATGACCAAATGCAATCATTAAATTTTAATAGTATTTATTGGCTTATTTAATGACAGATTTTCTGAGATTTAATAAATCACACAATACTGTTAAAAATTACTGGTGAAAATCAACCATTTCTGGCAGAGCGCTCCCATCCTTGTTAAAAAGGATATTTTATTTCGGACGAAAAAGTAAAGTAAAAACAAAGAACAAAAAGAAATTTTTAAAGTTTTAGACTATTTTATTTTATTAACTATTTTACTACGTTTCTGGACATATATGTCCCAGTAAACAATTCATAGTTCTTATCCGTACTAGCTTTTGAAAAGTAATCTCAGGCATACACTTACACAATAATATTTTCAAGAGGCATCTACCATAAAGAACATTTTTTGCAAATTCCGATTCAAATAAATAACAAAAAAAAAAAAAAAAAAAAAAAAAATGTAATTTAATTTACAACAATTATTTGGAATTTTTTTTTATTTAATATTTACTTAGTTTTAATTTTGGGGCATTTCGACAAGAGAAGCCGAGAAAGATAAGAGGTTAATAATCGAAAGCAGTTCCACCGAATCATCCACAGATCGCGACAAATCACCTTCGTAACAAAATTTTACAGGAAAATCTAAATTTCGTCAACCAAATTCCGTCACATCCTCTTCAACAACAGATCGCAAAGATCAAACTTCAGACGACCAAAATCTTCATCGATAAAATCTCCAAGTCCCGTTTCGAGAAGAAAAACAGTTTACAAATCGAAAGCAGTTCCACCGAATCATCCACAGATTGCGACAAATTACTTACGTTGAGCTCAATTTTTCCCGCTTAGAATCGACCGATTGTAAAACGCCGTGGCTAGTGGATTGGAGTCCTCGAGACATGGTCTTTTACTATCAATCGTTAAACATTAGATTGTTTCCTTTTTGCGTTCGTCTTTTATTCTGTAATCGATTTTCATGGGCTACATAATCAGTTGAAGACCTCGATTTTCATGGCCTACATAATGAGTTGAAGACCTCAATTTTTGCTTTACAAGACGATTTTCATTTCGGCGTCGTTCTTCGGCTTTGGATTTTTCCATATCTAATAATTTGCGCCTACCCATTTTCTAACTTTTTCAATTTTTAACGATTTTATGTCTTTCGATTACCAATTCAAACAAGTCTTAATGATTTTATGCCTTTCTATTACCTATTCAAATAAAAATTCTTCTAAAAGTAAAGAACACCGTTGAATTTCGTTAAAAAAAAAAAAAAAAAAAAAAAAAAAAAAAAAAAAAAAATGCGAGCATCATTTGGCCCCATCCTCGACCGAAAACAACAACCATTTCCAAATAGTTAAAAAAAAAAAAAAAACATAGTCGCTAGTTTTACCCCGTAATCAAAGCGTTAAGTATTTTATTCTAAATTTTAGATAATTCTCTGCATTCTTTAATAAAATTGATTGAGTCAACTTAAATTATCGAACGTTTTTCTTAATTTCACTAACTGCCAACTGCCTGTTCTCACATATAATGGTTGTCTTTTAATGTAGTTATTCAGTCTCATGTCGTATCAACTTCATAAAACACATTAAAATAAAAGAAATACTTTAAATTCAGAATTAAGCTTGCTGCTTTTTCTAGTTCGTATAATCTGCTTTGTTGTCAACTTTTGCGCTTTTTCATAACTCCCATTTGGTCCGTTTTTGAAAACGATTTTTGTTTGAGAAAGATCTTCTTTTCAGATTTTTCTTACAAATTTAGTCGACACTTACACGAAACGGGAGGATTATTTTTGTTATAAATGTTATAAAACCCTAGTACAAATAATTTTCTTCCGATACTGGTATTCAAAAAGTGGACCAGTAAGTAGCTTTTTTTTATTAATATTTTTCTTCTACCACTAAAATTTACCCGTAAAGCTTGTCTTATTTAATCGCCTAGATCACGAATAAAATAAAACAAAATTTTCTATTATATTTTAGTGATAACGAAAAAAAAAGTGTTGCCGCATATGGCCGATTTTTTATTAGAAAAAATGAATTGGCATTCCAGAAAATTCTTAATAGCAATTTTTATATACAACGAAGAGCCAAAACATTAAAACCATCCTCAAATTTTCCATTAAAGACGCCTGGATAGCGTGGAGGGCACGTAATCAGTTGGGGATGGTATTTGACTATTGCTAGGGAGTATGAGGAATCATTTTTGCGCTTACTTTTGCATGTGATGGGAAAAGCAGCTGATCTAAGCGACATTGATGAAGGGCAGAATTCAATGGCTCGATGACTCAGAACCAGTACCTCCAAAACTGCACGACTCATGGATTGTTCGCTACATATCTTTGTTAGTACGTATGAAAAGTGGATGAATAGCGGTGAAATCATCAGCAGATGCAATGACGTTGGACGTCCACGTGTTATCAAGAAAAAAGGACGACGGAGACTCTCCTGCTTGGTAAAGCAAAATCGGCTACAGGCAATGGCTCGGCTGGGAGCCCAATACAATACAAGTCCGAAGAGAATAGTTTCTGAATACACAGTTCAGCTGACACTTTTGGATATGAGGCTACTCAGCAAACGTCCCACTCATGTGCCTCTGTTGACAAATCTGTTGCATCAGCTCTGTTGCAACAATTCTGTTGCATCATCTCCAACTACTAGACATTGTGACTGGACGATGGATCATTGGCAGGATCATTGCCCGGTGGGATGAATCACGATTCATTATTCAACACGTCGAAGGCAGTGTAAAGGTACGCTTCTTTCAGGCGATCTGTTGCTCCCCTTATGCAGCAGATCATACACAACCCGGTGGAGGCGTTATATCATTTTGGGAAACGATCTCACGGGCATCCTCTGATTGTTGCAGAACAGACTATGAAGGCTGTGGACAATCTGAACATCATTGCATTACAGTTGTACCCTTATATTTTATCTGTCTTTCCAACTGGAAATGCAGTCTTCGAGTGCGCCAATGCTCCATGTCACGGTGCTCGAATTGTGACGGAGTGGTTCCAAGAACATAATATCAAATTCAAGTTAATGTCCTGACAGTCTAACTCAACAAATCATAATACAATAGAGCAGATTTGAGATGTCGTGGAACGGCAGCTCAGCGCTCAAAAACAACCATGTTGTAATATTTCTGGTTTGCGCGACCGCTGCTTGAATATCTGCTACGATCTGTCTTCGGCCATCTACCAAGGACTTGTGTCATCCATGCCAAGGCGCGATGCAGCTTTTTTGCGGACCAGAGGCGACACATTCGTTATTAGGTAGGTGGTCATAATGTTTTGGCTCGTCAGTGTATTTTATTAATAGTATACAGCCAGTAAAATGCATCCATTCCCTTTTAAGCTCCTCCTACTTTTCACTGCTACTATAAGGACACCGCTCGTGCAAGGGGCGCCAGTTAATATCCCTCAACTGTCTTTTTGAGCAGCTCTCCTAATCCGCGGTCGATCCGAGGTATACGAAGATTGCGTATATCGGGTGAAGCCAAGGTAGCTTGGTTCTTCGCTGGCTGCTATATGCGCCGCGTTGGACTTGGCGCAGGAGACGCAGCCCAACGGCTAATTGTTTACCCATTTAATTTTTAAATTTTTGACTTCTTAATTTTTAAATTGTTATTAAATTTTTAATTTTTTTTGTGTGTGTGTGTGGTGTGTTGAGCTCAAGAACTTAAGTCTTCTCCCCCCCCCCCCCATTTTTTCCCTTTTTTACACTGCTGTCCAAGGAATCCCACCTTGTCAAATACCCAAAGTGTCCTGTATCCGGGGATGTGGGACATAAGTCCCAGGCTCCTCGGTGAAAAACTCTTCGCATCGGATATATATATATATATATATATATATATATATATTATAAACCAGAAATAACAAAGAAAAGTTACTGGTGAGAAATTGGAATACCTAAACTAGAGAACAAGAAATCTGCTTTTTCAGAATTTAATATCGCCCCCGATGAAAAAAATATATATATGTATATAAATATAGATAGTAGAGTCCCGATTATCCGAGTTAATCGAACTTATACCTTTAGAATGGATCCTTTTCTTCTGATGGACTGATGGCTTATATTATTATGAAACACCCATTATAAATAAAGTGTTAGGTGAAGATGAAAGAGCAATCATAAAAAGTTAGAACTGTGATTTTCTGGTCAGAATCGAAAAAAAAAAAAAAAAAAAAAAAAGTAGCCATAATTCTTCTTAAAAGCAAAACAAAAACCACCTAACACTTCATTTATAATGGCTGTATCATAATAACAGAAGCCATCAGTCTATTATAAGAAAATATCTGGGTTAAAGCGGCAACTCTGTTAAGCGGGACTCGGATGATCGGCACTCTACTGTAGTTTAGTTTTAAGACTTAAAACATGCGATTTTATTATATATAAAATGACGTTATTTGCATCCGCTGAAGAATTCCTCATTTGCCTTACAGTACATCTACAACATCTACAGTAAAGTATGCACAGGACGTCACCTTCTCTGAATAATACAAAAATTCAAAAAAGAGATTTCGTCATTCAAGAAACTCGACAAAAAAAATCGGCTATCTCTTGATTCATATGAGTTCATTTGTTTATTATATTAATATAGGTACTTAAAATTAAATCTAGTTTATAATTGTTCCATGTTTTATCAGAAATAATTCATTTATATTTTTTCAAAATAACACGTATTTTAATTACACTTTTTTTTCAGTTTTTATGGGAAAATGGCAACAAAAAGATATAAGTGCTATTTTCACTTTACTTTCTACAGAAATGGAGTACGTGCGTTGCCAAAATTAAACAAATTTCGTTAAAAACTACAAAAAAATTAATATCTCAAAATAAATGGAGATGCAGTTTTCAAACAAATTGCATTTATAAGCACTTTTTTTTTCCAATACGACGGTATAAAAATAGAAAATGTGCGATACTTAGAAGTTTAAGAAATTGCAGTAGACAATTTAACAATACAATGATACACCTGCTTTGTTTTAAGGCTGGCTTATACAACGTAACGCTATTTTTTGGAGACGACACAAAATAAGCAGGGAGAACGAAATAGCATACACTGATAAAAATTTCACCGTTGGATTACGGGAAAAGCCTGGCAGCACAGATTCCAGCATTTTCCCGTAATATTACAGTATGTACCGTTATCTATTTAGACTGTATTAGGCCGTAAATGACAGTAAATTTTTTGAACGTATCTGACCGTAAATCACAGTAACTTTCAAGACCGTATCTGACCGTAAACCACAGTAACTTTCAAGAACGTATCTGACCGTAAATCACAGTAATAGGAGTGTATTTGACCGTTTATGACTTTTTTCCCTTTTTTTGTTAGTATCAATTATTTTGTTTCAATTTCCATTAGAAAGATATATATTCTCTGTGTTTTCTATCTTTTAGGGTACTGAAACTGCATTTTACGTAACTGCTAGCAACAGCGATGGATAATATTCTAATTTTAGTGGATTATCAGTCTTCTCATTCTAAAACATTATAATTAACAGCTATTTATGTATCTACATGTCATTTATATATTCGCATACGTTTCCGTTTTAATTTAAAAACTACCAAAAGAACGTTATTGTAATGTGTAATAAACGAGGAATAATAATATAATTATTACTGGATTATTATTATATTACATTATTGTAATTTATCAGTAATCTGTCTTTTACAAAATTCAATCTCAGAGAAATGGACCCTTCACAACACTTAAAACTTAGATTTCCACTTTTAAATAAATTCATTTAAAATAATTTTCCAGATTTCAGTAACCGCTTTTCCTTTCTTCGCCCTGCAAAGTTAATATCGCTAAAATCTGATGTTTAAAATAACTTAATAAATAATAAAACACCAAACACTCCTCATCCCCCCCCCCCCCTCACACACATACTTATTACACAGAATTAAAATTTGTAACTTTTCTTAAAAAAGGATCCTTTATTAATTGTATTAACAGAAATGTATTGAACGAGAATCTAATGAAAATCAAAACAGTCTATTAAAACCCTTTAGCTATTTTTACAGTTTTTATTTAATACCTTTTCAGCAATTGGTGTGAAATATAAGAAAAAAAACTTTACAATATTAGATTAAATTACATTATAATTGGCAAAATTATAAAATATTTTCATAACTATTGCCTACCACTTTTATTAATTTGAATTCTTGTTTCACTGCAATATAAATTTTTTGATAATCGTAGCAATTTTTCTATTTTTTATTTATCCATTTTATTATTATTATTATTGTTATTATTTTAGGATGAGGAAAGGAAACGTGGTGAGTGTAATTTGGAAGACAATTTTAATTGAATTTATTAAAAGGTTTTACAGTTGCTAAATGTGCATTTTTCTGAGATTGAATAGATTACTGATAATGTAATTTAATAATACTGTAATAATAATATAAAAACATAAAAATAATATTACAACGTTATAATAATATAAAGGCATAATAATTTAGTAATATTATAACAGTTTAAAAACACAATAATAATGTATTAACAATATATAATAAAATAATGTATTATTATATTATTATTGCTATTTTATTACACATTAGTACAATGATTTTCTTTAAATTATAACGGAAACTTATGCGAATATTTAAATGATATGTACACAAACATCTGCCACTTACCTTGTTTTAAAATGGAAAGGCTGGCAATCATCTAGAATTAGAGTATTATCCATCGCTGTTACAGCTAGCATCCGCTAGCACCTACGTACGGACAATCACTTATAAGCAAGATGGCTGCCATCAACACTGCTATTGAATTTCTTGTTAAAAAACGTGGTCTTTGATTGCTGGAATGCGCGCGCTGCTGTGCCAGCGTAATCCACCGTTAGATCACGGTTAGCGATCGCGAGTAACAGTAAATTACTAGACTAGCCCGTGATCTGCCGTTAAAGGCCGGGCTACGTTATCCCCTCGACCGTATATGACTGTTAGAGTGAGGTTAATACTGAAAAAATGATCAGTCACGGTCAATAACAGCTTATTATTGTCAGTGACTGATATTTAGCGGGCAAGCGCAATATTTATTACAATACAGTAATTTACAGTAAAGTTATGCAGTAAAGTACTGTAAAGCAACAGCTATTTTTAACAGTGTACCGGGGGGGTAATAAAAAATTTGTCAGATGCTGCAACACTGAAAAAAGAAAATGTTTGTTGACTGCTTTGAAACGTTAAATTTCCCATTTAGCTATTTTGTATTTCTGAATCGTATAATAACTAATCAGTAACCTCTCTCTATTTTATTTAGCTAATGTGTGTATTTATAATGAGGTTTTCAAAATTGCTTTCAAGCGTATAGATGACATACTTCAATTCATCAAAATTATCTTTATAAATTCAAATGTCACCTTTTGTTAATATGTAACGGATATTCAACTCCGTAGCAATTCTTTTTGACTCTTGGCGCAAAACGTTTTATTACTTTCTTCTATCTTCAATAGAAGAAAGTATTGCAATCGAAATTTTTTTCGACTTACGGTTTTCGACGGATTTACACGTTTTAGGGGTCACAGATCACAAAAAACATGTTTATACAAAATGTCTGTCTGTCTGTGTGTCCGTCTGTCGTGTGTCGCCATTGTACCATCAAAAATTGTATGAAGTTATGCATAGAATTAAACCACAGGTTTTTGGCTATGGCAAGCAGGTCTTCCCTGAATTTGGAAAAATTCTGCCGGTAGGGGGCACTGTAAGAGCGATTTTTGTGCATTTTGAATATTGTACCATTGAAAAGTGTATGAAGTTATGCATAGAATTGGACCGAATTTTTTGTGTATATTTTTGGCCATGGCAAGGATGTCCTCCCTGTATTTGGAAAAATTCCACCGGAAGGGGGCGCTGTAATAGCGATTTTTGTGGAATTTTCAATATAGTACCATCGAAAAGTGAATGAAGTTATGCATAATCCTAATAGAAATACTAATAAAATTGAATTATTGGTATTTGTAACAACATTTTGAAATATTAAAATAGATGAGATAGAAGACAGTTTTCGGATTGACAGGGCACATCCAACCAGTTTTTTCTTCGAGTGATAAGTGTGCATACAAATTGAATCTATAACCAACCATTCAGATGAAGCGCTTACGGAACTTGACACCTGGTGCTGGAGCAACATTCGCATTCCCTTTGTAGCGGAACCCCGGTTATATTCAGGTTATGTGCTTTCGCCAAAAACTTCCACTCTGTTGAAGGAAGTATTTGTATTGTATGATTTTCCGCATCTGAAGTGTAACAAAAAGACTAGTAACATATACCTGCTTCATATTTAATCACTAAATACAGCCCCTCCGTTGCATGTTCATCTACACTTAATTGTTTATGTATTAGAAGTATTTAAATGGTAACCCTTACAAAAATTTCCTATAGAATTCTATAAAAAAATATAGAAAATGTATTATAGAATGGTATAGAATTATGGCCCGTTTTCCTATAAGCTAGTTTAACTAAAATCTATAGAAATATCTGTACAAGTTCAATAGAGATGTCTTGAGCTTCTATAAAATTATCTATAGAAATAATTTAGAGTTTCTATAAAAATATTCGAATATATTCTACTTTCGAGAACAACACGCAGCTGTTTCCAGATGGTTATACTCCCAATTACTAACCGTGTTCGATGCGGCTTCTACTTTGGCATTCAATCTTGGACACGTACTTTCAGCTTGGTATGTCCGTTGATAGTTTCTAATTTCTTATTATAATGTTTCAATTGTGTTTCTTTTGCGATTTTGCGACTGTACATTTGCTTATACTCAGTGGTGAAATTCAGTCGATTTGGTAAAACCGTTCCTAATTTCATGTTAAGTTTTTCGAACCGGTTGTTAAATAACATTTGCAATACAGAAATCATAATTTTACATTTTTTGCTCTCTTTAAATATTCATCTGTACAGCAACATATTTTAAGCATAACACCATCATATGCTATGCTCTCATTTATTTCAGCTTCGTATTACCCAAAAATTTTACTACATAAATAAGGCGGTGTTCCGCAGAGTGTTTTTAATAGAAAATAGTGACATATGCACAGAACGAATGTTCAGTTCCAAAGTTATTGTCCAATCTATGGCAGCCTATTACAGAACTTGGTGATAGCCTAGTCTCTTCCTTCGCTTGAAAAATAGCGTTTTTTTTTTTTTTTAACCTTTTGGAAAAATGGTTATTGTCCTCGTTAGGGTAGGAAATCAAAAGCATATCTGAAGGTTTTTATTGGTTTAATCATCATTTTATTCGTTTTCTAATTGGTCTATACAGTAATCTGTATTTCCCTTTACTTTCAACAGAGATGGACAACAGAGTGTTGCCACTATGACAAAAAGTAATTAAAACTACAAAAAAAAAATCAATAACTCAGAAACAAAATGAGATACAGCTTTCAAACAAATTGCATTTAAAAGTACATTTTTTTCTCTATACGACGATACAAAAAGTAATATTGTGGGATGTTTAGAAGTTTAAAAATTAAATTTCATTTAAAATTGGCCGACAGATTTCTTGGAAATCTGACGATGGAAAAGCCTTTTCCCGAACAGCCAATGAAATGCTTGGATAATACGTAAGTTTCTGGTGGATAATACGTACGAGTCGCAGGCGATTTCTGTCGCTTGCAATTTTTACGTGTAATAACACTATTAATGTTTAATTCATGGCGTACGTAATGTATGATCAACTCCGTGCGATTTTTTATGTCTTAAATTTTAGTCTTTGAAAAAATCATTTTCCAAATGGCCGTTGTAATTTGTTAAATCGCATTTTTTTTTTTTTTTTTTTACAAACATAACTTTCATTTTGATGCATTTTCTGTTAGAAATTTTGATGAGTGCTTTGTAATTGGCGAATAGTTGCCAAATAAATTATGTCCTTTTTGGCGTAAACTGCATGTTAAAGCACATATTTTTCTTTTTCACTGTACCTAAAGCTAAAAATTGTTTAACCATTTTTCATAACGTTTGATTTTTTTTTATCTATCTGTGGAACATTATTTTCCTTGAAACTTGTTTACACTTGAAAAAAGTCATTAGTGAGAGAACTGGTAGTTAAGTTATTTGAATACCACCACTGCTTATACTAAAATGATATTGAATGTCATAATTATTTGTTTCTTTTTCATTTTATGGTGTATTTTGTTCTTTTGTCAATACACTTTTGAAACACACAGTCATAAAAAAGTTTAAGAGGTTTAGATCTCCGTTCGAGCTACTCAATGAGCGATATCTCTTTACGCCCCAATCTACGTACCAGGAAGAACTTCATGGAATAATTATAACGCCATGCGATTATACTCAGCATGTTCCTAGATTTTTAATACTGTTATTTCTTAGAATTGACGTTAACAGTGCTGAACAGTGAAGCAGCGGTCAAGGGGCTGCCTAGTTGAAGTCAACTTTACACCCAGTCTGATTAATTGTGATGTCTTACGTATACGCCATTGGGAAATTAAGAAAGGTGTAGTTGTTTGCAACTACTTAAAGAAGGAAAAACTTAAGGCATTACTAGCATAGTTGCTTTAAAAGTTAAGAGAAAAAAAGTTAAAGAAAGTTTAAGAACTTGGAATTGATGATGAAAATATATTAAGATATAGGTTTAGCTGCAGTACAAGACTGCTGTAAGGAATAGAAAAATGAGTTAAAATAAAAGTTAGCACTAGTTCAAAAGTTACTCACACCAAGCAAGGGCAGGGTCGGCGGTTAAGGAAGGCAGCAAGGCTGCTTAAATAAACAAAAAGGCACTAATCAGGGCAATATATCTTTTTTTTCTATATAATTAATATATAGAAGGGTTTTTTTATAATGAATATAAAAGAAAGTAAAAAGAAAAAAAGAGAAAAAATTTACTATAGCAATCTCATGCGGTGAACACAAAGCTCACGGGGATTCCATTATTGTGGAATATTTCGGGCGTTTGCGATGGTGGGGCTCGAAGGCGTCGTAGTCTGGGAGCTCTGCCACAATTTCATTTGGAAGGTCATATAAGGTTGAGTAGAAAGTTTTTGCAAGATCTTTTATTCTTTTCCTAAGGGTGATGGTGTTCAGGTCCCTACGGACAGTGGTGTTACGTAAATATCTAGAGGCGCCTCGGACGGTGCGAAGGTTTTTATTATGGAGTTTGCTTATGTTGTCCATAGTGGATTTGCAGGTAAAGCCCCAGATAGGACTAGCATATGTAATGATGGGGAGAATACAGGAATTGTAGAGGAAGAGCTTGTTGTGGACTGAAAGAGTTTTACTATTAAAAAGTGGTTTAAGGGCAAGAGAAGCTCCGGCGACTTTCCCCTGATGGAGAGAATATGTTTGCTCCAAGTGAGCCTATGGTCACGGATGACACCCAGGCACTTGGCCTTGTCGGAACATGGAATTGTAGTGTTATTAATTGTTAGTCTTGGAGGATAAATAAATTTACGAGAGAAATAAACAGCTTTGGTTTTATTTTCATTGATTAGAACGCGCCGTAGGTCGCACCAGTCAAGGAAGTCTTCTAGATGAGTCTGCAGGTACCTGTATAGACTATCTGGGTGGTGTGTTGAAGCGTAGATACATGTATCGTCCGCATACAGAGCAAAATAAGTAAGTAATGAGCGTGGGATGTCATTGAAAAATATGTTAAATAACATTCGGCCCAACACGCTCCCCTGAAGGATGCCCGCTAGTATAAAGAGAATTATGGATAAGATGTTATTGATGCGGACTCTAAATGTACGACCGCAAAGGTATGAGTATATTAAATGTATGAGTCTAGCACGGAAGTTTAGCTTAATTAATTTGTATAAAAGGCCTTCGTGCCAAACTTTGTCAAAAGCCTTTGCGACGTCAAGAAATATGGCTGCAGGTGGGATCTTCGCGTTGAGTTTTTCGCTGAGAAATTCAACAACGCGAAGGAGCTAGTGTTGGGTTGAATGTTTTGGGCGAAAGCCAAATTGTTCAGGCATAAGGATGTTGTTTTGCTGAATAAAGTCCTGCAACTGGACCCTAATGGCACGTTCGGTGACTTTACTGAGAGAGGGAAGGAGAGAGATAGGTCTATAGTTAGTAGGGTCAGAGAGATCAGTTCCAGGTTTGGGTATGGGTGGTATGATAGAAAGTTTCCAAGGTTTCGGGAAGTAATTAAATTTAAAGATAGCATTAGTAAGGTTGGTGATATAGATAATACAGTTAGGAGGGAGATTTTTAAGAGCAGTGTTAGATATTTTGTCGTAACCTGGGGTCTAGCGTTTTTTCAATTTTTTAATGATATTATGGATTACTATAGGTTGAATAATAGGGGGGGGTCATCAGGGGGGACGGCTAGGAAGTTGCGAACAGTTTCACTAACCTCATCATGATGGTCCTGGCTAGCGAGGTTTGGGTTCGGGGAAAATTGTAAAGCGTAGGAGTTGGCAAGTAGATTTGCTTTGTCCTAGTCAGTATAAGCATAGTTAATATTATTGTCCGAAAGAGGTGGAATGGGAGAGTATTTTTTATTGATTTTACGTTTGATTTGCCAAAGAGAATTATCCTCGCTAGCAAGATTTTTGAGGAAATTATTCCAGCTTTTTTGCTTTTCTTTATAAAGGCAATTTCTGATTCTATTATTAGCTCTATTGATTAGGGGTTTAAGGGAGGGGTCTCTAGAATTTTGAAACTGTCGCCGGAGTTGGTTGCGATTTTTAATAAGGGTATAAATATATCGGGTAGGTATGAATGAGTTATTATTTTTGAAGGTATTGAAAGTAGCATGGTTTTTAGAATTTAGAAAATCCACAGCATCGTCAATATCAGTTGTAGAGTTAATTATGGGAAAAGTAATATCTTGATCGTCAAGATGGTTAGTAAATTTTTTCCAATTAATGGCCACGGAAGGAGGAGGAGAAATAGAGTTTATTATATCAATTTTGAAACATACAGGGTAATGGTCAGGGGAAAGATCTTTAATAACAGTAGAGGTGATAGGATATGGAAGATTTTTAGAGATAGCAAGATCAATTATGGAATCGTGGGTATTAGGCGCCGTGCTTATGTGTGTAGGAGTATTAGGTGCGTGTAGGTTTAATTTTAGGTGTTGGACAAGATTATGAAGAGAGGTACCCCGATGAGAATTGCCGTGACAATTCCAACGCCTGCTCTTGGCATTGTAGTCGCCAACAAAGAAGCAGTGTTGGTGATGGGAAAATAGATGGGTTAAGCTATTAACAGGAACATTACCTGTAGGTGGTGCGTAAATTGAGGCTAAGTTAATGTTAATGTGGGGAAGCTGAATGACAATACTAGTGTATTCAATGTCATTAAAATTAGAGCTGTTAAAAAGATAAAGATAGTGTGGGATATGGTGCTTTATGTAAATAGCAGTGCCGCCTCTCGGGGTGCCGTCTGAGCGGGGTGTATGAAATAGCCTATACCCAGGAATGTTAATATTAAAGGTAGGGCTGAAGGTTTCCTGTAGAAAAATGACATCTATATGAGGGTGATCAGAAATGAAAAGTTTTAGTTCATTTAATTTGTGATGTAAAGAGTTGCAATTCCAAGAGAGGAACATTAAAGAGGAAAAAGAAGGGGAGGAATTACTCATTATTGGGTGAGTTGAATTCCGTGGCCAAGCTGTCAAAAGCGTTGATAATAAAATATTCTTTCCATTGGGTCATTACAATTTTTTGAAAGTCTAGCTATGTTTTGAAAACATTGGATAAATTTGTTAAATTTGAAGATTTCTTTCATCTCCTGGACGGTTTTTAGAATATCTTTTAGATCGGTTATATAGTTAGAGTTAGGAGATTCTGGTGCTGCAGTTTCAGGGTCTTTTTCGTTAGATTTAGCAGTTTCAGTTTGGGTGCTGGAGTTGCAACCGTATCTGGGGCTTTCTTAGTAACTTGTGGGGCTGTGGCTGGTTTAACATAATTGTAGCTTGCCATGGTTTGGGCTAGCATGTCTGGGAAAGGTTTGGCTGATTTATCTTTTGGGGAAGATTTTGAATTTTGGTTATTTTTGTGAAATTGGGGGGTTTTTGGACAACCACGATAAGTAGCCGGGTGGGGGCCAGAACAGTTGCTACATTTAGGAGTTATTTTTCCGATTTTATCACAATCAGGGGTTAAGTGCCCTCCTGACTATTTGGCACAGCTTGCAGGGAGGTTGCAAATTTCAGATGAGTGGCCAAATTTTTGGCAACGGTAACATTGTTTTACAATGCCCGTGCTTTAAATCGTTCAATAGTAACTTTTATATAACAAATTTCGGTTATTTGATAGATTTCTTCAAACTTTGCTCTTGGCAAGATGTTTACGACATACAGGGGCATTGGATTACCAGTTTTCCTGCTCTTCATCATAGAAGCTCTACTAGCTATAAAGTTGTGTTGTTTAAGTTCATCTATGATGATTTGTGGGTCAGTATAACATGGGATTCCGCGTATTACCATTTTCCGAGGGCGCTGTTCCGCACGGCTCAGGGTGGTGTAAGCTATTGCATTGGTATCTAAGTATGCCTGGGTTTTACGGAAGTCTGAGTCGTTTTTGCAGTGGACTTTTAAAAGTTCACCGCCCATTTTGATAAGTGGGTTGGTCTCGTTTTGCTCTTTTATTTTGGCAGCAAGTTCATGCCATTTACATTTAATTTCTATATAGAATGGGTGGATTTTTATTTTAGGGCTGGTGGGTGGTGCAGAGCCACCGGCTGCGCCGCCTTCTGATGAATCTGGGATTTCCATATCGGTATTTTCAGTATTTTCTTTAGTTTTATCTGCTAACATAGCATATTTATTTGCTAGTGGTACGCTACTGGGTTCTTCTCGGTTCCTTTTCCGGGTAATATTTTTGGCAGGGAGGAAGCCCTCAGTAGGTTTCACCGCTATTGCCTTTAGGTTAGTTAATGTTTCAATTAGGTCTAAGTTATGATTAAAGATAAAAGCTTTAAATTCTGATAAGTTACAAAGTCTTTGGAGGTTAAATGGCTCTGTAAATAAAAACATCACAGAAGATAAAGTGCTACTCACACGCCCTTGTAGATCTTCTCGGCTGGAGTAGTCTGGCTCTTTCATCAGTCCTTTGATGAGGTTGTCACAGTCCAATAGGAAATATTTGACGATTTCACATTGTTTCTCATCCAAAACCTGTGGGTATTCGCTCCATGCACCAGCGAGGTCAGACGGTTCCTCACCTTTCAATATGCGCATGGCATTCGCATTAAAGTCAAGTGGATCCATATTATCCATGGAATTTTCGTCGTAGAACTCTCAGTACAGCACTACTAGGAATGAGCAACAGTCCACAATAAAGTCCTATTCTGCTACGAACCGGAACTACATCATGTAACCGCTGTCACCAATACACATAATATAAACAGAACAAATCTCAAAACAAAGGAGCAGGTGCAGGCGCGCCTTGCCCGCACCGCATACGACGGAACTCGAAGAGCGAAAAATATCACGTCTGTTCAGCTCCATAGCTAGAGTGAATGTGATGCTGTGATGATGATGAGGTGATGAAGAATTGACGTTAACGACCATAATATTTATTCAAATCTCTGACTTCTATTAATATTTCTGGTGTGAAAGATGCTTTAAAATACTGTGATTTGAAGCTGTTTGTAAAACTTAACCCCTTAACATTGTTGCCCGAACTGGATTCCGGCAAGAACACTTTGCTTGCTTCGTTATTAAAAGCATTTTGATACCACTAATTTGTAATTGTAAATTTATCTTTATTGATTGTCATATATTTTTCGATTAAGTAAGGTAAATATTTTAGTATGGAAAAAGTGTTGTCCAGCCCCATTTTTAATTTTTTTGTAAGAAAACAAATGTCACTGTTAAGGGGGTAATTCAAACTAAATACTATCAAGACTATAAAACATTAAATAATTGATTTATATTTCCACACAAGTTTCGTATTTACTTGCTATAAAACATTGTAAAAGAAAAAAAGTTAACAGTTGAAAATTTACTGGTTCGAGGAAATATAACTAGAAATAAAGGTATTTTAGTAAATCCGCATTAAACTGAAGGTTTAAAATATACATTACAATTACGAAATATGTCGTAATCAGAATATGAATATTGTGATAATAATACCTTTTCATTAAACGAAAATAATTCCTACTGACAAGGGAGCCATTTTTGGTGCAGAGACCGGTGCATTTTCTAGCCTTATACATAAATTAGAGAACTGATAAATTTTCTGTGTTAAAATCCTGTTATATATATTTTTTATGCTTTGACATTTTTATTACTTGATTTTTAATTGTTAATTTCGTGGAAAAAGAGAGTTAAGTCGGCAAATATGGCGGTACAGATTTTTCACTCCTTTTATCCCTCGAGTATGTGTACGGTATTGGAATTAAATCAGACAGCGATTTGATTGATAATTGACAGCATAAGACTAATATCAGACGAACGTCTTTTTGCACGCTTTTTTCGCTTTTACAGCAACCCTACACATGCTGGCGAAGGTGCCGGGAGGCTGTAAAAGCGAAAAAAGCGTTCAAAGAGACGTTCGTCTGTCATTAGCCAAAGAAACAAGAATTGGGATTTTTGTCTATTCAGACGATAAATGTATAAATAGTAAATATATTTCTGTTAAAATCGTTTTTGATCATAAAAAATATTTTTTTTTGTTTTAGAGAAACACAATATAAGCAAAAAAAAATTTTTTTTAA
The DNA here is from genome assembly GCA_963932465.1 of Maratus speciosus. Lineage (NCBI taxonomy): Eukaryota > Metazoa > Arthropoda > Arachnida > Araneae > Salticidae > Maratus > Maratus speciosus. The sequence goes on along the minus strand of OZ010797.1, from coordinate 218,069,854 downwards.
GTCAGATGGAACAAAGTTTCGAATGTTTAAAACGAAATGTTCTGTCTTTTGGTAAAAGTAAGTTTCAATTTTCTTCTTTTGGTCTTTTGTAAAAGTTTCTTTATTTTCCTGAAAATGAAATAAAAAAAGGATGACCTTAGAAAATAATCACTTATAAATCAATATGTGATTAATTTATCGGAAAATTAAAAAACTGTTCGATTACAAATCACTTCTATAATCATGGCTTCAAGTATTATGCTTCTATGTTTAAAGATTCGCCAGAAAATTTTCCTGAAAGTATTTTTCTCTTTTTGAGAACAGCTTTAATAAAAATAATAACTATATCAAATACTTGATAGTAAATTTTATTTAAAAAGAAATGGGAAATAAGAAAAATATATGCATCAACGTTTATTTAAAAAGGTAATATACTTTTATGGCGTGTAATCAATAATAGCTTTTACAACAAAATAACAAAGCCTCTCTCTTAGACTAAAATAAATGTAATTGATTCTGCAGATCATTTTTTCTCAGTTATTGATAATTCAATAAATACGATAATTTCATATGCATTATTCATGATCCCGTAGGTAAGTGGGGAAAAAAACATTCGACACGTGAGAAATAGATGAGTACTTACTTCATCTTTCACGAGAAATGGACAAGAGAAAAAATCGAAAAGTCAATAATATCAACAATTCTATTAAAAAATATTTTTAATCCTCTTTGAAGAATAACGTTTTTTCACATCTTTTAATAAATTTTAATTGAAAATGCAAAAATAAATTTATGTTTTTTTTTAAGAAATGTTATTTCTTCTAAAAATGGAGTGCGTGGTAATTAATGTTCATTTAAAGAGAAACAAAAAATTTCGAAAGCTTACAGCAATACTTTAATGTGTTTTTTCACTAAAATAATGTACTTCATATAAACTTATATAGAAATATATATATATATTAGACTCAGCTACAGCTATGTTGAATCAGAAATTTTATTAAAAAGTGGATGATCCGCAAGCAGGGGTCGTACGATTAAGGCATTTTCCGGAAAAATATCACTATTTGTTCATAGAAAAATAAATCTAGGTTCAACGCGCGAAATTTCGCCTTAATTAAGAAGAGATCTTTCTATAAAAAAATACTGGGAGCGAAGAATTTCCTAGTCGTGAAATTTCGGTACAAGTACGACCCCTGTCCCCAAGGTCTGTCTCGCTCTGTCTCGTGAAAATAGCCTTAAATATACCTAAAATTTGTGATGGAATGATGCAGAATGACGGATTTATCTATTCGAGTAAATCATTCGGGGATGCACAAATGATTAGTTTCTAAACTTTGTATATATTTTTAATCAATTTCCACCATAAAATGTCTAAAAAGAAAAGAGACAAAATCTTGTTTGATAACTAGAGTTAGACCATTTTATACACTCTTGAAGATATTTATTATTTTTATTCATCTTAAGTCTTAACTTAATTTTGTTTAAGGGGACAAGGGACCTTAAAATCCTTAAAAATATATATTTTTTATTTTTTTGTGAATTTCACCTAATTATAATTCAAGGGTACGTTATATGCATTATGGCATGCATTTATCACAAAAAAAAAAAAAAAAAAAAAAAAAAAAGAAAAAAAATGGAATTTTACGCGTTGTCTTAGAAATCTTCGAAATGCCCCCTGCATTCTCCATATCAATGAAAATCCCCAATATTTTTTATATAAGTTTGGTTTATATATATAAATAAAATAGAGCATCGAATTTTATATATTTGAATTCAAAGGTTTAAAAAAAATTTAAAATTTTGAAATTTATTTGAAAAAATTTCAAAATTTCAAAAAAATTTTTAACTTTTAAATTCAATTATATAAAATTCGATGCTCTATTTTATTTATGTATACAAATCAAACTTATATAAAAAAAATTGGGGATTTTCATTGATTTGGAACGCACAGGAAGCATTTCGAAAATTTCTAAGACAACGCGTAAAATTCCATTTTTTTCATAAAAATAAATTTTTTTTTACATTTTTTTTGTGATGAATGCGTGCCATAATGCATATAATGTACCCTTGAATATTATTTAAGATAAAATTTGCAAAAAATAAAAAAAAAATCGAAAATTTTTAAAAATTTTTCGAAAAAATTTCAAAATTTTTAATTTAATTTTTTTTTACCTTTAAAATCAAATATATAAAATTCGATGCTCTATTTTATTTATATATATGAACCAAACTTTCATAAAAAATATTGTGGATTTTCATTGATATGGGGAACGCAGGGGGCATTTCGAAGATTTCTAAAACGACGCATAAAATTCCATTCTTTTCTCAAAAATAATTTTTTTTAAATTTGTTTTGTGATAAATGCGTGCCATAATGCATATAATGTACCCTTGAATAATATTTAAGGTGAAGTTTACAAAAAATAAAAAAAATATATTTTAAGGTCCCTTGTCCCCTTAAACACTTAACTATTTAATTTCATTCTCTTTTAATTTCTTATTTTTATCTCATAAGTAGTTCTAAACTACAGTTAAATTTTTAACTATGGCTCACAAAACATAAGATATTTCAACACCTAGACTGGGTTTTAAACTGCTATCAGCTAGGAAACCCCTCAATGCTCATCCGTTCAGCCTCCCTTACACCTTTTCCTGCCCTAGATTGGTGAGTGTTTATTCTGAACACGGGCTAACTTTCATCTTTTTTTTTTACAATTTTTATCTTTTTTATAGTAACTCATGCAACTACAGCTATACCTATACTGAATTCTACTTCTACCATCTTTAACTTTAATTAAAGACCTAACTTAAAATTTTTATCTCTTAAAAATAAGTTCTTAATTTTAGCTTTTATCCTTAATATTTTTTCTTTTAAATTTTATGTACTTTTTAACAAACTACAATTTTTGTTTTTCCCAATGGCTCATTAATATGTAAGACATTAAATATACAGACTGGGTGCTAAGCTGATCAGAGCTAGGTAACACCTCAACGCTGCTCTATTGTTCAACATTGTTCAGTTCAGGTTTTTTTTTTTTAATTTTGAAGATAAAAAGATTTTTTATGAGGTTCCTGAAATTAAATTTAATTAAAATAAGAAACTTCGTTTTCGATACAAAATTTATGGTAGCATTAAAAAAAAAAAAAAAAAAAAAAAGGTTGAGAAATATGCTTTTGCGTATGCCCGAATGATTCATTAGAATAGTAATACCATTCATTCTGTCCATCACTACCTAAAATGACTGTTGGGTAATTTAATACTTCTTCACAAAAATCTTTCCAAATGATCTTAATGGTGGGATCCCCATCGTTTTCGGTATCGTATCCTCTAGAATTTGGTTGATAATATATATTGGAGCCTTCGTCAGCATACAACCATCGTGCTACGCACGCTGCGGTCTATTTAGATTATATATCGGGCATCCCAAAGATGACTGATTGAATTTAAAATTCATTAACTTCCAAATGGGGACAGACATTAAAATAATTCTTGCAGCATGGTTATGTATGATGTCAGGAGTTTTTGTACTTTTTTATTTTAGTTCGAACTTCAAACAATGGATGGCGCTGAGAGCAATAGCCGCAGACCCGATTTTGGGTAATTCGGTATCCATTCAATACATTTTAATCTCCTTTTTACGCATGGAAGTAGTGAGAGGCCGAAAAGTCGAGCCTGTATTTAGCGGTTATTGCTTGCAGCGCCATCTGTTGATGCTATTTGTAACTAAAACTGAGAATCGCAGCATACAAACACATTACATCTTAAATAACACTCCATCAAGAATTTTTTTAATATATGTCACTGTTTGTAAGTTATTGAATTTTAAAATCCAGCAGTCATTTTTGGAACACCCGGTATTCCGAAACGAAAGACAGGCGTAGCCTGAAAATAATATAGTGCTGTAAAAGTAACGACTAAATGAATACCCGTATGTATTCGTTACTTTCAAACGCACGACCCGTTAGAAAGTATTCGTTACTCTTTAGAAAATGGATATTAAAAATCCTCGTAAGTACTAGTACACATATATTTGATATATTTTCTAATTTTCTGAGTGTTTTTTCGATTATAATTAGTTTTAACTATTTCTTAAAATAAAAGGTTAAATCTGTCTGGATGCTTGCATTGATTTAAAATGTCATAAAAAATAAATCTGGGCTTTCAAAATACTACAGGTGAAATATATGGTCACAAGATTGCAGAAAATATAATTATATACCGTACGTGAGGTCTTTGCAAGAATTCGTGACCGTTATATAGATCCATAATAAAATTTTGTACGAAAATCTGCGTAAAAGTGCAAACAATCACAATATAATAATAAATAAATAAATACAACCTATGAAAGTGGAATTCTACGTTGAACTGAAATATTCCAAGATCGATTCCCATGAAAATAATACAATACAATTTCATCTGCTAAGACGAAAAATCTCTTTAAAACAGTATTCCTCTGTGGTTTCTCGAGATTCCGTCTCTGCAAGTATTACTGTATATATTAAAGAAAAAAAATAGTAATTGGGTGTCTTAATAAAAATGTCCATTGCTTACTGAAACCAGTAAAACATGCGACAGCGAAACCTGTCTATAACGGAAACTAACATTAAACCAGTTCTCAAAAACATATTTACCTCCGCTCAACATCGCAAAACATTCTGACACATTCATAGACTCAGTCTAATGCAAAAAATCATAAAATTGGCAGTCATGGGAATGATATGGAATCGAATAGAATTTATAAGTGTATTGCCGTTCAAGCTATAATCGAATGCTTTTATACAGGGTGTCCACTCTCGACGGTGTCCAATGGCTAATTACTAAACCGTTGATCATAGGCATATAATTCCAATTGGAAAAATGTTTTAAATGAGGTAAAGAAATATTTAAAAAGCGATTTGGGTCAATAAAAACAATTCTTAAACAATTACGAAATTTAATTTTTTATACGGTCCCCCGGTCCTATAAGTTATATTTAGTAAAATTTTCCTATTACTCTGAGAAGTAAGACAAAAATGTTCCGTTCATATAACACTAAAATTTACCGAGTTATTTAACTTTAAAAATCCATGACTTATACCACTTCTCTGCATATGAACACTGATGAGTTCCACCATGCTTTGAGGGGTCGTATACCAAGTGCTTAAAGTATTCAAAGAACTTATTTCATGATGTGTATCTGCGATTTGAAAAAAATGGTACAAGCATTGAATTAACTTTTATTAAGTTACAAATTGACTAAAATCATCGTATTTTAACATATGTTTTATTTTGTAAGGATTTGAAACTGTTTCTTTCATAATTTCTTTTAACGTGATTTCTTTTAAATTTTTTATTTAACTTCAACGTATGTATGTACGTTTTTCCAGTTCAAAATTCGTACTCGAACTTTAACTCAATTTCAAATATCCGATTGAGATTAAATTTTACAGACTGACGTAAATCAGATGACAATCTAGTATTATGATTTTCGCTGGCTACCATTTATACTTTTTTTACAGGATAACACAAAAAATTTCGGATAGATTACCGCCAAGAAGTTTAAGAACAAGTTTTAGATTAGATAACACAAGACTGCGATGGTTGTGTTTTTTAAATTTTATGTATTTTTTAGCACTGAATCCGAAAATTATCTTAATTTTTAGCCACCATGTCAAGATTTTTCACAAATCATAAATTATCGAAGTTAAAAATAACAAAAATCGGATACTATGAAATGGTGAAGATGGCTGTGATTTTTTACTTTTCATAATTTATTTTTACGCACTTTTTAGCACTGAATCTGAAAATGACCTTCATTTTTAACCGTAAAGTAAGAATTTTTTTTTTCATTTCGTAAATATCAAAGTTAAAATATAGCGAATATCTGATAGTATAAAACAGATGTAAAACGTTTTATACTTAATTTAATTTAATTCAATAATTTATTCATTTTTTTGGCTTATACCGGGGTTCTTACAGCTAAACAGCTGAGGGGACCGATGAGTTAGGGTAGGAGGTTTAATTTTAACTTTGAATAATTTAACTTTGAAATTTACAATTTGGGAAAAATCCTGACGTGATGGTAAAAACTGAAGGTCATTTGCAGATTCAGCGGTAAAAAATGCATAAAAATCAATTATCAAAAGTTAAAAATACAACAATGACATCTATTTTATAGTATCAAATTTTCGCTATTTTTTTTCGTTTTTTAACTTTAAAATTTACGAGTTGCAAAAAATCTTTACGTGATGATAAAAAAATGAAGATCAATGTCGGATTCAGCGGTACAGAATACACAAGAATCAATTATCAAAATTTAAAACTTTTAATTTTCATCATTTTATTTAACAAAAATTCTGTCTTTTTCTTCTTATATATTTATTACAAATTGTATATTTTGCATTAATATGTCAAAATGACTTAAGATTTCAAATTTATATTGTAACTAGACAGGTAGCCCGTCAAAAATGACGGAAATTTAGATATAAAGATATATACAACTCATGTGCAAGAATATGAGTTTTCTCGCTTGTTCCGCAGTGATAGATGAAAATAACACATTTTAAGAACGAAACACATTTATGAAAAATTGTGCACAGTAGAAGACCACTAATCTGCACAGTTTGGTTCCAAGTGTTATGCAGATTTGAGGCTTTTTGCGGTCATGTCAATTCAATCTTTGTTTACATTTTTTTAAATTGCCTTATTTGATTGTTAAGCCTTAAAAATAAATAAATTACACACTTGAAGTAAGGTAAAAACTATTAAATTATCGTATACGATTTCATGAAATGATATTATACGTGTGTGCTTCCCGATCTTGGTTACGACGTTGGCGAAATTGGCTGCAACTTGTCATAATCCTAATAGTGTGGGCCGCTATAAGAAAAAAGTAACCAGTTTTTAGTAAAATTTCTGATATAAAGTAGTTTTCAAAAACTTGTGTAAAATTGCAGGCCGTTCTCATGTTATGTCAGTCCTAAGAATAATATTTCTAACACTGAAGAGTTTCCATGTATATGTGGAATTTAGAAAAGCTTCTCCAAAAGAAAGGTCCTGAAATGACATTGTAATTTCTGTAATTTCAAAGTTTAATCGGGCCCTGATGTTGTTTCCTGAAATCTAATAAATACAGTTATTTTGAATATTACAACAGAATTAAATAGTTAAACTTATTTAACTTAAACCCGCTGTTACTTCCCGATGTTATTTTTTACTATTAAGAAAGAAAATTAGGTACTTCTTAGTTATCCCGTCGACCAATTTCGCCAAATTATATAAATCGCCAAACCACTCGCCAAATTATACACATTGACATAATGTTTTATTTTAAATAACGAAAGAACAAATAAATTAGCAAAACATTAATAAAAATACAAATAAAACGTCGAATTAATGGTTTTATTGGCCATTATTGGCATTTAATCTTACAATTAATTAATTAATGGCAACCATTATTGGCAATTGATCTTGCAATTTGGCGACAGTAATTTAGTCGACGGGATAACTAAGAAGTACCGAAAATTATTTAAATTTTTCAAATCATGCATTTATTTTTTTTTCCCGTCTTTAATAACTAAATAATGAAAAAATATGCTTTTGTTCTGAGCTCATAAATATGAGAATAAAATAATTTAACTAAGAGACATTGCAAAATTAAATCTTTGTGATTTCAAACCATAAACAAACGATACCGCCACCATTTTACCTACTATGACGTCATTAGAATATTGTCCATTGATTGTTGGAGAACTTACTTTGTGTATGATTACCTCAATGATTTAATGTTTTTTTACGTTTCACGATGAATGAATCACTTGTGTTTGTATAGGTTTACGGAATGAGATATTAAGCTGTGAACCTAATTTCAACTGAAATTATCCAAGGATATATGTATTTTTAATTGAAATTAAAACAATGCTTTGATTTCGAAATGGTATAGATGTCATATTCGCCCCATATTGGCGCGATTTTTTTCGGTTGCCAATTTGGCGAAAACATCAACAGAATAAACAACATAATCCGGGTTACCACATCAAGCACTTTGGCGCAAGTTAAGTACCTGTTGCCTATATGATATTGGCGACAGAAAAAAATCGCGCCAATATGGGGCGAATATGACATCTGTTCCCTCGAAATAAAAAGTTTTAGTTTGTAAAATTGGTTATTTCTGTTAATTATTTATTTAGGTACTTTCCCATTATAGAGCATTTTAAAAAAAAGCTTGACGCAATTCGGGCATCAGAAAATGAGATATGTTGCCAAATTATATAAACAGCTATGAAAACAAATCTAATGAACTTTTATTTTTGTTTATATATGCACTTATATACATAGAAAAAATCGTTTCTAAATATATATAATATTTTTTTATATACAAATTACGGCACAGATTTCAGATATGAATCGGGATACCTAACTGCCGCCAATATGGTGTTATTTTGCCTGCTATGGTAATCCGGCTATAGTGTTTTACTTATTAACAAATTGTTTATTTACTTTTATTTTCTGTTTTTAATTATATAAACTGTTTTGTTCTATACTTATTATTCAAACTTTTATTTATTTATAGTTATTTCATTTTCAAAATGATAGCAAATAATTAAAAAATATATAAGTAACTGGTATTCGAAAGCGAGATTTCTGCCAAATTGGCGTCAGAGAAAAACATGCCAACTCCGATGCGTATATGACATCTGTGCAAAAATTACTTCTGTTCCTTTATAAAAATGGGTAAATAGTTTTTTTTATATTAAATAAATTGCATACATATGGAAAAAATTGCTTGTGAGTAAGAAGCAGTAAATAGGTTGTCAGAAAATACGTTGGCAAACTTCTTTCTCGCCAAGAAACTTTTCTCCGAAGTATTGTACATAAGCAATGATTGCTAGAAATGCATTTTTAATTATGATATGCGCTTTTATGTTTCACTACATTTATGCATACTATACTGTGTGTATAAATGCTACAGTTCATATGCAGGGCTACACAAAAGAATTCGTAAGGGTTACTAAGTATGAGAGTAAATTGCTTAAAGGTGGTTTTTAAAGGAATTATGCATTTTTACGCTGAACTGAATTTAGTTTACTAAGAAATGTTTGTAGAATATAGATAAAATGATATACAGGTTCACGCAAAAAATTGGATACATAACCGTCTATGGATGATAATATCTGGAAGTGTGATTTCAGTAGTTTTAAGAGTAGTTTAAATTAAATTTTGGCTAAATAGTGGCATGCAATAACGATACTATTGGCTATAGACGGTAACTGCTGAAATCAATTTTTTAAAATTTTTTATGCGTCTTCTAAAATGTTTACTTAGTTATCTTATTTACCTTATTTCCCCAAATAACAAAGTTTTGTTAAAACATTCAGGATGTGTTGGAAAGTGTTTCATATTCTATGCTTAACGCATGATTTTTCTTTCTTCTTTAGTCTTATTTTGAATTTATTTTATTCTTAATTTTTTAGTCTTATACTGCTTTATAGAAACTTTGGCACAGTTGTCATATACGCCAATTTGGCGAAAACATCAACAGCATAAACAACGACATCCGGTTTACCATATCAAGCAAAATAACGACGATTTGGCGCCAGTTAAGTACCAGTTGTGTATATGGCATTGGCGTCAGAAAAAAATCGCGCCAATATGGGGCGTATATGACATCTGTGCCGAAACTTTAATATTTAATGTTTAAACTCTTCTCTCCAACCCCCTTGCATATAGTACCTTACTTGCATATAGTACACCTTGCATACAAACTATAACACAGCTAGCGCAAAATAAAAGACAGTTTGGTACTTTTTCACCGTAGGGGCTTTGGCGTTTTTTATTTTTAAAGCTTGATGTAATTTGGGCATCAGAAAGTGAGATTTGGGTACTATTCCGTTATACGGATACCATTGTCGCCAAGTGTAATAGTGGGCGCAAAATGAAAATCACGTGAATTGAAGCATTTGAAAAATAAAAGAAAAAACATGTCGATACTAAAGTGAGCATTTAAAAAATATAACATTTGAAAATTCCAGACTTTTACGAACTATTTCATTAAATCACAAATATATACTTAAAATAAGTGAACAAATAAGTGTTATAAAATAAAGCAATAAAATAAAACTCATATTAAACTGCTAGCATAAAATTACAAATATCTTTTAGCATTTTGAAGTAATTGGCGCATTAGCATACATTTTGGCATGGTGTCCTTATAACGGGAAAATATCGAGATTTGTTGTCAAATCATATAAACAGCTATGAAAACAAACTTGATGAGCGTTTTTGTTTGTTTTATATGTTTATTTTATATGTATATTATTGATGTTTTTATGTACAAATTACATCTGTTTCTGTATAAAATTAGAGAAACGGTTTTTTTATGTTAAATAAATCGCATAAATATCGAAAAAAATGCGTGTGTATATAAAATGAAACAGTTGATAGGTTCCCGGAAAATATGTTGCCAAATTTCCTTTTTCGCCAAGGCACCTATACTGGAAAAGTACCTAAAGCACATTAAAATCGCACAGTTAAGAGCTCACACAGTACAGCGTCGTCTATTGCCGGTTATTTTATTAGTAGCATCAAGAGGAAGATGTAAAGATGTACTTTAAATTCTCACTCATAGATTTTCAAAAAATATCTTAAAAGAGCAGAGTTTAAATTAAATTTCGGAGACCTCCTTTATGAAAGATTAATGGTTTTAAATGGGAATTTCGCCAAATTAGCCAGCTGTCACAAAGTTGGCTAACATTTGGCGCTACTGTGGTAACCCTGCATTAGTATCTTTAAACAATTACTCATTTCAATGTGGCGGTCCTACCGGAATCGTGAGGGACACACAGAGACTTGGATTTTATATAAATAGATGTTAATTTTACTCTCAAAATTTTTTGGTCAAGAACACGTACGTAGTTTGCTTTTAATATACACTGCTCAAAAAAATTGGGGGAGCAAAATAAGTGAAGAGAACAGTGCAAGACAGCCATGAATGGGCATAAAATGGATAGTACAAGTGTATCAATGCGCAATACAGAAAAAAAGACGCAAAAAAATTGTAAGGGGGCTTTTATTCTTTGAAAAGATGAAAAGAACATTATAAGATGGTTTAGGGCAACAATTTGGTTTCATATAAATGATAAAAAAAGTATTGTTTAGAAATGATGCAAGATTTTTAATATGGCGTGTGGTCTCCTCGAACAGCTAAGACTGCTGCACACCTGTTTTCCATGGATGCAATGAGGTTATCGATAAGAATTTGGGGAATACTGTTCCACTGCTCAAGAATTGGAATCTCCAAGTCCTGAACAGTAAAAGGAGGCCTCGATCTCGCAGCAATGCGTCGTCTAAGTATACCCCAAACATGCTCAATCGGATTTAGGCCAGGAGAGCATGCTGATCATTCCATACTCTGTATTGTTTTAGCTTCAAGCATGTTTACCACAAGACGAACTGTATGAAGTTTGGCATTATCATGCATGGAAAAAAAGAAATCACTAATTGCTGCAACATAAAATGCGACATGAGGTCTCAATATCTCGTCTGCATAACTTCGGATCGTCTAAGTGCCATTCCGAATGATATGCAGGCCCGTACGTCCACCTATGCTGATTCCAGCCAATAGTATCAACCCAACTCGTCTGTAATGCGATCTTTCACGAACGAATGTGGGATTATTTTGAGTGCCTCTTTCTCTCCACGCTAAAACACATCAGATGTCACATCCAGATTCAATCGGGACTCGTCTGTAAAAAGAATTTGACTTCAACAACGTTGCCTCCAAACTCGATGTTCAGTTCCCCACCTTCTTTGGGTGGCGCAGTGGCTTGAGGTCAACGGAATACAGAACATTGACTTACATGCATAGAGACCACCCTGATGAAGCCTATTTCTGACTGTTTGGCTGGACACCCTTCGTCCTGGGCCAAGAGCAACTGCGTTTGCAGCTGAGTAGCATTGCCCGTTCCGTCTCGACGAGCTGTTAACAGGATATATCGGTCATCAGTTTCTGTGTTAGCACATTTTCGATCATGCACTTGTCGATGACTACCATTCCATGTGTCTTGGAATCGATTCCACAGCCTTTCATGGACACTTCTTGCAACACCAACAGCGTCCACTACACTTCTTTGTGTTTCCACAAATTCAACTGTCCCGATAACACGCCAAGCCATGGATTTTAGTAAATCATGTTGTTATGACATTTTCAAGCCACCTTTTCTTAAAACACAAGCTGAGCAACTGAATTTTACAATTCAGGCAGTGAAACACATGTTTCTGCAAAATCCCGATTTCAGCACTTATCTCCTTTTTCTAGTTTTTGACGTGATAAGCTTTAATTTACATGTGAAGTTTTCTTTATCTGTTTTCTACAACACTTTAAATTATGGATGTTTTATTTTACGTTACTTATCGGTGTAAATATTTGCATAATTTCGTTAAAATCATGTGCTCCCCTAACTGTTCTGAGCAGTGTATCTGACGAAATTATATTTCTACTAAATTTGTGAATGACCCCTAATTTGCAGCAAAAAATATGTTCCAACTTTAAACAGTTAATACTCGGACAATTTTAATCGTAGAATAACGGGACTTTTTTTTGTCTTCCTTGTCAGTGTAACAGGAAAATTTTACTAAATATAATTTATAGAACGGGGGGACCGCATAAAAAATTAAATTTCGTAATTTTTTAAGAAATTTTTTTATTGATCCGAATTGCTTTTAAAATATTTTTAGCTCATTTAAAACATTTTTGTAATTAGAAATTTATGCCTATGACAGGGCTCCCAAATGGTCCGCCAACTGAATACCAATAAATTTTAACAGAAAATTTTATGGTAGGTCTGCGCTAGAATTAACTTTCAAAGGTGTGTTTCGGGGCGGTTTGCAAGAAATATCTAAAAGGAAAATTTTTCTAAAGAAATATTGGTATTGAGTTGGCGGATCATTTGGGAGCCCTGCTATGGCTAACGGTTTAGGAATTAGCCATTGCACACCGTTGGGAGTGGACAACCTGTATAACCAACCAATAATGGTCCTCTTGAAAATACCGCCAAATTTTTTAACTGCAATTCATACTTTTTCCAAAAAATATCTAATACAATATTTATTATAATTAGTTAATTTGGCCTGGACAACGGCCTCGATTATGAAAAATTCACTGCTTTTATTCACGTTTGCGAGGAAGCTCAAGGCAGTGAATTTATTAAAAATATATACTTTTTCCTCTGTTTATTTACCAACAAAAGAGAACCAGAAAGAAAAAAGTAAAACATTACTTAAATTATATTTTTAGTCTTTAAATTTATTTTTCCTAATGTAATTGTAAATTTATTGATATTGAATTATTAATTGATAAAAGCGTATTTTTTTATTACAAACTTTTTTATTTTGTAATTTATTTTAAAATTTTAACTCCTAAAAGAATTTTAGTGTTGCCGTTTCATAGCGCTTTGGCATATTTTGGCGAGAGCATTTATTGTCACATAGTTAAATACATTGTTTTTTCAACTCCCATACAATTGCACGAGTTACAGGGAATATTTGACGATTTATCACCTGTGGCCGTCTAATTGAAAGATGCCTTAAAATGAATATATTAATTTATAATTAAGTTGTAAAAATATTAAAATGTTGTATTGTCATCGGAAACACACCTTTGTACATAATTTATATAATTCTTGCCTATCAGGAAGCGGGTTAAAAATCGATTGCAAAATTCCATGCATGAAAAAACGGGTTAAGTTAAATAAACTAGAAAAAAAATTAAATAATAGAAAATAAAAAAGCAATTTAACAAATTACAACGACCATTTGGAAAATGATTTTTTCGAAGAGTAAAATTTAAGACATAAAAAATCGCACGGAGTTGATCATACTTTACGTACGCCATGAATTAAACATTAACATTCCTGGACTCATCATAAAGAAATTTTAAAAGAAATTTTAGTTTTACGATTTTCGGTACTGTAAATTTTTAAACTTCTACGAAGCTGGTCACACATTACGTACGCCATGGATTAAACATTAATATTCATGGACAAATTTTAAATGAAATTTCATACATTACGTACGCCATGGATTACATTTTTCGGTACTGTAAATTAACTTCTACGGAGACTGGTCATACATTACGTACGCCATGGATTAAACATTAATATTCCTGGACCAATTTTAAATGAAATTTCATTCTTAAACTTCTAAACATCCCACAATATTTCTTTTTACACCGTCGTATAGAGAAAAAAATGCACTTTTAAATGCAATTTGTTTGAAAGCTGTATCTCAGTTTGTTTCTGAGTTATTAATTTTTTTTGTAGTTTTTAATACTTTTTTGTCATAGTGGCAACAGAAGTATTCATTTCTGTTGAAAGTAAAGGGAGAATACTAATTACTGTATAGACCAATCAGAAAACGAATAAAATGCGGATTCAACTAATAAAACACTTCAGATATGTTTTTGATTTCCTACCCTGACGGAGGACAATAACCATTTTTCAATATGGTTAAAAAACTACCGAGCGGTCTACCTGGTACTGATAATGTTATATATGCACAGCCCCACAACGTTAGACCATTCACAAAACATAATCATTTGAGAAATATACATTAAAGCAAGCAATTATTATCTGCAGATAATAATTGAACATCAAAACCGAAAAGTGCGATCGAAGTAATTCATATCCGAAAAGTAATTTTCTTATACAAAGTTATTTCACATTTTTTTCTGGTATTAATATGGAAGAATATAATGAAAATTGTTTCACATTTTTTTTTTTTTTTAAATCTTTCTAAAAAACACAAAATACGCGTTTTGAGAGGGAAAAAAATTGCAAGATAGAATTCAGTGGAAATGATTTAAGAGTTTAACTTATCAAAAATTCTATCTTACAATGAATTGAATGTAATTTTTAAAAATAGTCAACTCAGATATCACTTTAAATGTTAATGAATACTAACCCTGTGAATAAGGCTCGGGATTACACTGTAAAAAAAAAAAGAAAAAAAAAGGACTAGAAAACGGAAATACTACTGGCAATCTAGACGCCAGTACTATTTCCGTTTTTTTACGGGAATTTTTACCCATAAATTACAGAAAAATTTCCGTTTTTAATCAGAAAAATGGAAAATTTTCTGTAATTTATAGGTAAAAATTCCCGTAAAAAACCGGAAATAGTACTGGCGTCTAGATTGCCAGTAGTATTTCCGTTTTTTAGCCCGTTTTTTTTTTTTTTTTTTTTCAGTGTAGTGTTGCCAGGACCGCATAAATCGTCGGTCCAAAGGTGTTCTATACACCAGTACTTGAAAGCAATTTTTATTCACCTTATGAAATGACAGAATTTTCTGCGATTAAAAAGTCGAAATAAAAACCTGGCAACACAACTCAGGATATATCATATACTCCCGTGCGAACTAATTTTTTTATATTCTTCGTACTACTCTTTGAAAAATAATCTCTGCTATACACTTATACTCGGATATTTTCAAGAGAAATGTAACATTATTGAGTTTTTGTTTAATTGCGCTACAATTATTTGTCAGTACTATGCGGAATTCAAAGAGTTAGAGACAGATAGAAACATTATTTAATTTTCTTTTTAATACGAATTCTAATAAGCAAGTTTGCCTTGTATTTTGATTTGATTTTTTCGCTATGGTCAAGCTATTTATTTGTGTTATAAATCAAATATATTCCTTTCGTATACAGGGTGTCCATAATTAAACGATCCCTACTTTAACCCCTTAAAGGGCACCGGATATGTTATATACCACTTAATTTTAATTCTCAAACACCACATTCACCTCAGAATTTAGGAATTAAATTTTGTTTCATATAATGCACGCGAAGAAAAAGCTTTTACTAAGTTTCATATAAAGCTGTTCATAAATACCGGTGTCAATCGGTCATTTTAACATTTTAGCAACAGAAGTGCTCTGCCCCTGAAAGGGTTAAAGTTGTCTGCATTCGAAACTATTGGTCAGAAAGTTGTAAAATTTAGCGACGCACATAATAAAGGAATGGGAATTTGTTTGAGCAAAACAAAATTAGTTCAAATTTCGCCACCAGAGGACGTTTTTTAATAAATTACACATTTAGCCACCACCCACTGAATACTAGGCCTGAGCTCTGAGAAAAAAATGGCGACTGTCGTAGGTGGAATTTTTTTTTTCAGATTTTGTATGGTCCGTTCAATTCGAACACCGATAATTTTTAAAAGTTTTACGCTTTATTTTTTTCAGGGGGCGGTCTGTATATTTGTCTTATTTAATCTGAAAAAAAAAATAAAGCGTAAAAACTTTTTTAAAAAGTGTAATTCATTAAAAAAATGCCCTCTTGTGGCAAAATTTTGAACAATTTTTTTTTTTCGCTCAAACAAATTCCGATTCCTTTATTATCTCCGTCACAAAATTTCACAACTTTCAGATCAATAGTTTCGTATGAAGACAACTTTAAAGTAGGATCGTTTAATTATGGACAACCTGTATTTTATTTCATCATCTTAATTTCAGTGTAACGTGGAAATTTAATTATAAATTCAAGTATGATATCATGATGTAAAAAAGAATGTTTTAAAATAATGAAATAGAAAAAATATGATAGCAATAAATATAACAAAATTAATTAAAAAATTAAATAAAAAAATAAATAAATTTTTAATTAATCAAAAATAATAAAAAAAGAACAAAAATTTGGAATTTTTATATAAAAATGTAAGCCCATCCGGCAAGTATGTCATGGGAGATGTTCAGGGACAACGACTACGTCGCCCGGGCGCGAAGGAGACTGAGGCATATGGAGCGGGGTTTATTTTAAAGATACAGTTACAATGAAACTTGGCAGCTAAATACTCAGATCACGGATTTGTCTACTTATTTTAATATTTTATTGTTCCCGTCTATCCGGGCTGCTATAGGCGACTATTTATTAATTCTATCTCGCACCACTTTTTCAAATGAAAAATCTTTCACATATACTTTGCCAATTTTTGCAAAAAAATATACTACAGAATTTGTATTTTTTTAAAATGGAATATAAAACTATGGAATTTCGAATGGAATATAAAACTAGTCGCCTGTGGCAGTTCTGCATCTATGAGCTTAATGGTTGAATGGTTAGAGCATTGTCATTGAAACTAGGTAGCATGAGTTCGAATTCCACGTCTTCCTTTCATTTCTGAATTTTCTTCTATATTATTCAAAATTACTGTCTGTTAAAATGTACTATTTCAGGCTCAGACGTTTCGGGATCTTTTTTAAAACTTTTTATTTTAAAACGCATTGTCGGTTAAATATTCCATTTAAGTTTTTTTCTTTAGCTTATTTATTTTAAAATGTTTTATCGGTTGATTTATAAATTTCGCGTTAAATAAATAAATATATATATATATATATTTTTAAATAAAATATTTATTTAAAATTTTATTTCAGAACTTTTTTCTACATTTTGAAATAAAAATGTTTTATCTGCTACTTTATACTTTCAGTGATAAACGTATAAAATATTCTTAATAAAAGTTCATTTTTATATTAATAACAGTTAGATTTATTTATATGTATTAATAAAATAAGGAATTTACTTAAATACATTAAAATGATATCTCTCCCGATTAAAATTTTTCATGACGTGTAATGTAAAATTTTAGCACTTTGTAAAAGACACGGCAGTATCTTTTAATATTTAAATATGTTTAATTTCAGTACAATATTATCAAACACGTTAATTCTTTTAAATCAAAGCATATTTAAAGATGTTAAAGTCAATGTGTAATATATTACATGATCATTTTTTTTTGGGGGGGGGGGGGGGGACAGATGTTATATATTCCCGTGGCCGTCATCTTGGATTTTTTCTTGCCTTGAAAATCCCTTTTGCGCCAAGTAGCGATTCATGCCCATGTTAGGTTTCATGGGATTTCCAAAACACGTCACTCGTCAGGGTTGCCTTATCGATAAATGGCAACAAAAAATCGCCAAGAAATCCAAGATGGCAGCCACGAGAATATATAACATCTAAGCCATTTATGCAAAGAGATAAAAAACATGTAGTTTTCCATCTAGTTTTATATTGTAAAAAATATTGTTAGAATGTATATATTTTAAAGACTGAATTCTATTGTTTAACCCCAAATGTTACAACGGTACATTTGCTTATACTCAGTGGTGAGATTCAGCCGGTTTGGTAAAACTATTCCTAATTTCTTGTTGAGTTTTTCGAACCGGCGTGTTAAATAACATTTGCGATACAGAAATCACAATTTTACATTTTTTGCTCTCTTTAAATGTTCATCAGCACAGCAACATATTTTAAGCATAACACCATCGTATGCTATGCTCTCAGTTATTTCAGCTTTGTATTACACAAAATTTTTATAACATAAATAAGGCGGTGTTCCGCAAAGTGTTTTTAAAAGAGAATTGTGACATATGCGCAGACGAATGTTCAGTTCCAAATTTTTTGACCAATCTATGACGAACTAATACAGTACTTGGTGATAGTCTAGTCTCTTCCTTCGATTGAAAGAGAGAGTTTTTTTACAGTTATAACTTTCATTTTGATGCATTTTCTGATAGAATTTTTGATGAGTGCTTTGTAATTGACGAATAGTTGCTAAATAAATTATGTCCTTTTGCGCGTAAACTGCATGTTAAAGCACATATTTTTCTTTTTCACTGTACCTAAAGCTAAAAATTTTTTAACCATTATTTTATAAAGTTGGATTTTTTTTTTAAATCTATTTGCGGCACATTATTTTCCTTGAAACTTGTTCACACTTGAAAAAAGTTATTAGTGAGAGAACTGGCTATTAAGTTATTTGTATTTCACCACTGATTATACTAAAATGATATTGAGTGTCATAAGTATTTTTTTCTCTTTTTTTTTTATGGTGTATTTTGTTCTTTTGTCAATACACTTTTGAAATACGCAGTCATAAAAAGTTTAAAAGCTTTAGATCTCCGTTCCAGCTACTCAATGAGTGTTATCTCCTTACGCCCGGTCGCTTCGATTTACGCACCGAGAACAACTTATGAAATACAGTCGCACCTCTATTTAACGAAGTCGCTAAATTCCGGAAAAAAGTTCGTTATATGGAAAATTCGTTAAATAGAGATTCACCGTTTAAAATATTTTAACCTACATAAAACAGATTTTAAATTTATAAACACTAAATATTTTTAATAAAAGTAATTAATCGCACTTTTTTTTATAAGTTATATCTATTTGTTTTATTTATTTTATCCACCAATACCTGTCATCAATTCATTTTTTCTATGTGTTTAAATCTTTGAAATCTGCGAGGAAAACAAAACATTGTCCGTGAATACATTGTATTTTCAGTTTAATATAAATAGCTTCACATTAAAATTAACGAATTTTAATGACATTATCGTATTCAATATTATTATAATAAATAATTTTAACCATATATTACCACATGCGTCCTTAAATTTAATTTCTGAAAAACTCTGTTAATTTTACCTGAGTTTTTCATTTTAAAAAGGGCTTTTTCTCATAATACGTTTCGCATCTTTGCAATTCACCATATTTGCCTTCATGCATATTTCACCTTCATGCATATTTTCTTTAAACTGTAATCCGCGTCGGATTGTTTCAAATGATTTTAGCATTTCATCATACGAAGTTTTGTTAATTCCTCCATCAGGATCATTTCCATCTTCATCATATTCATCTTCATCGCAATTCATTACTGTATTGTTTTTATTTTTCACACTGTCGAAAATATCCAATTATGTTTCCGAGGTCTCAATTTCAGAATTAAATGAAATACAATCATCAATCAGCACATCATAGTTAATTTCTCCTTTTTTTTCTCAGCTGTATCCACATTTTTAAAAGTTACTCTAATGGACTATCGTCTTCGTCCTCCGTACTTACCGAATTCTCACTGCTGACAAAGAAGGCGCCTGGTAAAACCAGTTCAATGCCATTGAACATCATAAAATGTGTTAAAGAAAAAGTTGGAAATGTCCAGAAATATTTTGAGAAATATGGAGAGAAAAAAATTATATCACAAGAAAAAGTTCGTTAAGTAGAGAGTGCACTTCGCTGTTTGGAGGTTATTTTACGAAGAAATTCGCAAAATGTTCTTGGTTCCAAGGAAAAGTTCGCAAAATGGAGAAATTCGGAAAATAGAGGCCCGACAGTAATTATAACGCCATGCTGTTACCCTCAGCATGTTCCTAGATGCTTGAAAGAGTCTTTGATTACATTTATCGTCAATTAAAAGAATTTTATTTAAACCCAGGACTTCTTTTGATATTTCTGGTGTGAAAGATGCTTAATATACTCTGATTTGAAGCGGTTTAAAAAACTTAAATCAAGCTAAACACTATCAAGTTTATAAAACATTAACCCCTTAATCGTCGCGCCCGTGATTGTCACGGGCAGTGTAGGTTTCTTTTTTTATTCAGATTGTTTTATTCCCACCAGTTTTTTTTATATAATGCAATTGGCTTTATTCTCTCGACATTTTATCTGCCATTAAATGAAGAGAATATTTCAACTTGAAAAAAGTGGTGGCAATCAAACAATTTGAATTTTAAAAAAGTATTCGACACTTATCAGGCGCGACGATTAAGGGGTTAAGGCATTGATTTATATTTCCACACAAGTTTTGTATTTACTTGCTATAAAACATTGTAAAAGAAAAAAAAATGAACCGTTGAAATTTTACTGTTTCGAGCAAATATAACTTGAAATAAAGGTTTTCTAGTAAATCCTCTTTAAACTGAAAGTTTAAAATATACATTACAGTTACGAAATATGTCGTAATCAGAATATGAATTTTGTGATAATAACACCTTTTCATTAAACGAAAATAATTCCTACTGACAAGGGAACCGCATTTGGTGCATCTCGCACCTAGCTTCGAGACCCGGTGCATTTGCTAGCCTTATACATAATTTAGAGAACCGTTACATTTTCTCTGTTAAAATCATATTTTATATATTTTTTATACTTAGAAATTTTTATTATTGGATTTTTAATTGTTAATTTCAAGGAAAAAGAGAGTTAAGTCGCCAAATATGGCGGTACAATTTTTTCACTGCTTTTATCTCTCGAGTATGGATACGGTATTAGAATTAAAACAGATAGCGATTTGATTTATAATTGGCAGCATAAGGATAATATCAGACGAACGTCTTTTTGCACGCTTTTTTCGCTTTTACAGCAACCCTACACATGCTGGCGAAGGTGCAGGGAGGCTGTAAAAGCGAAAAAAGCGTGCAAAGAGACGTTCGTCTGACATTAGCCAAAAACACAATAATTGGGTTTTTTGTCTATTCAGACGATAAATGTATAAATAGTAAATATATTTCTGTTAAAATCTTTTATGATCATAAAAAACTATTTTTTATTTTAAAGAAATACAATTTAAGCAAACGATTTTTTTTTTTTTTTTAAAGTCGGATGGAATAAAGTTTCGAAAGTTTAAAATGAAATGTTGTGTCTTTTGGTAAAAGTAAGTTTCAATTTTTATTTATTTATTTATTTATTTATTTATTTATTTATTTATTGTCTTTTGTAAACCTTTTTTTGATTTTCCTGAAAGTGAAATAAAAAAAGTATGTCGTAAGAGAAGAATCGCTTATAAATCAATATGTGATTAATTTATCGAAAAATTTAAAAAAAAAAAAAAAATTGTTCGATTACAAATCATTTCTATAATGTGGCTTCAAGTATCATATTTCTATGTTCAAAGTTTCACCAGAAAATGTTCCAAGAACGGCTTTAATGAAAATAATTACTATATCCAATACTTGATCGTAAATTTTCGTTTAAAAAAATTGGAAATAAGAAAAAAAATATACGTCAACGTTTATTAAAAAACGTAATATACTTTTATGGCGTGTAATCAATAATAGCTTTTACAACAAAATAACAATGCCTCTCTCTTAGACTAAAATAAATGTAATCGACTCTGCAGATCATTTATTCCCAGTTATTGATAATTCAATAAATACGATAATTTCATATGCATTTTCATGAACCTGTAAGTAAGCGAGGGACAAAAGACATTCGACACGTGAAAAATAGAAGAGTACTTCATCTTTCACGAGAAATGAACAAGAAAAAAAAATCGAAAAGTCAATAATATCAACAATTCGATTAAAAATTATTTTTTAATCCTCTTTGAAGAATAACTGTTTTTCACATCTTTAATAAATTTTTAATTGAAAATGCAAAAATAAATTAATGTTTTTTTAAGAAATGTTATATCTTCTAAAAATGGAGTGCATGGTAATTAATGTTCATTTAAAGAGAAACAAAAAATTTCGAAAGCTTACAGCAATACTTTAATGTGTCTTTTCACTAATATAATGTACTTCATATAAACTTATATAGAAATATATATACACCGCGTTTCAAAAGTTTTATTAATAAAAAATAAGTAAAAATAAAATTTGCATTAACATAAAAAGTAATAAGGTACAATTAAAATTCGTGAGATAAGTAATAAAGAAAAACAATTTTGCTGATATACACATATAAATTATGTTCAAAGGTTTGAAATTATAAAATATACATTAAATTATATAAAAATGTGCTGTCTCAAAAGCATATACAATTGTAATTTCGTTTGGTTTTACATTTTTAAAAGTAACTAAAACTTACTTTTAATATTTAATTGTATTGCCACGACACTTTATAACATCAAATACACGTTCTTACATATAATTAACTAAGCACTACATTACAGAAGGAGGTATTTCATACCACGCTTTGTCAGTTGCAATTTTCAAGTCATTTACACATGTATATTGCTTTCCATTTTCATATACATAAGATCCCCCATATGTTTTCCATAGGATTCAAATCTGGACTAAGTGCTGGCCAGTCTAATAGTGTGATATTGTTTCACCTAAACCATGTTTTCGATGATGTGGAGGTAATGCAATTTTTATAGTATGCAATTAATTAGTAATGCAATGTGCAATGCAATTGTTAACGCCATTTATCAGACTATAAACTAAAATTATCATTCTTTTTTTTTTTTTTAGATTATTTTCAAATATAAAACAAGTCTAAAATTGTACGCTAAATGTGGTAAATGAGGTGCGTTCGTACTATAACTAGTTTTATAAATATTCAGAACTTGGTGCAACAGCTGTTTCACTCTTATGCAAAAATGGATGAATAGAAATTTTTTTACGATTCTATATATTAAATTCAGTAATACGGAAATAACGCGACTCCATCACAAATAGGACGTCATCTCCATGGCAACCTAGAATCATCACCTATCATGAGATATCACTGAATTAATTACGTATGATAGGATTTAATAAAAAGAAGAAATTTTTTATTAATGTCTTTATAACTTTTGATTCGATTTTCATAAAATTTGAAATGACTCGACAAAATTCTGTAAAGATTATATTTCCAAACCATTCGGTGGGTAGTTTTTACGTTATTATATGCGGATAGACGGACAGGCGAGACGACGACTGCTGCGATTATATATTTAATACACATAATTGTTGTGGAATTTTATCGAGACATTTCAAATTTCGTGAAAATCGAATAAAAACTTAAAAAGATATTAATAAAAGTTTTCTTCATTCTATTAAAATCTATCATAACGTAATTCATTCAATGATATCACGTGACAGATAAGGATTCTCGGTTGCAATGGTGATTACGTCCTATTTCATATGGAGTCGTATTATTTCCGTATTACTGAATTTAGTATATAGAATCGTAATAAATTTTCTGTTCATGTATTTTTGCACAAGAGTTAAACAGCTATCTGAATTTTTATAAAACTAATTACAGTACGAACGCACCTCATTTGCCACGTTTGTCGTACCATTTACGACTTGTTTACAACTTAACAATTATCTTTTATTTCTATAAAGCACAAATAAATAAATGAAAGAAGAAGTAATAGTCTAAATCAATTACAGGGTTTCTAATTCGCGATCAAACTTCAGTCAATTTACGTGATGTCAAACCTTTCTACTCCCCTTAAATAAGAGATCAAGAAAGAAATATTTAATTAAAGAGAAGTGCACTTTATTTCTTTCGACGGAAATTTTGTTAAATAAGAATAAAACCTTGACAAAATTAGCTGTTGCGAAAACGTTGAGATGAGATATCAGCTAATTTGTGAAAGTAAAATAGAAAAATAATAGGTGGGTAACAATCTATCTAATTGATCTTTGCATTCTAAGTTAGATAAGGGATGGGATATTTCAGAGAAAGATTCATCACAGATATTTCACAGTTAAAAGCACTAAATATAGAGTAATGTTTTTAGCTTAAGAGGACGGTGGACTTTATTTTTTTTTAATGTTCATCATAGATAGATGAAATTTTGTGGCAATATACCTTTCACCATAAATATATAAAACACCGTAACCCCTTCGGGACGGGGGCCTTTTACGAAATTTTTAATCTTTTGTCACCGTTTTTTAAAAACAGAAATTTCTGTCTACTTGAATCGAGAAAATGCGCTGATTAAATAAGACAAATTTTACAGTAAAATTTTACAGGTGAAGAAAAACAAGGATTCTGAGCGCTTCATGCGGCACGTATACGTGTCGCTCGTCCCCAAGGGGTTAAAAGATATTTTCAATTTTATTATAATTTATTTATTTTTTAATTAAAATTTAAAAACGAATTTTTAAAATCCCCCATGCGTCATAATTTTTGAGATATTTTCTCGATTTTGCTTTTTAATCACTTCAAACTCTATCGAAAACAAATTTGTGTATCAATTTTTTAATCTCTTGAATAGTTAATTCTTTAGAGATTGTTTTTAAAATTCGATATCGATTTTCATCAAAAGTTTGCCTTTTTAGAAGTTAAAAATCAAATTTAATTACCGTAATTTCGGGTGTATAAGCTGCGGGTCAAATAAGTCTGTTTCAAAACAGAAATTTTATTTAATATATATTTTTAAATGAGTTCGAAGATTGAATAAGTTACATTTTGAGAAATAAAATTTCTGGTCGGAAAAAGAATTATTTGAGCCGCGGTTTATACACCCGAAGTTACGGTATCTTAATAAAGTCGAATTTTAAATGCATACACCAGGGATGTGAGCGCTCCGACCCGATTGGTTGATTTTCACCACCAAAGTTTAATAGTATTCTTTGCTTTACTAAATCTAAGAAATTCTATCATTAAATAAGCCGATAAATGCCATTAAAATTTAGTGGTAGAAAGCAGTCATTTCGGTCGGAGCACTCTCATTCCTGATACACAGTTTATTTGTAAGCAAAATCAGGATTCTTCCGCATCAGTATCATGAATTTTGATCAAGCATTACGACGCATGGAGCATTTCAAAAATCTAAAAACGTTGCATAATCAGTTTTGAGAAAAGCAGATTTAAAACAGATGAAAAACAGAGAAAAACAGATTTAATTACAGATGTTAAAGGGCCGAAAAATTGTTTGTGTACAAAATTCAAACACTTGTAACTTTGCGAAAAATAATCGCATATGCATGCGGTTTTTCGCAAACGGCTCAGAACAAACTGAAGAATAATAACATGCACAAAAATAGTTTACGATTTTTGGGTAGATTTCCGTGTCGAGCTCAAAGTTCCACGGTTTGCTTAACAAACCGTAATGTGTTTTAGTAGTTATTGATTATTGTTTAAAGCTATAGAATTTATCAATAAAATCTCCAATGGTACCAAATATCTGTATTATGAAGAACAAACATATATGTGCGTAACGCATACGCCATTTTACGAATGGCAACACTTTCAAATTTAAAATGAAAATTCGGTTTTACAATTTTCGCTGCTGCAAATTTTTAAACTTCTAACCATCGCACATTTTCAATTTTTACACTGTCGTATAGGAGAAAAATGGGCTTTTAAATGCAATTTGTTTGAAAGCTGTATCTCAATTTATTTTTGAGATATTAATTTTTTTTGTAGTTTTTAATCCTTTTTTTTCGTAATCGTTGCAACTGAAGTCCTTTATTTATATTGAAATCAAAGGGAAAATAGTAGATTACTGTACCTTTTTGTTGCCATTTTCTTATAAAAACTGGAAAAAACTGAAATTAAAATAAGGGCTATCTTAAGAATATCTTCTGTTATAAAACCCGGTGAGTTTTGGTTTTATTTCGTTATTATTTATAAATTAACCCCTTAATTCTCGCTCCCGTCATATTCACGGGCTGTGTCTTTTACTCAAATTGTTTGATTCCCACCAGTTTTATAAAATAGTGAAATTGGCTATATTTTAGTATCATTTTTCCTGTCACTAAAGAAGGTGAATAATTCTTTTTCATAAAAGTGGTGCCAATAAGCAATTTGAATTTTTCAACCGTAATTTAATTCGAGCGTTAAGGGGTTAAATGATTTTTAGTTTATTGAAACTTACTTTACAAACGATACAACACTTTCTCTTTTCAAAAATGTATTTTAAAGGATATTTGTGTGACTTATTTTCTTCGCTTTTACATAATTCGAATCAAAAAGCTGAAAAAATGCAATTTTATTAATCGTGTCTAACAACATTTTCCGAATTTTGAAAAAAATATAAATAAATGATTTCTAATAAAAGATGGAGCTATTAAAAAAAATGAAGGCATAGGAATTATTAGACGTCCGATTTGTTTTGCCCAACTTCTTGAATGAAGACATTGTTTTTTGTTTAGTTTGTGTGTTATTCCGCGATATTGAAGTCATATGCATACTTTTCTACAGATGTTGTTTAAGACTGCGTCGTAAAAGTGGAATGCTTTAGCAGATGCAAATGACGTCATTTTATATAAAAAAACACATGATTTAATTCTTATTCATTATAGGATACTGAAATATGTTTTGTAGAAGTGCTTCATTTTCAGACCAGCTGCTTTGAAATTATTCACAGGTCAAAATGCAAAATGCGAACACCGAAATTTCACACTGATAAAACGGAATGCTTTACAAACATTTAGAGTGCCTTTATAGAATAGCAGTGACATGCAGCGTTCATGCTCAGATCGGATGATTCTGGCTTGGATGAATTCGCTCCGACGAGTTAGACGAGTAAACAAAGAAGATATTGGCAATATTTCCAGGCTTAAAATAATATGAAGTGTCCTAAGTTTTTGTCCAAAATTCTCTCGACTAATAAAATTTTATTGCTATTCTTTAAGACACTCAACTATAATTTTATGAAAATAACATAATTTACATAATTTAATTTTTCATAATTTTATATAATATACATTTAAAAACATAAGGCTGTTTTTTAGTCATCTGCCCTGAACTTTCTGCTGAACTAATTTTACTAATAATTTTTTTAACTGAAATCTTTTCAGTTGCAGATGTCCCCACACTTGCTATTTTTTTTAAATATCACCATTTTTATATTTTAATTTTAAAAGTATTTTATGAAATTTGTTTATAATGGTGGTAATTAGATAGCTTTCATTATTGTAGTGGAAAGAGAGAAAAATTATTTTTATTTATCTGTATTCATGCCAATTACTGATAAAAATTCAAAATCGTTGATACAAATTGTTGTATAGGGTTTAGTGGTGCATCCTATTAGGGACATATTATTTTGAACGGAAAATAACTTACTGCTTTTGAAAACTCGCATTTTTCCTCATAAAGTTTTCGTATTTGTTTCCATCTGCATGTGTACTGATACTATGTTTCAGACTCTAAGCAAAATTCTTAAGTAAGTGAAAATGACGTCATATTTAAAAAACGATCATTTTATTAGACAAAACTAAACATTTTTACAATGCGTCTAAAAAAATAAATTACGTCAGTTTTTACTCTCCGGTACTGACATTAGAATCTCAAGTTAAGAGTGCGACTGTTCACATCCAAAGATATTGCTGACAATCGTCACTTCAAGTTTTCAGTTAAAATGATTTTACAAAGATGAATTTAAAGTACCATTTTTTAAAATGGTGAATACAGATATGAGAAGTGTGTATGTAAATTTTCAGAGGAAGAAAATGAAGTCGGGTTTAGAGTTCATGGGGGAAAAAATTCTATGATCGTGTTAAAGTGGAATAAATTTTGCTGTTTATCATTCCGGAATACCAAGCTATGAGCCTCAATAGATAACTTCATCATAATAACTGATCTTTGTTATATTTTACGGATTGCGTATCTATATTATAAAGGACAAACGTATCTGTGCGTAACGCTGACGTCATTTTGCGATTGGCAACACTTCACGATCAAATTTAGATTTTGAAATTTTCGCTACTGAAATTTTTCAATCTTATGACCACCGTATATTTTTAATTTTTAGAACGTCGTTTGAGGAAAAATCTACTTTCAAATGCAATTTGTTGTAAAAACTATATTAACTGACTGATTTATTTCGTTCTTTAAAATAATTTTAAAGTATGATTTTTTGTAACTTATTTTATCACGTGCCGGCTTCAATACATAATAATAATAATAATAATAATAAATATTTTGCACATAAAGCAACAAAAATTGTTCAGCATTTGTTTCGGACTAATTTTCCATAACAAAATTAATACCTCCTTAAAAAAAAAAAAAAGAATAATATAAAAAATACACTAATTCAACACTAATCGAACAATTAAAATTTTTAAACATCCAAATAGAAAAAAAAATCATTCAAATGAATTTGTTTCCAAAGTGCACCCATTTTACTGATTGTCTATGGATTTAAAAATAATTTTCAAGCATCAAATATATTTTTAAATTTATCTCTATCGCGTGGAGCTCGATTATGAAAGATTAATTCGTTTGCCCATAAAACAACATAAAGAGTTCATCATTTTTTTACGCGTAATATTCCATAAAAAATTAAATCTTCCTCTATAAATGAATAAATAAAAAAATATAAATAAACACAAATTTAACAAACATGTAATTGAAGTACGCCCTTAAAGCTCTGAAATTATCAGGATATAAAAAGATGCCGTAAGTAGCAAAATCTTGGGCTAATAACTCTTAGCATGAGGCTAATACAAAAACATCGCTTTTGATACATTTCTAAACTTTATTTGATTATATAGAATGCTTTTATAGTATACGTGGACAATCTAAAAAATATATGGCATGAAACAAAAATATTAGTTTTCAATTTTAAAATATGGTTTTCACTTATATTCTGTAACCCGGGAAGCACGGGTACGAACCCCCAGTTGAAATAATGAACGAAATTATCACGACCATTATTTTTAAATATTTGTTAATTTTGGATATGTACTCGACAGTAAAGAAATAAATAATTAAAAACAATAAACTGAAATAACAAAGTATAAAAAATTTAAATAAAAAGTAATGAAGTGTAACAAGTATTACAGCTAAGTAGTACTAAAAAAGTATTAATTTTTTTGTGTTTCTACGAAAATATCGTTAAGAACATGTAAAAAGATGAGAACAGAATTGTAGAAAAATATTTATGATGTACAATTTTTAAACTATCAAGTTGAAGAAAAAAAGAGTAAAGTACTAATTGTTCTTCGCATATTATTTTAGGTAAACAGGCAAATAACTTCACAGAATTTTGTTTTCATTGAAGATCTATTACTACTAAAAACAGAAAAAGTATTATAAATTCTTCTAAAATTGTCTATTTATCTGGTTAAATAAATTGTAGCAATAATTTTCAATTATTTAGACGTATACTAATGATTCGAGGAAACACTCTATCGCATAAATTTGTTTGTCCTTGAACTAAAGACAACTAATATTGAAACATAACAAATGTGAACTATTAAAGATAATTATTGCTAAGAGGTAATACAGTAGTATCGGTAAAACTACATAAGGTAAATGCACCTATAGTGGACCATGTACCAGTAATGGGCCACTAATTGTTTAAGTTTAAAGACAAGCCCAAAATGCATTTCTAACAAACGACTGAAAGAAATCTGATTGACTAATATCCTTAAATGTGAACTTTCCACAAAATATTTGGAATAATTGGTTTTTTTTCTGCTGGTACATTTATTTACTTTCTTGAGAGTCTTCAAAAACAGATTTTTTTGCAAATTCTTAGAGATTTTATTAAGGGATAATTTTTTATTACAAACATTGTTTCTGTAATATTATGTTTTATTTTAAGTTTAAACTACTGTTGATATACTCTATAAATAATTTGTTGAATAAGCCGGAATCTAAAAGGACTACAGGAGGACGGACCAGGCGGCGACTATAGGTGCTACGTATTTATATAATTACGAACGCACCTAAAAATCATATTTTTTACCATTTAAAAAAAATAACTATAGGGAAAACAGGATTACAATTTTGCCCTTTTGCTCGGAGCTCAAAGGGAACAGTCTGTAGGGTATCTGCACACTTTTTTTTCTGAACATATCTGAAAATCGGACATTATCTGATATATAACTTTAATTCAAAAACTGTATTCATATTCGGAAAGAAGACATAATTCCTTGTTGAGTTATATCGCTCGCAACTGTCTGTGACAATTTGATGGCAACGGTTTGATAGCACGGAGCCAGGCTTGCCAGTTTAGCTATCACTTTTATTTAACACGTTCCCTGCCAGGCCTATAAAGTATGAATTTTCAAATTTCTTCTTGAAAGTCGTTTGCCACCACAAATTCAGAAAAGTAAATTTCGCTTTACTAATACAGCGAAATTTCTGAAAATAAATAAGGCAATTTTTTTAATTCTAATATAATGGTGACAAAGTAATTTATAAATTAAAACCACGAATATTAAAGCTACGAGTATACTCGTAGCTTGGCAGCGAACGTGTTAAAAAAATAAAATTCACACCAGAAAATGCAAAAATATTTTCCGATTTATTTACTGTCGAACTTTAGCTGATTTCTTAACACCCCAATTCCAATGGTATAATACGTTCTAGAAATTTCGTAATCCAGAGAATCTGAATTCATACCAGGAAATTTCGATAATAAAATTAATTTTATTTAATGTCTGGATGCCTCTTATTAAATAAAGGTAATTTTACTATTTTAAATTTCTGGTTTGGATTTTAATTATCCGAAATAAAAAATCCACCAAATTCGAAAGACTGGTGGTGGCATAAATGCTATAATGGGCTTTAGATGGTTAAAGTAAAATTCTTCTCCTAAAAGTGCCGGTCGTTAAAATTTCGAGATAAAATGGAGCCAAACTGGCAACCCCATACGGAGAGGAGCTTTTTTTTTTGGGGGGGGGGGGTGGTTGTTGTTGTTACCATTGTCCAATAGTGCATTTTTATCAACTAAGCCAACGCTATTTGCAGCTTTCTCTTGATCAGAAATTTAATTATTTTTTGATCCCTTATTGCAATCCGCGTCTTACAACACAAATACTTTACTTTTAAATTTTTACGGTTTCTCGCGCTTTTTTCTAATATATCTTTTTTAAAATCTTAATACTGGTATCTAGTATATCTATTTTTATGTGAGTATATTATTCATGCTTTACTGTCTTCAGCTTAGACGGCATGTGAGATTATTATTATATTTAATACTTTGAGGATGATAGTGCACATTTAAAGATAGTTACTTAGACAATACAGTAGGTAATACTATACTTTTTTCTCTTTTCAAATAAATTATTGACTGAGCATATATTGTTTACGTTTCTCCCGTATATCAATTGTCTGACTACTGTCGGAGCAAACTTCCACCGGTAAATCTGAATAGGAATTTTTGTCTTATTTTTAATCCTTTTCATACAAAATGTGTCTCTAAAAAAATAAATTTGTATTTTTTTGTAATAGTGGAAGTTTACCCAGTTGGTAATCAGTTCCTGCTTATGTCTGCGAATTCGATTCATACAGATTCATTGAGAGAAAATACATGTTGGTTTTCATTATTACATTAATTCTTTCGCACACTTTCTGGCGTGGAGTAATTTTGTTCATAAACTGATGAAATTATAGTCTGACACCAGAATTTATAAACGAATTTATTAGAAAATGCGAACTTTCCTATTATCAAGTATGTTATAAAAGGGAAATTTTAGTTAAATAAAAATTAGCTGTCCTGTCCGTGAAAGGGTTAAACGATTACATTTTTCTCAAACTATAGTTCAGAAAATAAATTTTATAGCTAATAATAGTCGTAAC
Organism: Maratus speciosus; assembly: GCA_963932465.1. Lineage (NCBI taxonomy): Eukaryota > Metazoa > Arthropoda > Arachnida > Araneae > Salticidae > Maratus > Maratus speciosus. The sequence continues at coordinate 218,037,873 of OZ010797.1, read as the reverse complement.
AATAAAAATTCGATAATGGTAGAAACATTTATTGACTTGAATAGATAAGTTTAATATACATTTTTTAATTTTTGTAGAGTACATATGCCATTATGATGGGTAAAATTGAGCAATTTTAAAGCAGAGTTTAAATGTAAATAATACATAAAAAATAACGAATAAACTTTATATTTTTACGCTTTAGAGTATACATATTGTAGTAAACAATAAATAAAAAATTATAGTTTTTATTTACAAATATTCATTAAATATTTTGCTTGACTTCTTTTTTTTTTTTGACTAATTGATGTTCAAATAGTGGCCGTTTGATACGCTGGGCTCACAAACTACAAAACAATTTGTTTTCGTATTTTTTATGGTCATTATAAACATATCATGCAATATTAACCCTTCCCGGTACAGTGATCCCACTGCGGGACCAACTAATTTTAATTCCACGCTTACATATGGCACCAAGAATATGTTAATAAAACTTTGCTGTTATAATGAAAGCTTACAAATACAGGTTTTACTTTCTAAGAAGTTCTTTTGTAAATTTTGATGTCAGTCAATCATTTCATCATTTTACGAACAGAATTTTCTGCGCCTCAAAGGGTTAATAGAAAAAAATAAGAGATGTTAGTACATTATTTTTAAACTTATAATACAATATATTATGTAATTTTTCATTATTTTCAAAATAATTTGCTTAAAAGTTTTTAATTTTATATCTTTTAAATCAAAACATAAATTGTTTTATTGACTGTATATTATTAACGCCAGTGTTGCCAGACTACTTTTTCTTAATTCAGATTTCTTGATCTACACCACTTTATTGAAATGGTAAAATTCCCCTGGTTTTCGCTTTAATTAATATGTCATTAAAAACGAAAATTTTACCATTTCAAAAAAGGCGGTGCCAATCAAGAAGTCTGAATAAAAAATAAAAAAAATAGCACACTTGCAACACTGATTAACGCATCTGCATCATTAGCACATTCGTCCATTTCAGAAATTTATACTTTATTCAGAAAAGTCTAATCTGCACCGGAAATTCCGAAAGAAGAAATTTTGCTTAATATAATCACGGAATATCTGTAGTTAAATAAAAAATCAATTATTATTCAAATTTCTAGATGCAAGTTAGAAATTTTTTAATAAAAAATAAATTCGCGAAATGCTCGCTTTTGATACAAATGGTTTGAATGGCATGTTTCAAACGACCATAGAACTTTCGAAAGATCGGATTCTTTTAGTTTTCAAGAAAAATGTACAAAAATGACAGAGCATGAAATCCATTTGTCAGAGGTAAGTAGAAGGTAAGATATTATATTTAATAAAACTATGCAAATAATATTAATGTTTCCTACTGCATACATATACCGGGTGTCCCAAAAAGGACTGACTGATTTTAAAATTCAATAACTTGCAAACGGTGACAGATATTAAAAAAATTCTTGCAGGAGGGTTATGCATAAGGTCAAAAGTTTTATTACAGAGATTTTCAATTTTAGTTCGAATTACAACAATAGATGGCGCTGTAAGCAATAGTCGCTAAATACAGGCTCGATTTTTGGTACTTCGTGGCCCGGATAATACATTCCCATCTCCTTTTTCTGCATGGAACAAGATAAAGGACCAAAAATCGAGCCTGTATTTAGCGACTATTGCTTACAGCGCCATCTATTGTTTGTAAATCGAACTAAAATTGAAAATCACTGTAATAAAACTTTTGACCTTATGCATAACCCTCCTGCAAGAATTTTTTTAATATCTATCACCGTTTGCAAGTTATTGAATTTTAAAATCAGTCAGTCCTTTTTGGGACACCCGGTATATATATTAAAGGGAAATCTTTAAAGTTTAGAGGGTTTTCTTTTATGAAATACGTACTCTTAAACACTGTGTTAAAACTACTGTGTCTCTGTGTATGCCCTCAAGAATATTAGAAATATTCTTTATTTCGTGTCATAATCAACGTTTCTTAATTAAAAAAAATAGTACGTGTAATTTACACAATTTTTTAATTATTTTTTGCTAACTCATTAACCCACTTTAATTCGAGGAACGTATTTCAGGAATTACCTTTTTTTCAGAAATTAACAAATTCATATCAGAAATTCTGAATTATAATGTTTGCTTTATTAACTCACAGATATTTTGTGATTATAAAAACTAAAATTTCTTCTTTTGGTATTTCATGCATAGATTCGCATATTCTGAAAAAAAAAAAGATATTCCTGAAATGGACGCATGCATGAGTTTGTGATGCGAATGGGCTACTCACCAAATTTTTAAGTGTGTGTGTGTGAGGGGAGGGGGGGGGGTAGGTGCCACTTTTTCCTCAAATTCGTTTGAAACATAAATTCCTAAATGTAATCTTCGTTTTATTTAATCGTAAAGTTTCTGTTATTATATAAGGTATTTTTTTATTATTTTAAAACAATAGTAGCCCCGTAGTTAATTTAAGCATACGCATTTATTTGGACCCTTGTATCAATGAATCACTAACGGCTGATGTTTAACCCTTCCCACTCCGTTAACTCCGCTGCGGAGACATCCTAAGTCTTTGCAAAATTTGTTTTTCGTACCAGTAATAAAGGAAAATGAACTTTATTTAATCAGAGCATTTTTGAAATTATGTACTTGAAGGAAACTGCTTTTTAAAAAATGGTGCCGATCGAATAAAATTTGTGCAAGAGATTCCGGACCTTTAAGGGTTAACTTTAGGGATCGGAACTTCAACGTTCTATATTTTTCAATTTTTCACAACCACTATTTTCGAAATACAATTTTAGCGGCACCTTGCCTTTGCATATGTTAAATAAATATAATACGAAAATAACAGTTTGGTAATAACAGTGGCTAGCAAATAAGCTATAAGAGACGCTAGGACCAGGGTCTGATTACCAAAGGGACAAGCTTACACCAGTAAAACTGGGGAAAAGATTTTGCTTTATTCAAAACAGTAATTTTGCATGAATATTGCGTTTAACTACAAAAAAAATATATACTAAAATTTACTGATACGGATTGCTCCTTTGGTAATCGGGCTCTGACTACCACACCTGGAATTCTTTCATTGTAAGTATAAAACAAAAATGTTCAGAAAAATAATACTGCCACCGGATTTATTATTATGTGTGAAATCGATAGAAAATATGCTTTGAGTACACAGGCGTGCACCAGTTCGACACAGTTATCACTCAAAATAGCGAGTTGCTTTAAAAAACAGCTCGAAGAAACACATATCAAAGAACGTTCTCTGGCGAGTGTCAGTTCTGTATTAGAGTGACTTCGATAAAAGTTTTAGTATACCGGTTACGAATCTGTTTTAGTTTTATTTCGTACCACTTTCCCTAAATAGAAATATTTCACATATACTTTGACAACAGAGTCGATCAGAGAAGCAGCATTCAGGGACTTCCTAGTTATTACCAACTTCACGATCAGTCTATGGGTAAAACGAATTGGTTATGTGAGCCATTGGGAGATGGTATAACTATAGTTATAAAACTACTTATAAAGTTAAAAATTAAGTATGTAAGTTAACCCATTAACCGCTGGTGTTGCGTTGACGCAACAGTCAGAATTAATGCGCATGTTTTAATTAATTAGATTCCCACCACTATTTTTTAAATAAAAAGTTAGCCTTAGTTCGACACACAAAATTTTAAGTAAAAATAAAATGAAAATTATCTTTTAAAATTTGTGGTGGCAAACGACGGTCAGCTTAGAAGTTGAAAATCTCAACCTTAAAGTTCTGGCGGTTAATGGGTTAAAAAATGAGGGTAATTAATATATATATATATAATTAAAATTAACAGTTAAAGTTATGCCGAAGATATATTTTACTAAAGGAAAGTTTAAATTATGATATGGTAAAGAGATTCTAACTGTAGTTATGCGCTATTGCGTAAATGCGAAAATACAACTGGTGAAAAATGAGAAATGAAAATAGCACTAATTCAGACAAAAACAATCGCCAGGTTTATCGAATGCTTTAATGTTTATTGAAGCGGCAAAAGGGCACAGGATAATTAGAATATTAATATATAAATATATATATATGTAGGATTTGAATTTAAACATATTTTGTTTCCTTTATGATGTGCGAGATCCTCAAATTAACTGACGCTCTGTTATTTTTATTATCCATGATTTGGAAGCATGAGTTATGAAAATTTACGATCGCGAGATCAAGGTTTGGAGATATTCAAAATTACAAAAGAGTCAGTCTATAGAATTATATGATTCATGAAGCATTGGCATATGAAGTGCCAGTAAGGGCAATGTTAGGCTTAATCGGACTTTACAAAAGAAAGTGCATGATATGCTTTAAGTGAAAAATGCAATATATTTGAAAAAGCTACCGACGAAGTGTTGTAAAATTATCTTTATAGAATTATATTAAAGTTCCTGTGTTGTTATTTGAACGCCTAGACATTCGAATTATTCAATAAATTAACTTTTTACATATCACCTTCCTACATATATATATAATACAGTAGCGCTCAAAAGTATTTTGACAACCTTATATTCTCTCTTATTTTAGTTAAAATAAAAATACAAAATAAAATATATTCCCTGTAATTGAGAACACTATGACTGCTGTTATTCAAATGTATCAAGTGTCAGCTTGTTTGTTTATATTCGGCGCCACCGAAGAAATATTACTCCTCCTTAGCTCAAAAGTATTTTGACAATTAGTTTGCATTTAATTGTTGAAGGTGTCAGTGGCGCTATAGCTTCGATTAGTGTTTATATTGACTTGTTGTGATTAATTTTAAGGATCAGGGATGCCGAAATGTAAAAAAATATTGAAGTGATTCTACTAAAGCCGCTGTAAATGCACTTAAGAAAGGTAGACTGCAAGCAGAACTAGCTTGTTCTTTTAACGTGTCTCGGCAATTTTTATTACATGGAATAAAGTTTTTAACAAACAGAAATACATCGAAAATAAGCTTCAAAGTGGCCATCCGAAAAAAAAATTGCAATGTTGACTGTATTCTAAAAATGATATCTACAAGTGATTGTCTGCTGTAATAATAAAGTGATAAGTCCTCTGTAATAATAAAAAGGGAATTGAAAGAAAATTACGGCATAGGAATACACGTTTTATCAAACAAACGACGCCTAAACCTCTATGGTTTACATCGCAGAAGACCAGCAAAAACACGTTTGTTATCTACTAAGAATAGGAAGGCTAGAGTTGCATTTGTAAAACGGCATAACCCTTTCAGGAGCAAAGCAATTCCATTGCTAAAGTGTTGAATTTAATTACTGACACCGGAATTTGAAAACAAATTTATTTGTAAATATGAAAAAGCTATATTTCACACACATAATAAACCGAATTTTTTTTAACCAAAATTCTGGTGTCAATCATTAATTTCAACACTTCAGCAATGGAATTGCTTTGCCCCTGAAAGGGTTATACCGTTTCACAAATGTAACTCTAGCCTTCCTATTCCTAGTAGATTAGAAACGTGTTTTTGCTGGTCTTCTGCTATGTAAACCATAGAGCTTTAGGCATCGTCTGACAGTTTAAACGTGTATGTCTATGCCGTAATTTTCTTTCAATTCATTTTTTATTATTACAGCTGACTTACGACAATCACTTGTAGATATCATTTTTATAATATACTGAACATTGCAAGTTGTTTTTTTTTTCGGATGGCCACTTTGAGGCTTATTTTCGATGTATTTCTGTTTATTAAAAACTTTATTCCATGTAATAACAAGTTGCCGAGACACGTTAAAAGAACCAGCTAATTCTGCTTGCAGTCTATCTTTCTTAAGTGCATTTACAGCAGCTTTTCTAGAATCACTTCAATATTTTTTTACATTTCGGTACTCCTGATCCTTAAAATTAATCACAATAAGTCAATATAAACACTAATCGAAGCTATAGCGCCACTGACACCTTCAACAATTAAATGCAAACTAATTGTCAAAGTACTTTTGAGCTAAGGAGGAGTCATATTTCTTCGGTGGCGACGAATGTAAACAAACAAGTTGAAACTTGATGCATTTGAATAACTGCAGTCATAGTATTCTAAATTATAGGGAATATATCTTCTTTACATTTTTATATTAAATAAAATAAGAGAGAATATAAGGTTGTCAAAATACTTTTGAGCGCTACTGTATAAAACCGAAGCAAAAGAAATATATTACAAAATTCACTTTTTAAAAATAGTGGTGCGAGACAGGATATAAAAATAGTCGCCATTGGCAGCCTTGTAATCCAAAGGGACACCGCCGCCTGAATATTAGGCCCGAGTGCTGACACAAAAATGGCGGCTGCCGTAAGCGGTTTTTATTATTACCGTCTGTACGTTCTCTTGAATTTCAATAACATACATTTTTATAGGTTATTTCCGCTTTGTTTTACTTAGATTAAATAAGTCAAACAAAACTTTTTGAAAATACTGGTGCAGGGCTCCCACTGGTCCGTTTTTTGAAAACCAGTAACTTTTTAGAAATAAATTCTTGGTAGATTTTTTTTAGCAATTGCAAGAAAAATGCTCTTCCCGGTATCTTTCTACGAAATTTATAAAAAAGGCCTTTCTTTAAATAAAAATGCTGTTCAAAAAGCAGACCGAGTGGAAGTTCTGTACTGGTGTTAAAATTGAATGAGACCGTACAATTGCTTTAAAAAATTACGCCTATGACATCCGTCATTTTATGTCAGCACTCAGGACTAGTACTCGGGGGGGGGGGGGCGTTAAAGGAGGCCATGGAGCAATCGATCACTTTTTTTAAGCAAATAGTTTTAAGTTTACTTGCGGTAAAAAAATATAAAAATTACAAAGTGTTAATCCTTAAAGAAATGAATAAACTCTTGAATAAATATAGGTAAAAGCAACTTTGCGAAATGGCACTGTTTCAGTAACCTTTGTGTTAAAGCGACTTGAAGCTAAAATGGCAAACTTCGAATGTTATATGATAACATTGTTGATACGAAAGATTGCCATAAATTTCCCTTGCATTGTATTCTAAAATAATTTTTTTTTTTTTTTTGTAAAACAGGTATTAAGAAATATATTTTTTTACAGAAGATATATAGTTATGTACGTTAGATTGTTTCACATCTTATGTAGGTATAGCTTAATCCTTCCGAGGGCGGTCGTCACGCGGCGTGACCTGAATTTCATGACCTGAAAAGTTTTCCGACCGATACACTGCTATGCAAAATATATATCTTTAAACAAATATTAATTAAAAATATTTATGGTAACGCATTACAGACAGTATGTTTTTGTAAAATCTGGTTTTCAAAACAACAGAAACTCCTACCTCTTCTGAAAGTCTTTCTTAAATTTGTTCCTAGATTGGTTTCTCAATCTTATGCATCAGTAAATATCTGTCAGTATACGGATTTAATATAAAAAGTGTCGAAACCCGTCGAATTCGAGGAATGAAAATATTAAAAAAAAACGGATTGACTGAATTTATAAAAATAATCCTATAATTAATTTCAATAATTATTCAGTCTTATACTGGCTGGCCCAACTCTTAAACAAATAATATTTTAAACTAAAGTTTAACTTTTCAAATTATTGAAAATATAAATTTTTTCTTAAACGTAATCAGTAACGTGCAATTAAAATGACAGGCTTCGTACGGGTCCTTTAATTTCCAGACTAAAAAATTCTTCGTTACAAGTATTTTCTTATAGAAAATCTATTCTTTAAATAAGGCGAAATTTCGCGCGTATAAACTAGATTTATTTTTCTATAAAAAAAATACAGGTATATTGCCTTGAAAATAACGGTACCCGTACGAACCCTGGATAGGAGATTTTGAAGCTTTTAATTGAGGCTTTGCATTTGGAATTATGTAATGCAAAATCAACGAAAATTGCGTCACTAATACACAATTATAATTTTTTTTCATGAAATCTAAGAATAACGTCGTGTTCACCGTCGCAAAATTTACATGCTTACTTTTCATATTTATATTCATTATTTTAAGAATATTTTAATGTCAATCGACTATTAATAAATATATACCCATACTTGATGTCACGTTTGCCAGTTACAATTTCGCGTGTAAACATTCGCATTCTTGACTTGTTGTTCTAATCTGCGTGTCGGCCAAATCCAGAAATTTACGTTTAGACGTATTCGTAGTAAAATATTTAGTTTTATCAAATAAAATACTCAATTCATATTTACTATGACATCATTTCCACTTACTGAAACACTTTGAGATCAGCGGAATAAAAAGAATGTTGAGATGTAACAGCTTTATGAATAAAAATATGTATTTTTAAACGTGACATCATTTTCTGTTCAAAAAATTTTAAAAAGCCATTTTTAATTGCAATACGAAAATGGTATCCGTAATGATATGGTAATTCACAATCTTTACCTCCTATCTTCAACAATGAAAGTAAGCCGATTGGCGCTAATGTGAAGAAATTCCATAAAGGTCTTTTAAAATTAAAATTAAAATTAAAATATAAAAATGGGAATATTGTAAAAAGTAGCCAGTGCGGGTACATATAGGAATAAAATGCTTTCATTTAAAAAGACTAAACTTTCCGTTTAAAACACGTCATTCACCGATGACTAATGGTCTAAAATATGATATAAAACTAAATGTATTTATATTGTTTTAAATAATTACTGATAATTTATTTAAAATTTACTTACCTTTTATTTATTTCAGGATTATAGTTTCTTAAAATTTAGTTAAAACATTGTGATTTTTTCAGCTTCATTGTCAGTTATCGTGGCATTCAACGTGTTAATATTTAGATTCTTTGCATTATTACGAAATATTGACAACATTGTATAAATGAACTTTCTGTAAAAGTTGATTTAATGAAATTTTTCGGATACAAACAATAACTTTTATTCCCGGTTGCAAATGTGTTGGCAGGTTACACGGACACCTTATGCATAAGTAATATTTGCTTGTTCCGTTAACCAGCGCTTGTGCATACCAAAAAAAATTATTTGTATTTTCCTTTTTATGACAGAAATTTTTCTATTATGAAGAATATTTTAGTTCGGTCAAAAAGGAAAATAAATTGTTAGACATTAGAGTCTCATTTTAATTCATTACGGTTTGGACCATAATCGCCCCAGTGGACTATTTTTTATTCGTATCTGTACTATTTAAAAGAAGAAAAACTCTCTGCCACACACTTATACAAGGGTCATCTTGCAAGATAATTCAACCACAAAAAAACTTTTTGTAAATTGTGGTACGAATTAATATCAAAACAGTTGTTTTAACAAATGAATCATAAGCACTGAAAATGATTGTTTAACCCATTGAAGAGCGGTTTCCCACCTAATTTTAATTCCGAAATGCCACAATGGCACCGGAATTTTGGAATGAAATTTTGCTTTTCATCATTCTTCATACGTGAAGAAAACATGTAATGTACAAATAATTTTGTTCTTAAATCCCAGTGTGAATCAATGATTTCAACATTTAATTAAATAGTACTGTGTCCCTGAAAGGGTTAATTTTAATAAACGAAAACATTGGAGATTCCAGATTTTCCAAACTGAAAATATTGGATACTCTGCTACTAAACACATTATCAGGTTCTCCTCTCTATATAAAATGAGTGATCTTATGATAAAAATAAAAGCCCTATTTTACTAGTAATAGAAAACGATAAACACAGTGTTAGTACAGATTTCCAACGAAGGCCTATTTTCGCCCGCTCTAAATGTAGTCCGCATTAAATAATACTAGCCATGGCGGTCAATAATTTTTAACATTTTCAAGAGATGGCCGTGGAAAAAAGGTTTGATTCACAGCCTAACTTGTTATACCATTTTGTGGGTATAACAATATCTTTAAAAGTGACATTCATGTTTAATCGTTCTCGAGTTAGCGTCACATTTTTTTTCGTGCGATAAACATCTCAAGTTTACAGCCAAATAAAGGGCATGTGCTGCCCGTACTGTTTTTCTTAAAACTATAATGAAAGTCTTCGTATACTAGTGTAAAACTTACGGTGAGAATGTCCTTAGATGATCAAGGTTGGTCCCAGGCATACCATCAACATTGGCCACAAATCTGAATCGTTTTTGAGAGAAGACAATTTTGTGTATTTGGTATTGTACCACGAGCTTTTAAAATCAGATGAAACAGTTCATACCGTTCTCCATTCTGAACTAATGATCAGTTTCAAACATGCATTTATCCAAAAGCGTCCAGAATGTGTTTCAAGATACAAAAATGTGATTTTGCTGCACGGCTCTCCCCCCTCACATCACACACAGTGGAAACGGCTATAGACGCCATTTGTTCCCTTGGCTGGGAAATTTCGCTCATCCAGCGTATTTATCAAACTTGGCCCTATCCGACTACAACTTCTTTTCATCGATGCCCCAAGAACTTTTCATGAAACGCTGCAACAATTACGAAGACGTCGAAAAATGATTTGATGGCTGGATTACCTCAAATAATGCACGGTTTTTCTGAAACGGCATGACAACCACAACATGCCAGAGAAATTAGGTAAATGTGTAGTCAGGGATGGCACATACTTTGAATAAAACATTTCTTGTTTTTATTCCATATTATACGAGCTCTTTTTAATGAAAAAATTAAGAATTATTAACCGCCACACCTAGTATAAGACCTTGACTGACATAAAATATTTCTTTCCGTTGAATAAACTGAATTCAGTTCATAACAGAATTTAAATGGTTACTAATTTTACGACAAAGAAATAACAGTTTTTAAAAATTTAGTAATTTTAATTTTAAAAAATGTTGCACACCAACGGTTAATACAAAAGAATAAATTATCAATGAGAAACAAAATATGCATTGAAATTGTTGTACTTATAAAATTCTATTTTAAATAATATCTCACATTTCTTGGGGATTGTACAAAAATGCTTTTTGTTTATCTCTTTCCACTTTTGAGGCAAACTCAAAATCTTTCTATGTTGCATCACATTTTGTTTAGTACTATGGGTAGGAATAAGCTAGTATCCAATTTTTAGAGATTTGTCTTCGGAAGAGATTTCTGAAGCTCCGGGTGGGAACTCTATTTACGAAGGCCAGATGCATTTCTAGACCACAATTAAACATAAAATCCACGATCTTCCGTGAAGGGAGGATGTGATATACCGGAATTCAACACTCGATCCAGTAACGAAATGATTTATTGCTGAAAAATTCGAAATATTTCTTTCAGGAGCGTAAAGAGAGAGAAGATATCAACCCCCCCCCCCCCCTCCCTTTCAAATAAAGATAATTTTTGTAAAGTCACACGAGTTATTCGAAAGAAATAAATAAAGAAAAGAAATAAAATCGGTTCCGTGCAGATATCTAACAAAGACTGTTTTAATTTTCTGTGATCTTTGTTTTTTTTTCTGTAATAGAAAAACCCTCCCTTATTTCCCCAGCCTCCTCCTGTTGCCTAAATTTCAAATTGACAATTCTCTGGAATTTAGTATTTTGGAAAAAATACCTAAAATTCAAAATATATATTGATTTTATGAATAATTTAGTTTAAGCTTTTACTTATTCTTCTAGATATTTTATTATTTCTTGGTAATCCAAATAGTTCAATTTCTTTGAAAATGAAGTCTTTCCCATCACCCACTTCGTTTTTAAATTGACATGCCAATGATTTCTTTTAACAAAGTACTTAAGAACATAAAAATAAATTTATGCATTCATTAAAAGTAAATACGTTTCTTATTTTTGATTTTGAAATTAACAATAAAAAAACATGTATGCTGCAATTTCTGATGAAAGAAATGATTGACAGTTGGCATTTTATTAGAAGATTTCATTCAGTATCGTACTTTTTAATAAATTCAGCAAAGTATCTATAATTGAGTTATGAATAAAGAGGGAGAGAGATATTGTATAGAATCTACCAGTTGCGAATGAAGTAACTAAGGAGGTTGTCACAAGATGGCGGCTGATTTTCTTACACCGGATCAACACCATATTCAGTCTTAATCAACACCATGATTACTACAAAAGCAAACTCAACATTTCTCTCAGAAATATGGTAAAATTTTCTATTCGTTTTTTACTGGTGAAAGTTGTCTTTGGTATTATAATCACTTTCATTGACACGGAGAGGAGGTTGTTTAGGTTGACACAATATGGCGGAAATGGGAGAGGGGAGCATGGCTACCGCTGAAGTAAACTTCCACTGGTAAAAATACATATCAGTTTTTGGCCATAATTAAGACTGAAATTGTTCACGAATAAGGTGTTTAAATAATAAGAAATGCATATTCAAATGTACTAGTGGAAGTTTGTTCCGGCGGCATTGAGACACGCCGAAACTGGATACAGTTGTGGCTTCACAATTTCGATTATGTGCCCATTCCTCTTCATTCATAGTTCCATGGTATCTACGACAGCGATAAATTGGACAAGCAGGTGGCACGGGAAAATCTGACACCAGTGTTTTCCCACCTGAAAATATTAGGGCCGATTGAGGCGGCAATTCATATAGTTGCCGAAACGTCAGTGAAGGCTTACTGTGGAGACACGAAAAGTTTTGATTTCCGTTTGTCTGTCTGTCTGTCTGTCCGTCTGTTCCGCGATAACTGCCGCAAAAAGCATCCGATCGGCTTGAAATTAATGTGGCATGTTGATGAGGTACTCGGGCTTAGCTGTATGGTTTTTGGTTAAATTTGGTTCATTCGTTCGGGAAATATAGAATATTTTATTTTGCTCTGTAATGCTTTTCAATGGCAAGTCAGACGATTTTCAAATTTTCATTTGTTGAAAGAAATGGCTCATATAAAAAATGGATTTAAATGGTAAATTTTTGATGCTGAAATTTTTAAATAAGAGTAGTAAATTATTCCTATTAGTTTGCAATTTTGTCAAAACATTTGTCAGAGCTTTTAAATTAGGTGTATAACTTATGATGGAATTTTATACATGTGTTCGAATAATATAAAACATTTTATTTTATGAATTTACTTACATTTCATTTTTTTTCTTTTAACCGTTGCGTAGCAACTATATCTCATCTAAAAATATCATAAATGTGAAAGTATGTATGGTTTTTAAAGTCAAATCAAAGTTAAAAGGAATGAATTAATGAATGCCTTTGTATAGATATTTGCATATAAATTGATTTAAACGCAGAAATGAAAATAGTATTTATATAATATATAGAATAATATCTTTATTTATGTATTCAACTATTTTGATTATAAAGGAAAAAGTTCGTTATTTTCATACAGAATAAACTGACATTATTCTATTAAACTTTATAAACTTTATTGTTGCCAAAAAAAAAAAAAGGGGGAATAACAATTTCTCCCAAAGAGATCATTTTAATTTGTAAGATTTTCATGTGCAAAGGGAAAATGCAGCAAATTACAAATAATAAAAAAGATAAATAGGACAGGAATGAATACATATAAACATTTCACACCAAATACCACCTAAATTAATTTTTGTAGTGGTATTTTCCCACACTACGAAGAAAGATTCCTCGATTTACACGATTTTACTTGGCCTTCCTTTTCTCATTGGCTGCGATTTCATTTTCGCAATTGCGTATATTAATTGGCACAAAATTTTACATTTTTATGACTGAGGTATATGTAAGGCCATACAAATAAGAAATTCCGTATTGTTTCCTATAAAATGTGATAAAGTGTTGGTTAACTATATATGTTTCTATTAAGAGGAGCAGGGCTGCCAAGCCTCCGGCGTTCTGGATACCAGTATTTTAATACAAAAAATGTTACTTTATTTAATTGAAACATTTGCGCGATTTAAAAGAACAACATTTTCTGTAAGGTAATAGTGTTGTGCAAAAAGCCTGAGACTTGCCATGTCTGGTGGTGAGTGAAATGTTTTATTTAATGCATTTATCTCTATTTTAATGCTACGTGAACAACGTCCCGTGTAACAGCTTGTAGAGTGTAAAATAAATTATTAAAATAATCCCTATTACGAAAAATGAAACAAAATGCCCGGCTAAGGGAAATAAAAGGTTAGTTAACCTTTCGTAATTTGACCTGAACACAGGTGTGCATCAAATTTCAACGGTGTTTGTAACATCACGATTTTAAATTAAATGTGGATACTATTAAAAGGCTATCACAAAAAATACTTAACGGCGCTATATCACGTTTATCTATTTAGTCAATTGGAAGTGGACACGATGATGAATTATTAACCGTTAGGTTTAGAACTCCCCCTACTTTAGGGTGATTTTAGTAAGTTAATGCTATCGAGTACATTTTTAGATATTTAGATTAGATCTTAGATATAAATACTGCAGAATGGTAATCAAAATTATTATTAGATTTCTAAATTAGATGTCTCAGTTTACATTTCCAAAAGTTCTTTATCCATTAGATACAGATGTTTGTGGTTAGCAGGCAAGTAAATACTGCTGTATGGATATTAGGATAACGTAAAATGCTTGACCAAATTGTTGCTTATCCTTATAAATCGCAGTGTAAAAATTAATCTAAGATATAGGATAATCATTAACTCAATCAATAGAAAATTACAAATGCAAAATAAATTACACAACGGGGGGTTCAGGGGGGGCACCCCCCTGAAGAAATTTGCTTTATTTATATAAAAATTACTAGAATAAGTAGCTCGTGAGAATTTCAGAATATCATTACATAACAACGTGTTTAATTTAACGCTTCTAATGTCTGAAACCATCGAAATATTTTTTTCTCCTTCTATAAATGTTTGTGTAATTTAAAAGTTTAAATTTTGTTTTTGTAGAAAGATTAATATTAAGCAAAATTTGCTAAAAACAATAAGTTGCAGAGATGACGTTGAGGCTCTTGATCTGCAGATTTACTAGTATATAGTAATCCTTAGTTTGAATGTTATGTTTCTCACGAAAGTTTCGAAAGTCATAGCGAATTTGTTTTAGATTTTTGTTAAAAAGGCAGATGCAGCATGAAAATAAATTAATCAAAGGTAACTAGAAACTAAGCCATTGCATTTAATAAAGATATGCCAACAGTAATAATTTTTCATATTATATATTATTTCATATTATATATTATATACTGAACAGGTAATCAGCATTCAGGGGTTTCTTAGCTGTCAAAAGCATTATTTAAATAAATCTGAAAATATCTTTAAAATTTTCTGGTGGGAAACTGAATTTTTTTACTAAGAGTTGAAGCCAAGCTGGCAACTGTTATACAAACTGTTATACTGTGGTAAACCGCGGTTCCCAATCTGTAAGACAGCGTTTAGAGTCTGGCCTCGATTTTAATTCAGAAATTTGCAGTTCATACTTAAAAAAAAAAAAAAAAAAAAAAAAAAAAAAGCAATTTAACAAATTACAACGAACATTTGGAAATTGATTTTTTCGAAGACTAATATTTAAGACAACCCCCTCACTGACAAGCCCGTGTTAATACGTTCACTAAGCTCCAGGTTTCACTGCAATACAAGCAATATTTAAAGTAATATAATTCTATTGATTTAATGTATTTTTAATACATTGAACAATGATTAATACCTCCGAGGATTGCATTCATATTCCTTATTAAGTTTTTTTTATAAAATGTTCAAAGAATAATTTTTTTTAGCATTTAAAACAAAATGCAGAGAAAACAACATTACAATTTTGCCCTTTTCCAAGACAGTCGGAGGGTTAAGACATAAAAAACTGTACGGATGTGTTCCTACATTACGTACGCCATGAATTAAACATTAATAGTGTTATTACACGTAAAAATTGCAAGTGACAAAAATCGCCTGCGACCCGTCAGATTTCTTAAAACTTACGTATCACCCACTTGAAACTTACGTATTATCCAAGCATTTCATTGGCTGTTCGGGAAAAAAGTTTTCCATCGTCACCCGTTTTAAATGAAATTTCATTCTTAAACTTCTAAACATCCCATGATATTACTTTTTACACCGTCGTATAGAGAAAAATTGTACTTTTAAATGCAATTCGTTTGAAAGCTGTATCTCAATTTGTTTCTGAGTTATTAATTTTTTTTTTTTGCAGTTTTTATTACTTTTTGTCACAGTGGCAACAGAAGTATCCATCTATGTTGAAAGTAAATACAGATTACTGTATAGACCAATCAGAAAACGAATAAAATGCGGATTAAACCATTAAAAAGCTTCAGATATGCTTTTGATTTCCTACCCTAACGAGGACAATAACCATTTTTCCAAATGATTAATAATATTATTTATGCTTTATTTAATAAGATCGTTTATTATCATCTCATAAATATTAATATTATATAAGATAAAAATGTTTTTCGATATTTTTCAAAATTGATTTTCTCAAAAACTACTGCACCGAATTTCATGCCATTAACTGAAGTTATATACATACCAAATATGCATAACTGGGAAGTTTTGTATAATTATCTGTTTATAAAAACTGTGTCAAATAACCGATAAAAAAATTTATAAAAATAAAAATCATATCTTATGATTAAACGAAAGTTCACTTTTCTTAAAAAATGCATCATATGTTCATGTATATTACATATAAATGCCGAAAGTTTGCTTTAGGTATAACATATAAACATTTACAAAAATATTTGCAAAAATTAATATAATTCAATTAATCCACGTCGTACGGGCGCGTAGGAGACTGAGGCGTATGGAGTGGGGTTTATTTTAAATATACAGTTAGAGTGAAAATTGGAGCTAAATATTCAGTTCACGGATTTGTCTACTGATTTTAATATTTTGTTGCTCCCGTTTATCAGGGGTGCCACAGGCGACTCTTTTTTTTAATTCTATCTCGCACCACTTTTTCAAATCGAAAATCTTTCACATATACTTAGCCAATTGTTTGCAAGAGAAATAGGCCACAAAATTTGTGTTTTAAAAATAGTGGTGCTAAAGGAATATAAAAATAGTCGCTAACGGCAGTCCTGCGTCTGAGAGCATGATGGTTGAATGGGTAAGGCATTGTACTAGAAACTAGGTAGCATGGGTTCGAATCCCATGTCTTCTTCCTTTTCCGAATTTTCTTCTATATTATTCAAAATTTTTATCGGTTAAAATACTCTAGTTCACGCACAGACGCTTCAGGTCTTTTTTAAACCTTCTTATTTTAAAGTGTTTATCGGCTAAACATTCTGTAAAAGTTCCCCTACCCCCCATTTTTTTCAACTTATTTATGCAATAATGTTTTTCCGGTTGCTTTAGAATTTTCGCGATAAATTAATATACTGTTTTATTTATTTTTTAAATAAAATATTTATTTAAACATTCTATTTCAGAACTTATTTCTACCTTTTGAATTAATAATGTTTTATATGCTACTTTACACAGTAAACTCTCTGTAAGGCGGCCTGTGTGTAAGACGGAAATCTGTCTAATTCGAAAAGACTTTCAAGTCCCAGCGAATTCATAGACATAGAGTAAAATTTGTCTAAGGCGGAATATTGTCTACTGCGGAGAATTTTCTAGGTCCCAATCGATTCTGCCTTAGACAGAGCTTACTATATTTTCAATGATATATGTATAAAATATTTTAAATAAAAGTTCATTTTTTATATATAACAATTAGATTTATTTATATTAATAAAATAAAGTATTCGTATATATACAATAAAATGACATCTCTCCCGATTAAACTTTTACATTACATATAATGTAAAATTTTAACACTTTGTCTTTAACTCGTTCGGACCATGGGTGCATATATGCACCCTTTGGAATATTCTTAAAACGCTTGAGATTGATACTAGTAAAAAATAAAAGAAAAATTGATGTTATTTAATTGCGACATTTTCAATATTTATAAAGTTAAGTCAAGTAATTAACAAAAGATGGTGCCAAACGAATTAAATTCGCGTAAAAGATGCCGGTCTTGAACGGTTTAATATTTAAACATGATTCACTTCAGTACAATATTATCAAACTATATATACAAATTCGTTTAAAGCAAAGAATATTTAAAGATGTAAAAGTCAATGTGTAAAATATTATGTGATCATTTATTTTTGGAAAGAGATAAAAATCATGCAGTTTTCCATCTATTTTATATTGGATAAATATATTTGCTTACATCCAGTGGTGAGATTCGGGAAAACTGTTTGTAATTTCTTGTTACGTTTTTCGAACCGGTTGTTAAATAACATTTGCGATACAGAAATCACAATTTAACATTTTTTTTTTTTTTTTTAGCTTTCTTTAAATGTTCATGTGCACAACAACATATTTTCAGCATAACACCGTCATATGCTATGCGCTCCTTTATTTCAGCTTTGTATTACCCAAAAAATTTATTACATAAACAAGGCGGTATTCCGCAGAGTGTTTTTAAAAGAGAATTGTGACATATGCATAAAACAATTGTTCAGTTCCAAAGTTTTTGTCCAATGTATGGCAGACTATTACAGTACTTGGTGATAGTCTAGTTTCTGTCTTCGCTTGAAAGAGAGAGTTTTTTTACAATTATAACTTTCATTTTGATGCATTTTCTGATAGAAATTTTGATGAGTGCTTTGTAATTGACGAATAGTTTCTAAATAAATTATGTCCTTTTGGGCGTAAACTGCATGTTGAAGTACATATTTTTCTTTTTCACTTTACCAAAAGCTAAAAATTTTTTAAGCATTATTTTATAAAGTTGGATTTTTTTTTTCTATCTGTGGCACATTATTTTCCTTCGAACTTGTTTACACTTAAAAAAAATTCATTAGTGAGAGAACTGGTCGGTACGTTATTTGAATCCCACCACTGCTTATACTAAAATGATATTGAGTGTCATAATTATTTGTTTCTCTTTCTTTTTATGGTGTATTTTGTTCTTTTGTCAATACACTTTTGAAATACGCAGTCATAAATAAGTTTAAAAATTTTAGATCTCCGTTCGAGCTACTCAAGTTTGGGTTAGGTTGGGTTGATTTTTGACGACCGATTGTCTACTCGAGGGATGTTGGCCCAATGAGGGAGTGCCCTCCGTAGGGTCTTTCTAAGGAAACGCAATCCGTATTTACGCAAGGAAAATTCAAGGTTCAACGAAAACCACGAAAACTCCGAACGATTAGGTCGGCGAACGCGATTGGGTTCGAACTCAGCACCTCTCGTCTACTAGCTTCGAGAGCAGAACCTCTCGGCCACTGGTAGGGCAGCTACTCAGATATTTCCTTGCGCACGGACGCTCCAATCTACGTACCGCAGTGTTGCCAGATAGTCAAAAGTGAATTTTCCCAAAATTTCTGAAATTTTCCCCAAATCAGTGTTTTTTTTCCCGCAAAAGTCCCCAACTCATTTTTTACTCGAAAAGAGAATTTTTAATTTTTCAATTTACCACTATAAAAGATATTTAAGTAATGTAAGCTCAAAAATTTTCCCCAAATCAAGCCTTTTTTTGAAAAAATTCCCCATCTACAAAAAACAAACTTTTAAACTGGGCTGAATGATATTCTGTAGCTACATTAAGAGAATGAGAGATATATTTTGCAGTGACAAGTTATTTTATGTTTGTTTTTAAAAGTATTGTCTAAAAATGTTGGACTTCAATTACTTTAGCTCCATAGCTTTAGACAATCTCTCATCAGTTGCGATTTGAAAGATTTCGAGATGGTACTCAGTTTTAATTTTTTTGTCGTCCCTATACTGAAATACAAAATCATAATGCAAAGTATTTCCGCTATATCAATCGATGTGCTTTTGTATATCATAAGAGAACAATATCTGTTTTCTACATGTTTAAATTGCATTTTTTTTTTAAGTAAGGCGAAGGAATTTTTCGTTAAAGTCCTGCAGATTTAGTCACGTGCAGGTTTAAGCTGTAAAGTGTTGTAAGTGTTAAGCTGACTTTAGAGTTTCATGCATCTGTAATATGTGTAAACTAATGTAGTAAACAATGAACACGACCACATCCAACAGAATAATGATTGATAATTCCGATTTCTGGATTGTATTTTCATTTTTCAAATCAAAATTTAGTTCGAGACAGATCTAGTTTTTCTACAGGACTAAAAGAAATCTTTACGGAAAATGGTAAAAAAAAAAAAAAAAAAAAAAAAAAAATCCCCTAAAGGTTCAAAATTTTCCAGAATGGGGACAAAAACCCCAATCTGGCAACACTGACGTACCGAGAACACTAGCCCTTCAATGACAAACTCCCTCCCTATGAGACAGGATCATTCCATTTCTTTGGCAGGTGGGGAAAGGTAGAGCAGTCAATTGAAATGGTGGCACCATCTATCAATTTCAAATTAAAATACAATAGCGGAACATTGAAGATATCATTTTTGTTTTGTTTTATTTATTATTTGGTTATTAAATAAAATAAGAGAAAATCATTTTTTTTATTATTGAAATCGGATTTTTAAAATTCAAATCTCACTAATGTTATCTAGTTTAGCTGCAGTGATAGCGTCTCCTTGCTAAAATTATGTAATTACAGAAATGCAATTGGAGCAAGATTTAGCTAAATTTTGCTTTTTTGGCGAAAAATAAAAGTAAGTAAAGTATCTAAAGCGGATTACTAAAATTTTTTCGTATTCGATTTCATAATTCTTTAACTTTAAACTATCTTAAAATTGGTGAAAATTAAAAGTAACTAACCATATCTAAAGCCATATTACTGAATTTTTTTTTGTATTAGATTTCATAATTCTTTAACTTTAAACTATCTTAAAATTGTGTCATTTGTGCCTCCCCTCCCCCCTGAAAAACATCTGTATAAAATCATTAGACATAGCGCAGGCTTAATCAAAATATCAAATCGAGGCAAATACGGATCCTATCGGTTCCTACTACATTCATTCCCTTCGTACCTTTCCCCACCTGCTAAAATAATGGAATGATCCTGCCTCAAACGGAGGGAGTTTCTCATTGAAGGGCTAGTACCGAGAAAAACTTCATAAAATAATTAGAACTCCATGCTATACTCAGCATGTTTCCAGATTTTTGGAACAGTTTCTTTTGTAATTTAACGTAACGAACAAGAATTTTAATTTAATTCACTGACTTCTTTTAATAATTCTGGTGTGAAAGATGTTTTAAAATACTGTGATTTGTAATGGTTCTAATGGTATTTAATTCATGGCCATCATTAAACTCGGAAATGAAGACCACCGTAAAATCTAGACTTAAACAAGTAGCTGGAAATAATATTTTCATTTTTAATAAGAGGATTTATAAGCAGACTAAAGGAGCACCAATAGGTTTCGCCATCTCAACCATTTTAGCCGAATTCAAATTACGTCCATTTGAAGAAAGAATTTTGACAGACAGCGTTTTAAGTCCGTCAGTATGTTATCGTTATGTGGATGACATTTTCATAGTATGGGATCATGGTTTATCTGATTTGTACGCATTTCTGAACAGAATAAATAATATGGAATAAAATTTACCATCGAAATAGAAAATAATAACGAGTTGTCATTTCGTGACGTAATGCTAATTAAAAATTTATCAAACTTAACATTTGAGCGCATAGTCTACAGGAAAGTAAATAAGTCTTACAGCACCATTTCTTCTGAAAGTACATCGCCTTTTAACTACAAATTTGCTCCGTTCAACTTTTATATAAGACGAGCGTTTAGTGTTTGCTCTGTTAATCACCTTGAAAATGAATTAAATACCATTAGAAACATTGCAGTTGAGAATGGTTTCCCAATACGCATTATTGATAAGCTAATCAACTCACAGAAAAACATATGAAAATACAAAAAACTCCACGGAGTAATATGAGATATTGCAAGATGAAGTACATACTAAGACTTTTCGAAAAACTCAGACATGCACTTTTTTTGCTTTGGCGTGAACTTAGTCGCCACTCCTCCAGCAAAACTGAAAAATCTAATTAGTGCCAATATAGACCAGATCCCGAAAGATGAAGTTTCTGGAGTATATATAATTCAACTGGAAACAGAAAATATTTATCTCGAATACATAGTAATGTCTTCGCGTAAACTTAAAGTTCGTATTAAAGAACATTTGAGAGATTTAAAGTACAACAGTCTGCCAAGACTTATCCAGAAGCAGAATATACAAGTTAATTTCAAAGACGCAAAAATTCCTGAAAGAATTATCATGATTTAATCATCTGTGAATCAATAGAAATTATCACTAAAGAAAATACAGTTTGCAATGACGTTTTATCCTACAAAATACCCAGAATTTGGCTCAGTTTGCTTAAAGAATTGTTGCGAAATACGCAGCATTCCTTTCGCTCCCCTAAACAATTATTCTGATTGCGCAATTGAGAAACCTTTTTCATTACATGCCAGCGCAACACCCACGCACGGCAGAACGGAATTAGAAATAGAAGAAGAAGGTGCTTTTTAGGAGCGCCTCTGTTGTCCAAATGGGACATTAGAACTTAAATTTTAAGACTAAGAATTACTAGAACTCAAATTTTAAGACTAAGAATTAGTGAATCATTTAATGTAAATAGTTAAATTTTAGTGTATCGTATTTTAATTTGTGTGTCATTTATATAATCAAGAATATCATTTATTTATACAAGAAGGATACTTGTGGATTTAATTTGAGAGTTAGTCCTGATTACCACTAGAACAGAACCAGAAAACAGACGACCGCTCCCCGAAAATTTGGATTTAGAATACCAGTATTACAGGTAGGAGCATTTTTATTGATTGAATAAGTTAGAAATAACATTTAGTGGCATCCCTCGCCGTGATGCGGTCTGTCTGTCAGAATTGATGATTAATTAGAATCAATATAAGTTTATTTATCAAGACATTCTGCTTAAAGTATTAGAATTAGAATATTTGACATAAATTAAAGAACTGTATTTGTTGTCAAGAATCATGACTGAAAGTTTAGTGATTGCGAAGAAAGAGAGGGTAGTCCTTCGCGAGAGTATTGATAAATTTATAAATAAAATTGAATCGATTTTGAAGGATTCCGATCTTGATCTCCTATATGTGGAGGAAACTTTAGAGCAATTAAATATGGCAGAGATAGAACTGAAGCGAGCAGATACAGATATTAAAAAATTAATTCAAGAAGTTCAATTAGACAACGAATTACAAAATGCTCAGGAATATCGTGAAAAAATTAATTCTTGGCGTTTTAGAGCCAATCGAAAGGTAAGAGTTAAATAAAAAGGAAACGCGTAGCGATTCAATTTCTAAACTAGACTCTTTTTTAAAGGAGAGCATAAATATTAAATTACCGAAATTAAATGTCGCGAAGTTTTCTGGAGACGTATCAGAATGGCTGACATTTTGGTCGGCATACGAAACAGCCATTCATAACAATGATACATTAGAACCAGTTGATAAATTCAACTATTTAAGATCCTTTTTGACTCCCAACCCGTTAAAAATTATTGACGGATTTTCCGTAACATCAGATAACTATTTAAAAGCGGTAGAGATTCTGAAGGGGCGGTATGGAAATACGGATTTGCTTATATCTGTACACACGAATAAACTTCTAAATATTTCTCCTCTAAGACATTCAAATGATATTAGATCCTTTAGAAGAATTTACGATAAAATTCAAACAAATATTAGAAGTTTAGAGTCCCTTAATGTTTCATTGGAATCTTATGAAAGTCTGTTAAAACCGATATTATTTAAACTATTACCCAGAGATCTTGTGTTAGAATTTAATAAAACCCATGACGATGTTTTTAAAGTACAAGATATCATTTCATTTTTAAATAAACAATTAGCATCCCGAGAAAAAAATGTTTCGTCAACATCAAATGAAATGAATGATCGATCCACGCAAAGTAATTATATTACGCAACCACTTAAGAGAAATACTTCGCCCGCCCCCCCCCCCCCTTGCGTCAATAAATTTGATTATCAGAATATAAAATTACCAACAACGAGTGATTTATTAGTTCAGAGCGAAAATGAGACTACTTGTGGATTTTGTTTTGGTAGGCACCAGACAAATAAATGTTTTAGCACTCGTAATTTACCGTTTGAGAAAAGACTTGATTTATTGCGGAAAAGAGGTATGTGCGGTCTTTGTTTAAAATTCGGTCACATGCGGAAAAATTGTTTATCTAAGGAATTCTCTACTAATTGCCACGAAAAGCATTCAGAAATACTTTGTAATAAATCAATAAATTTAAAACGGAAACCTCAAAATACAGAGAATAATGATGTTGATGTTACGAAACAGATGCTCTCAAATCATAATATCATTTCCAATGTTTATTTGCAGACATTGATCGTTGCAGTCCCTAATAATAATCAATCAACTGAATTTATTAGAGTAATTATAGATAGTGGGAGCCATCATAGTTATATAACTCGTTATGCTGCCAATAAATTAAAATTAAGAAAGATAAAAACGGAGATAATTAATCACGGAGTTTTCAGAGGCACGGAAAGAAAAAGTAAACATAATCGTTACGAATTTACGATTGGTAGTTTAGATAAAAATTTTCAATGCAAGATACAAGCTTTGGATGAAGAAAAAATCTGTACAGGAGTGAATTTATGTCGCGATAATAAATTGTTGAGAATCTTAGAAAAGGAAGGGGTGTTTTTGTCAGATGTACATAGAAACAATAGATTGTGTTTGTATCAAAATAACCCCGAAGAAATACACATTTTACTCAGCGCTGATACAGCCGCGAAACTATTTACCAATAATATAAGATATTTCGCTGATCTGGGTTTAGCAGCTTTTGAAACGAAGTTAGGATGGACAATTATGGGGAAAATAGAGGGTAATCAAATTGGTTTCGAAAGTTCGTTATCAGTTCTATCACTGTCTTTGCTTACGACAAATGCTAATTTGTCTAATTTATGGTGATTAGACGCCTTGGGTATAAGCAATGAAGATGACAAAACAAAAGAAGATTTGAGCGAAGAAACAAGAAAGCATTTTTTAGAAATGTCAAACGCGATGAAAGTGGTCGTTACGAAGTCGCCTTACCGTGGACTGTGGACAATTCCGTCTTAACAGATAATCGGTCATTAGCGGAAAACCATCTTTACAAGACCGAAAATAAACTTATCAAAACGAATAAAAGAAAGGAATATGAAGATGTCTTTAATTTATGGGAAGATAGCCAGATTATAGAAGAAGTAGCCGATGAAAAGGAAGATAAGATTCAGTATTTACAGTGATAACACAAAAAAATCCGGCTAGATTACCGTCAAGAAATTTAAGAAAGAGTTTTAGATTAGATAACATAAACATGCGATGGTTGTGTTTTTTTAACTTTTATAATTAGATTTTATGTATTTTTTAACGCTGAATCAAAAAATTACTTTCACTTTTAACCATCATGTCAAGATTTTTCGCAAATCGTAAACTTCAAGGTTAAAAAATAGCGAAAAATCTGATACTATAAAATAGATGTAAGACTTTTTTATTCAGTTTAATTTTATTTAATTCAATAATTTATTAGATTTTTTGGCTTATACTGGGTTTCTTACAGCTAAACAGCTCAGTGGTCCGATGACGTTGGGAGGGGAGGGCGGATCAATTTTAATTTTTAGCTTTTTAACTTTGAAATTGCCGATTTGAGAAAATTCCTGACGTGATGGTTTAAAACGTAGGTCACTTCCGGATTCAGTGCTAAAAAATATATAAGAATCAATTTTCAAAAGCTAAAAAACATGCCACAACCAAAAATTTGAAATACAGTGTAATCTAACAGCACTTTAAAATATGTATCATTTTGTAAAGAATTGAGGCTGTTGTTTTACATCCTTTTATTCAACAAAAAATCTGTTATTTTTATCCTCTTATAATGTTCAGTACAAATTGTACATTTTGCAGTAATATGTCAGAATGATTAAAGATTTCAAATTTATATTGCAATGCTAATTTTACTCTCAACCATTTCTTTAACTAGTATTAAAAAATGCTCTGACGAGCACAAAAAAAGGCTAATATGTTTTTAAGAATGAAAAAGGGTTTGACAAATGCTTCTAATTGAGCATGAAAAAGGACAAGGGTTACCTTTTTGGCTGCAGCTCACTGTAAATGCCAACTTTGAAAAAATCATATTTGCGCTTTTTCCATACAAAATATATTCGCAGTACTTTAGTAAAACTTTCCGTTTTGCTTTACAAATTAACTGCACTGTTCCACTACTGTACTGCACATGAGTCTGCAATGCAACTTTGTACAGTGCACTGTGTACTATTATTTCTCTACAAACTATACTACACTATACATTCCTATTATGCTTTTGAAACTCAGTGCACACTCACATTGTGCTTTTGTACTTCCGTATTAAAGGTGTATGCGTCTAATGTTCGTTTATAATTTACATATGCACTGTTGTTCTGCATAGTACATCTTACAGCCACAGCCACTTGGATATAATTTCAACAATCAATGAATGCATTATACTGTTATGCATGCACATGTGGAATTGTTCCTGTGCAGACTGCTGCAACAGTCTGCACTGCACTACAAATCAGTTTTCTGTACGGTTCTACACTGCGGGCATGCTTGGTGGCACTGCATGAGTGTAATACGCTGCAGGAACTAAGATTTTTGGTACTATGTCGCCTTACATTCATATTTAATCAGGCTGCATCTTTACTGGCTGTGTCTTTACACTACACATTTTTGTCGTAACTTTGACTGATTTTTTTTTATATGGAAAAAGCGCAAATATGATTTTTTTAAAGTTGGCATTGACAGTGAGCTGCAGCCAAGAAGGTACCCCTTGTCCTTTTTCATGCTCAATTAGAAGCACTTGTCAAACCCTTTTTCATTCTTAAAAACATATTAGCCTTTTTTTGTGCTCGTCAGAGCATTTTTTAATACTAGTCATTTAAATTTTTTGATAATTATATATTGAATATAAATAAACCTGATTTGCTTTTAAATATTCCCAATACTTTTATCTTATTTAGCACAATAATGCACTATTTAACCAAGTGATACACACTGTTTTAAGAGGTTAAAAGTTTTTAAATCAAATTCACGTTATTTTTATTCATAATCTAGACACACGGCAGTGTGTCAGCCAAGTTCGCCTGACATAGCCGTGTGTTATTTACACGAACCATTTCGAGCTGTTTTCATCAAATTTCAATGCTCTACAACTGAAAATCTATGAGACCTACGTACTTGTTATACGAAATGTGTAGTAAGGCCACCCTAATTACCTAAAATCCAAAATTTTATAAATAACGCATAATTAGTTTCCGAGATAATGGCATTTGAAAATGTCTGATAATCGATAATTTTACCACTGACTGACTGACTGACTGACTGACTCACTCATCAAAAAGATCTCGTATATCTACTGCAGCTACAGACTTCAAATTTGGTGCGAAGTTCGTTTACACTATAAAACTGAGGAAAAAAATAAAAAAATTGTGAAAATCGACGAATTACCCACCTCGGGGTGCCCATTTTTACTTTGCCATTGCGTCTATTAGGCGAAATTTTAATTTGCCGTATGAGGGGACGCTGTTCTGTCGCCAAATACCGCCAATTTTCTCGCCAACATGGCGATATATCGCCAAATTTGGCGACCAAAATTAGTCACCAAAAGTGACGCCACCTTGGCGATATCTCTAATATTTCGCCAAATTCCCATAGACTTCCACTGTAAACCTATCTACTTACTGGGGTTTGTCTGGGTTTACTTGCTTACAGAAAATCAACAAATTGAGATATACTGTCCGTCTCAGAGCCCGTTCTCAGAAACTATACATGTTGGAGGCGTGAAATTTTGCATATTTACAGCTGAACACCTCACATCAAATGACAAATCATAAAATTTTGAAAAAGATGTAAATTTAACCCTCTGGGGTCTCACATGTGTATTTTAAACAATTCTTTCTAAGTGAGCCCCTATTTAGGTTGGAGGCGTGAAATTTTGCATACTTATAGCTGAACACCTCACATTAAATGACAAACCATAAAATTTTGAAAAAGTCGTAAATTTAACCCTTTGGGCTCTCACATGTGTATTTTAAAAAAATATTTTCTAAGTGAGCCCCTAATTAGGTTGGAGGCGTGAAAATTTGAATACTTATAGCTGAACACACATCAAATGACAAACCATAAAATTTTGAAAAAGTCGTACATTTAACCCTTTGGGCTCCCACATGTGTATTTTAAACAATTGTTTCTAAGTGAGCCCCTAATTAGGTTGGAGGCGTGAAATTGTACATACTTATAGCAGAACACCTCACATCAGACGACAATCTATAAAATTTTGAAAAAGTCGTACATTTAACCCTTTGGGCTCCCACATGTGTATTTTAAACAATTCTTTCTAATTGAGACCCTATTTAGGTTGGAGTCGTGAAATTTTGCATACTTATAGCTGAACACCATCATGCGACAAATCATAAAATTTTGAAAAAGCCTTACATTTAACCCTTTGGCTTCCACAATCGTATTTTAAGCAATTCTTTCTGACTGAGCTCCTTATTAAATTGCAGATTTGAAAACACCTGAGGCCAGGCGACAAATCATAAAATCTTGAAAAAATCTTACGCTTAACCCTTTGAGCTACCACATATGTATTTTAAGCAATTCTTTCTAAGGGAGCCCCTAATTAAGTTGGAGACATGACTTTTTGCATACGTATAGCTGAATACCTCAGACCACACGACAAATCATAAAATTTTCAAAAAGTCTTATATTATTTACTCCTCCGGGCTCTAACTTGTGTATTTTAAGCAATTTTTCTAACCTCCGCCCTTTTCACCCGGGGAGCACTTTTCCAACTTTTGCCGACACCCCTTTGACCGTTTTTTCATATTATGCACCATAGCCTTACACATTTTTGTTCCATTTTTTACCGCCAGGGGTGCCTACTTATCTCGGGTGCTATGTGCTCAATCCCCTCGACTAATATATCTACGGATAGTATGTAAGACGGAGTTTCGTTCGGATAGAGGTTTGTTTAGAATAGAGTGCGCCCCTGATTGCGATATGGGGAACTAACAGATTTTTCAAAAGGATAAAGTGTTTTGAAAGGAATATTAAACGAAACCCTCTGTGCGATATGTGATCACACTTACCCATTTGTTATTTTCAAAATCATCAGAGAAAAGGATATTTAGTTAATTAAATTTGAAATCCAGTGAGGGGCAATGTCCTTTCTCTGCACTACCTCTTTGCCAGCACCCATGGATGAATGATACCTAGTATGGCATAAGCACATAACTTTATTTTTCACTTTCAGTACAAAAAGCAGGCCCAGCTATAGGATATTTAATTGGAAAATTTAATATAGGAATTTAATAGGTATTGTTGTTTCAAAAACAATAAAAATTTCGAATCATTTCGTTTCAAAACATGCATTCAATGTAGCAGTATTAAAATATAGATTTCTGCCGCAAATGGACAGCCAAATAGTTTGTTGTAGGAAATTAAAATTAAAATTGAATGTTGCTTGGTGAATAAAATAGTCACACGTAAACACATCAAAAAGCATTAAGTAAAGATTCTAAATATTTTGTAACTTTACAAAAAGTAATGATATCTAACAAAAACATAGCTGTGAAAAAAGGGAGCCAAATTCTGTAAAGACAATGGCAAGAAAAGAAGTGATATCTAAGTGGGTGCCAAGTTCAAATAAAATTCACTCAAACTTACCTACTGAAGTATTATAGCATTTTTTAAATTGTTTAGAAATAAAAATTATTGATAGCATATTAATAATAAATCTAGAACTTGGCAAGTTTTTGATAAATGTTATGCCTATCAATTTCATGTCTTAAAAAATGGTGATGTCGATATTAATTTCAATGACATTACAAAAAAAATTAATATAGTTATTATTATAAACAAATGACTCATGTTAAAGATTTGATAAACCAATAAATACACAGATACACTCCCGCTCGTCTTTTGTTATCACTCTAGCACTCACCCTCCAGAAACCTCAATGAAAACAGACTAAGATGCCTGACAAAGAGACAGATATACTTACGCTTGTTCTTGGTCATCACTCTAGAGACTGCACGCCTTTAACCCTTTCAGGGGCAAATAACTTTTATTCGTGAAATGCTGAAATGATTGAATCACACCAGAATTTCAAAACAAATTTATTTCAAAATGGGTAAAAGCTTCTTTTCACGTATTTAATAAAATTAAACTTTTTAGTCCTGAATTCTTGTGTCAATGTGGCATTTTGCAGTTAAATTGGGTGAAATATATTTTATCCCACCGCCCTAAAGGGAAGGAGCTCACTCAAATTAAGGCTTCCAATCATGAAATATCAAGATTTGATATAATAATGTCATTATTAAAAATAAATGACTCGTAGGTAAAAACTTGCAAAGTTCTAGATTTATTATTAATATGCTATCAATAATTTTTATTTCTAAACAATTTAAAAAATGCTATAATACTTCAGTAGGTAAGTTTGACTGAATTTTATTTGAACTTGGCACCCACTTAGATATCACTTCTTTTCTTGCCATTGTCTTTACAGAACTTGGCTCCCTTTTTTCACAGCTATGTTTTTGTTAGATTTAATTTACTTGGGCTCCCTTAAATATGATTAATATAATTCCTTAAACTGATATTAGTTTTTGTTGCATTAAAATATCTCAATTTGTTGATTCTCTCTAAACAAGTAAACCCTATTGGTTTACAATGAAAATCTATAGGTATTTGGCGATATATCGCCAAATTGGCGACAAACTTGGCGGTATTAGGCGACAGAACAGGTTCCAGCCTATGGCAACCCCCTTATAGGTATAGAGATGCATTAAATACTGTTCTATAAACAATGAGATGCGTTTCATTCGAGCGTTGCCATTAAAAAATTAAAAAATAATCGCGATTTCTGTGACACATACGATAGCATAATATATATAGATAGATAGATAGATAGATAGATAGATTATCGTGGAAATCGAAGGTTTAGGCCACATCGTATTGTTTAGCTAGACCGATTATACTAACATCGTTCTCATGTTTTGCTACAATTTTTTTTATTGAACAGTAATTCGCTTAAGCTTCTTACTACTGTTGTCACTAAGCACTTTTTCATTGTTAGAAGCCACAATGAGAGCTAATATTAGCGCAAACCTGAATAAAAGTAAAACAAAAAGTTATTTTTTTTTACAGCAATAAAGGTATACAAAGCACTTCTTACTCCAAACTTGACTAATAACATCAGTTATGTGAGGGTTGCCAACTGAACTATTCGGCAGCCTTGGTCGTGAACCGAGATATTGCACGCCAACCGAGTCAAATTTTGATCACCGAAGTTGGACATAAACCGAACTGGTCGTGAACCGAGGTTCCACTTATATTTTGACCTATAAGTTTGCAAATATGGCATTATTTATATATTCAATGGCGATGAACATTAAGCATCTTGGCGATTTTGGCGATGAAACTTTCGCGATGAAACGATTTCAAAGTAACGCTCCGAAGTGTACTTGATGCATGCGCATCACGTTGACGCGATTTTTTTCTGACGCCAATGTCATATACGCACCGGGGTACTTATTTGGCGCCAAAGTTTTGTTATTTTGCTTGATATGGTAACACGGATGTTGTTGTTTATTTATTAATAAATTGTTTAATTACTTTTATTTTCTTTTTTTAAATTATATAAATTGTTTTGTTCTATTGTTATTAATTAAACTTTTTTTTAATTATTGTTAATCCCTTTTTAAAAATATACATATAAATGGTATCCGAAAACGAGGTTTTCGCCAAATTGGCGTCAGAAAAAATATCGTGCCAAAGTGGTGCGTATGTGACATCTGTACCATATTTGGTACAACTTGATTATCCTGTCCACCAAAAAATTATCGCCAAACTATGAGATTAAATGACAATAATGGATGATAGTAAATGTTACATTCATTTGACATTAAACACGATACACGTGTTTGTTACGTCATCAAGTGATTTTTAATTCACATTTTGGCACAGGTGTCATATACGCCCCATATTGGCGCGATTCTTTTGACGCAAAGGACATATACGCAACAGGTACTTAACTGAAGCCAAAGTGTCGTTATTTTGCTTGATATGGTAACCCGGATATTGTTGTTTATGCTGTTGATGTTTTCGCAAATTGGCGTCAGAAAAAAATATCGCCAATATGGGGTGTATATGACATCTGTGCCACGAGGTTTTCGCCAAATTGGCGTCGGAAAAAATCGCGCCAATATGGAGCGTATATGACATCTGTGCCACGAGGTTTTATTAGTATTTTTATTAATGTTTTACTAATTTATTTATTCTTCCGTTATTTAAAATAAAAATTATGTCAGTTTGTATCATTTAGCGAATAGTTTGGCGAAATTTGTCAACGGGATAATCAAGTAGTACCGTATATTTTTGCTGTACATTTTCGACAATATCTCAAGCAAAAGTACCTAAAGTTAAACGAAACCCTAATTATTTAAGGCCAGACGCCATATACACAACGGGTTTGGCGCGGTTTTTTTTCTCACGCCGATTTGATGAAAACCTCGTTTTCGAATAGCAGTTACATATATATTTTTAAATTACTTTCTATTATTTTAAAAAGGAAATAACAATAAATAATGAAAAGTTTAATTAATAACTATAAAACAAAACAATTTATATAATTTTAAAAAATAAAATAAAAGTAAATAAAAAAATAATTAATAATTAAACAACAATAGCTCAGTCACTGTATCAGGAAAAATAACGCCATTATCGCGCCAGTCTGGTGCGTATATGACATCTCTTCCTTATTTAAAATAGATGGAATGCTATTTTTTAAGGTATGCTTAGTATGTGAAGTATTTATATTACTGCATACCTATCGCTTGTGTAAGTCAGGATGTTATGATGATAATTTGAAAAAAACTTAATTTTAGCTCCTGAACAGAAGCTTGCGATTTACCCTGTTTTTTTTTTTTTCCTATCAACTCGTTTGTGCTCCATTTTGTCTATTACTCCAGTTCAAAATTTTAATCAAGAAAGTTTATATATATATTTATGAAAATTATCCATTATCTGCTTAGGTTGACTTCGGTTTCAAAAATACAAAAATCTATCAGTTGAATTTCAATTTTTATTGACTTATAAAAACAAAAGTACGCGTGTTATCCTTTTTTTTAATTATTGTACTGCTTTTTAGGGAGTGGCAACACGAAAGAAATTATTGAATTAGAAAATTTAAAAATGAAAAGGAGAGATTGCTATAATTTTATGGACACATTGTAAAAGACAAATTCGATTTTCACAGCGACCGTCAAACATACAAAGATGAAAAAAAAAATCTATTTTAAGTTTGAACAAGAGGATCAAAATAAAACAAAAACGAAGTTAATCAACCCACTGGAACGTTAGCTACACTTTGTTGAATTTTGTGTCTTCATTTTTTCGTTTAAGGATATATAAAAAACTACTGAAAGCTACAGTAATTTTTTTAATACTATCAGTTTATTCGTCTCGTCGAGTTCTATCTTTCAAAAGAAAAATAATTGTCGTACTTCAACTGGTTCGCCAGAAATTTAAGAAAGTCGTTTGCATTTTCTATTTCTTAATCATATTATAGCTTAACGCTGCCGCGTTTGCTATGATATATCTGACGAAATTATATTTCTACTAAATTTGTGAATGACCCCTAATATGCAGCAAAAAATATACTCTAAGTTTAAACAGCTATTACTCGGTCAATTTTAATCGTAGAATAACGGAACTTTTTTCGCCATACTTGCCAGTGTAACAGGGAAATTTTACTAAATATAACTTGTAGGACCAGGGGACCGTATAAAAATTTAGATTCTGTAATTCTTCACTAATTTTTTTTTCGCTTCAAACTTTTTTTTAACTTAACCCTGCACCTAACTTTGACCATTTTAGGTAGATTTCGTATGAAATACTACCTATTGGGATCGTTCCTATGTTGGAATTTCTGAAAAATTTTTGCAGATCTACACCGATCATGACCCCTAGAACCCAAAACCACCCTCAGTAAAAAACTTTATCTATCTATCTATCTATCTATCTATCTATCTATCTATCTATCTATCTATATATATCACTTTCTTCTGGACACGATAACTTTCGTAATTCTGCACCAATCTCTTCCAAACTGATACATAAAATCAATGGGCATAAAATCTCGGTCAAGTTCGTTAATGGGCAAAATCGGACCAAGGGGACGGAAATAGGGAGGGGTTTTGTGAAAACAGAAAACCCCCCATAACTTCTTAATTTTTGTACATATCAAATCAGTTTAAAGTTTTTATTACTTCTAAAAATAGGGCCAAAAATTTATGTATCACAGATTTTTGATAAAGTTAAAAATGGGCTCAAGGGGCGCAAAAAATAGGGTTTTTGGGAGAAAAAAATTCATAACGTCGTCAATTCTCAAGATATCAAATTCAATTAATTTTATTATAAATCTCCTTAACATTATCTAAAACTTTTATATTCACAAGTTTTTGATAGGAGCAATTCGTACCGCAAAAAAAATTAAAAACGAAAACAAAAAGGGCGTTTGAAGAAGAAAAAAATCCATAACTTCGTCAATTCTCAAGATATCAAATCCAATTAATTTTATCATGAATCTCCTTAACATTATCTACAACTTTTATATTCACAAGTTTTTGATAGGACCAATTCGTACCGCAAAAAAAATTAAAAACGAAAACAAAAAGGGGGTTTGAAGAAGAAAAAAATCCATAACTCCGTCAATTCAAAAGATATAAAATCCCCATGAATTTATCATATATCTTCTTAATATTGTCTACAACATCTATATAGACAAGTTTTGGATAGGACCAATTCTTAGAGCAAAAACAAATTAAAAATACATACCGGTTGAAGTAAAAAATGATCTTAGTAAGGGTGTATTCAAATCCAAACTGCTTATTTTCTGACTCATTTTACAATTCATTTTTCCTCTCAAAGGCTTCCAATTGGTACGTTTTCTTACTCAGAAACTATATAATGTACCGTAATGGTCGATTTTCTGATAGGGGCAGAATATATTTTTTTAAATGCTGTTAAAAAGAGCATTTTGAACCGAATTTACCGAAGCGGATTGTGTTGGAAAAATCATTGTATTAAGGATGCGCTTAAATCCTAACTGCTTGTTTTCTGACTGCTTTTTAAATTCATTTTTGCTCTCAAACGCATTTAATTGGTAGATTCGCTTATTCAGAAACTATATAATGTACCGTAAAAATCGATTTTTAGATAGAGACAGAATATATTTCAAAAAATGATGTTAAAGTGGGCATTTTGAACGGAATTTCCCGAAGCGATTGTGTTAGAAACGAAAAATATTGTCCTTCTGAGAAAATAATTGTTTATATATCAAGTTTTAATTAATTGAACAAAAAATAAAAACACAGGTCGCTTATAAATCTCTTCAAAAATCACGTCAGCAAGTTTCATATTTTTTTAAAATTAAAAATGGATTAAAAGTGGATTTATCTATAATCATGATTTAGTTTTTGTTTGTGAAATTAGTATATTTGATTTCGAAATCTACCTCTGCCTGTAGGCCGGGCCGGCAGGGATTTTTTGTAATTGGAAGTATGCATCTAGGACCAACGGTTGCGAAAATAGAGGTCGGTCATGTTATACGTGGACACACTGTATATTTTGAGACGAAAGACAGGCGTAGCCTGGAAATATTGTAGTGCTGTAAAAGTAATGACTAAATAAACACCCGTCTGTATTCATTACGTTCAAGCGGTAACTTTCGTTACTTTCACCAGTTAGAAAGTATTCGTTACTCTTTAGAAACGGATATTAAAAATCATCGTAAGTACTAGTACATATATATTTGATGTATTTTCTAATTTCCTGAGTGTTTTTTCGATTATAATTAGTTTTAACTATTATTTAAAATAAAAGATAAAATCTATCTGGATGCTTGCACTGATTTAACATTTCATAAAAAATAAAACTGGGCTTTCAAAATACTACATATGAAATATATATGGTCTCAAGACTTCAGCAAACCTATCTATATTATAAAGGACAAACATATCTGTGCGTAACGCATACGTCATTCTGCGAATGGCAACACTTTGAAATTTGAAATGAAATTTCGGTTTTGCAATTTTCGTTACTGCAAATTTTTAAACTTCTAAACATCGCACATTTTAAATTTTTACACCGTTGTATAAGGGAAAAAATGCTCTTTTAAATGCAATTTGTTTGAAAGCTGTATCTCAATTTAATTTTGAGATATTAATTTTTTTGTAGTTTTTAATACATTTTTTGTAATTGTGGCAACGGAAGTCCGCCATTTCTGTTGAAAATCATGGAGGATTTAGAGGGAAAATAATCCCCGAGTAAAGAAAATAATATATTACTGTAGCTTTTGTTGCCGTTTTCTCATAAAAACTGAAAAAAAAAAAATTGAAATTACAATGCGTGCTATGTCAGCGATTTTTTAAGTTTCCAATTCAAAGCCATTTTCAATTTTTACACCGTCAAATAGAGAAAAAAAAATCTACTTTCAAATGCAATGTGTTTGAAAATTGTATCTTAATTGACTGAGTTATTACGGTTTTTAAAATAATTAGCTGCCCGTGGCGACCAGTTTGGTCTCCCTTAAATGGAATGCTAGGCATTATATCGTGTTACTTTTATTCATAATTTAATTTACTTGCTCAATCCTTCGCCAAACCGGAAGATTCTGATAGAGAAATCAAGAACTCGGTATTTTTATGTTAGTCGGGCACAGGTGATAAATCGCCAAACATAGTACCCGTCGTATTTTTTCATATTTCTAAAGAAATATGAAATATTAAGTTAAAATATAACCCTTTCGCTCATTTTAAAATGGATAACTTTAATTTAAAACTGAAACATTTCAAATTCACGAATTTCACTTAAAAAAAAATCTTTAAAAAAGTAAAAAGAAAAGAAAAGAATAAATACCATAAACCATTTAATTTCAACATCAAAGCATTGTTTTAATTTACACCTCCAAAAATAAAAAATGCTGCTGGCGAGTAAAAAAATGCTATTGGCGATAATTGCGCCGAGCTAATATGAAAGTACGAACTTTTTGCAATCATAGCAACTTTTATGTAGCATTATTCGAAAAAAATATTTTGATGAAATAGGTTGCCAGAAAATACGTTGCCAAATTTCTTTTCTCGCCATGGACCTTTTCTCTATTTCGCCAAGTATCTATACTGGAAAAGTACCTTCATTTATTTATTTATTTGTTGTATTTTAAATTAGATGAATAAAAGACGGCACAGGTGTCATATACGCACTACGTTGGCGCGACTTTTTTCTGACGCCAATGTCATATACGCACAGGGGTACTTAACTGGCGCCAAAGTGTCGTTATTTTGCTTGATAAGGTAGCCCGGATGTTGTTGTTTATTTATTAATAAATTGTTTATTTACTTTTATTATTTTTTTAAATTATATAAATTGTTTTGTTCTATAGTTATTAATTAAACTTTTTTTTTATTTATTGTTATTCCCTTTTTAAAAATATTACACAATAACCAATGAGATGCGTTACATTCAGGTGTTGCCATTAAACAATTAACAAATAATCGCGATTTCTGTGCCACCTACGATAGCATAAAATATATAGATTTTCAAGCATGAATTATTTTTAAATTTATCTATCCCGTGTAGCTCGATTACGAAAGATTAATCTCCCTTAAAAAAATGTAAAAAGTTCAGCATTTGTTTCCGTCTAATGTTGCATAACAAAATTAAAACTTCCTCTATAGAAAAATTAATAAAATAATGTAAATAAGAAAACAATTTAACAGACATGTGATTGAACCACGTGCTTA
Source organism: Maratus speciosus (assembly GCA_963932465.1). Taxonomy (NCBI): domain Eukaryota; kingdom Metazoa; phylum Arthropoda; class Arachnida; order Araneae; family Salticidae; genus Maratus; species Maratus speciosus. Next base: position 218,000,279 of record OZ010797.1, on the reverse strand, counting down.
AAGCACTGAAAAGATCAGAAAACTGCCGTAAGTCGTAAAATCTTGGGCTAATAACTCCTGGCATGCGCTGACATGTGAAAGTATCGCTTTTAATAAAGTTTAAAACTTTATTTGATTGCATAATTCATATTTTTCAGATAAAAATTCTTTTTGATGTTAGTGGGCAATCTAAAATATATATTACATGTAAAGAAAAAAAAAAAGAATGGTTTTCACTCTGTAACCCGAGGAGCTCGGGTTCGATCCCCTAGTCTATATTATAAAGGACAAAGGACAAACATATCTGTGCGTAACGCATACGTCATTCTGCGAATGGCAACACTTTGAAATTTGAAATGAAATTTCGGTTTTGCAATTTTCGTTACTGCAAATTTTTAAACTTCTAAACATCGCACATTTTAAATTTTTACACCGTTGTATAAGGGAAAAAATGCTCTTTTAAATGCAGTTTGTTTGAAAGCTGTATCTCAATTTAATTTTGAGATATTAATTTTTTTGTAGTTTTTAATACATTTTTTGTAATTGTGGCAACGGAAGTCCGCCATTTCTGTTGAAAATCATGGGGGATTTAGAGGGAAAATAATCCCCGAGTAAAGAAAATAATATATTACTGTAGCTTTTGTTGCCGTTTTCTCATAAAAACTGAAAAAAAAAATATTGAAATTACAATGCGTGCTATGTCAGCGATTTTTTAAGTTTCCAATTCAAAGCCATTTTCAATTTTTACACCGTCAAATAGAGAAAAAAAATCTACTTTCAAATGCAATGTGTTTGAAAATTGTATCTTAATTGACTGAGTTATTACGGTTTTTAAAATAATTAGCTGCCCGTGGCGACCAGTTTGGTCTCCCTTAAATGGAATGCTAGGCATTATATCGTGTTACTTTTATTCATAATTTAATTTACTTGCTCAATCCTTCGCCAAACCGGAAGATTCTGATAGAGAAATCAAGAACTCGGTATTTTTATGTTAGTCGGGCACAGGTGATAAATCGCCAAACATAGTACCCGTCGTATTTTTTCATATTTCTAAAGAAATATGAAATATTAAGGTAAAATATAACCCTTTCGCTCATTTTAAAATGGATAACTTTAATTTAAAACTGAAACATTTCAAATTCACGAATTTCACTTAAAAAAAAATCTTTAAAAAAGGAAAAAGAAAAGAAAAGAATAAATACCATAAACCATTTAATTTCAACATCAAAGCATTGTTTTAATTTACACCTCGAAAAATAAAAAATGCTGCTGGCGAGTTAAAAAATGCTATTGGCGATAATTGCGCCGAGCTAATATGAAAGTACGAACTTTTTGCGATCATAGCAACTTTTATGTAGCATTATTCGAAAAAAATATTTTGATGAAATAGGTTGCCAGAAAATACGTTGCCAAATTTCTTTTCTCGCCATGGACCTTTTCTCTATTTCGCCAAGTACCTATACTGGAAAAGTACCTTCATTTATTTATTTATTTGTTGTATTTTAAATTAGATGAATAAAAGACGGCACATGTGTCATATACGCACTACGTTGGCGCGACTTTTTTCTGACGCCAATGTCATATACGCACAGGGGTACTTAACTGGCGCCAAAGTGTCGTTATTTTGCTTGATATGGTAGCCCGGATGTTGTTGTTTATTTATTAATAAATTGTTTATTTACTTTTATTATTTTTTTAATTATATAAATTGTTTTGTTCTATAGTTATTAATTAAACTTTTTTTTTATTTATTGTTATTCCCTTTTTAAAAATATTACACAATAACCAATGAGATGCGTTACATTCAGGTGTTGCCATTAAACAATTAACAAATAATCGCGATTTCTGTGCCACCTACGATAGCATAAAATATATAGATTTTCAAGCATGAATTATTTTTAAATTTATCTATCCCGTGTAGCTCGATTACGAAAGATTAATCTCCCTTAAAAAAATGTAAAAAGTTCAGCATTTGTTTCCGTCTAATGTTGCATAACAAAATTAAAACTTCCTCTATAGAAAAATTAATAAAATAATGTAAATAAGAAAACAATTTAACAGACATGTGATTGAACCACGTGCTTAAAGCACTGAAAAGATCAGAAAACTGCCGTGAGTCGTAAAATCTTGGGCTAATAACTCCTGGCATGCGCTGACATGTGAAAGTATCGCTTTTAATAAAATTTAAAACTTTATTTGATTGCATAATTCATATTTTTCAGATAAAAATTCTTTTTGATGTTAGTGGGCAATCTAAAATATATATTACATGTAAAGAAAAAAAAAAAAAAAAAAAAAAAAAAAAAAAAAAAGAATGGTTTTCACTCTGTAACCCGAGGAGCTCGGGTTCGATCCCCTAGTATATATAAAAGAAAGTCTGGATTTTGTATTAATCAACGCGCAGCCAAAACTACTGAACCTAAAATCTTGAAAATCGGGGTAAAAATACTTCTTATTATATAGAGTGCCGCTAAAAAAGGATTTTCCAAAATTCCACCCCTAAGGGGGGGTAAAAAAAAGAACGAACTTTAAAAAAATTCCTTAAAAATCTGATTTTATAGTTATTTTTCAACTGATGACATATTTTGGTGTATTTTTGTATGCTGAATCGAATGGTACAAACTAAATTCTTTTAAGCCCAATAGTTCGAGAGATATTTCATATTTTTCTAATTTGGCACTATCTTTGGCGCTAAAACCTCAAATTTTCAACTGATAATTTCTAAAAACTCATTCTGTTCATTGTGTTACTATAGTAAGGGCATAAATTCTAATTGAATAATCTTTTAATCAATTGTTTTGGTTAAATAATTAAAGCAACTCTGTCAGTTAGGAAAAAAATTACAAACGCCTCAAAAGCTAAAACTAAATAATAATAATAATAATAATAATAATAATGTGGTACTTTTTCGTTCTAATTTTCGACGCGATACCATGCCAAAATGTACGGTATCGCGCCATTTATTTCAACCCTAATCGTGCAAACGATTTTTATTGCAAACCGTGCCACAATTCAACATTTGCTAATTATTGAACGTGAATATTTTTATGCAGGCATTTTTAATGATGGAATTTATTTTATTCCATCATAATCTCGCAAAACTTTTTAATTTGTTATTTTTTGAATCGAAAACATTTAGTATTACTGATACTGATATAGATTTTACCATTTCGCAGTTATCTGATGATGAGGAAGCTACAATAAAATTATTTCAGAAGTTAGGAATTATACATATAAAAATGTTTTGTTCAGAAAACCATGAATTTATTTATTTATTTAACTGAATAACAAACATACGACTTGTGTGCTTGACATAAAGCCCGCTTATAAGTCGGAGACAACATAGCACAAGGAAATATTACAACACAAGAGAAATACACCCTGGGAGTTCCACACAAAGTGTGTGTGCAATGGAACCAGCGGGAATCGAACCCACAAACTCTTGCGGACAAGCGATTAGCTGACTGGTGCTTTGACCACCCAGTCGCAGAGCCTCAAAACCATGAATGTCTTCATTGAAAGGATGAAATGTTTACTGCAATGTGAGACATACGTATTACGTACGCCATGCTTCAGTAGTAAAAGACATTTACAAATTCAAGACTGCAGTTTAAATTGACTATATTTTATTACTTGCGAAATATTTATTTATTCTTATATTTTAAGTATTTGTTTTGGTACCCTTCGACCAATTTCGCCAAATTATATGAATCGCCAAACCACTCGCCAAATTATACAAATTGACATAATTTTTATTTTAAATAACGAAAGAACAAATAAATTAGTATAACATTAATAAAAGTACATTTAAAACGTCGAAATAAAAATCACTTGATCACGTAAATACGTGTAACTTGCTTAAAGTCAAGTGAATGTGACATTTACGATTAACCATTATTGGCATTTAATCTTATAGTTTGGCAATAGATTTTTAGTCGACGGGATAACCAAGTAGTACCATTATTTTTATTGATTTAAAAAAATGGTAGTTTAAAGTCTGTAATTTTCCAAAGTTATATTTTTTAAATGCTCATTTTTTTATCAACAAAATTAATTTTTTTTTTCAAATGTATCATTTCATTTTTGTGCCAACTAATACGCTTGGTGACAATGGTGTTGGCATAACAGGGAAATTCCAAAACAGTTACTGATTTTATTTCAAATGTAAAGAAAAAGGTTTAATGAGCAATAAATATTGTAAATATGACTATAACTCAGATTCTACTGAACAGAATTTTGTAGAACTTACACTGTTAAATAGTAAATTTGGTTTATAAATGGTTTAATGTAAAAACCATCATTCTAAGTTGCTACGGGAGTTCTAAAATTAGGTGAACTCGATTATGAAAGATTTCAAGTCAACTAATTAAATGCATAGTAAGTTAGATAATATTTCAGGTATTTTTTCAATATTTATCATATCATTCTGTGTTGTTTAGTTACGGAGCTATGCGGAAAAAGTTCTCAGTGGTACAGTAAAGAAAATTGGAAGATATACACTACAGAGATAGGGTATATATACTAGCATATATACTAGAGAGTATATATGCTATAGTTATGGAAGTTGAGCTGAGTTCCTTAAAAAATTCAGAAATGATGCAGTATATACCTATCCCTACTTCCCAGAGAGTTCTATAATCAAGTTAACACGATTATGAAAGTTATATTTAACTATCTCAATATATATATAATGCAAAGATAAATTTCATTCCGGCCGCTTATATATTGAGTTCTGCTGAATAGATTTTGACGGGACTTACATTGTTAGTTAGATAATTTTTCAGAAAAGATGTTAGTATAAAACATAACGTTCTACGTTGCTTAGTTAAATAATTATGGGGAAAGTTCTAAATCAGATGAACACAATTTTGAAAGATTTGCTTCTTTTTTAAAGGTTCCACTGAATGAATTTTTATGGGATTTAAACTATTAATTAGATATTTTTTAGGGAAGGTTTCGGTATATTTTCCAGTTTAAAAGATTCTGCTAAATGGATTTCGCTGCAACTTGATCGGTTAGTTAATGTTCCAGTGAATGTTTTAGTATAAATCACATATCATTTGCTGTTGCTTGGTTGTTAGGTTGCTTGATTGTAGAATTATAGATGAAAGTTCTAGAATCAGGCGAACCCAATTATTATGAACGATCAGCCTTTTCAATAAGTCCAATTAACAGATTCTGATGAGACTTGCATTGGTAATTTTTCATGAACGCTTTTAGTATATTACATATTGTTATATTGTTCTTTACCGAATCCTACACTAACCGATCAACTAAAGAAATGGGTCCTTAACAGTCTAAATTTTGTATGACTCAATAAAAGATATAATAGCGTAATGACATTCATATTGCTTTCAGCAATTCGGTTGGATACACCAGGTAAATGTCCATATTGCTTTAAAACGCATGATCAAATTCACAGATATATTTTGTTTCATTCAAGATTTCTTTTGAAAAACCGACCAGCGTAGCGGGCGAAGGCGGCTAGTATAATTATATACCGAACGTGAGGTCTTTGCAAGAATAAGCGACCGTTGTATTGACCCATAATAAAATTTTGTACGAAACTTCTCTGTAAGGGAAATCAGTGTAAAAGTGCAAACAATCGCAATATATTAATAAATAAATAAATACAATCTGTGAAAGTGGAATTCTACCTTGAAATGAAATATTCCAATGTCCATTCCCATGAAAAAAATCCAATGCAATTTCATATGCTAACGGAATTCTATTTGTTTTGCAAAGATTATATTTGCAAATCATCCGTTTGAGTAGTTTTTACAATGTTATATGCGAACAGACTGACAGGCAGACAGACGAGACGACGACTGCTTCGATTATAGTATATTTAATATATATAATTGTTGCGGAATTTTGTCGAGAAATTTCAAATTTTATGAAAAACGAATCAAAACTTAAAAAGATATCAATAAAAGTTTTCTTCATTCTATTAAATTCTATCATAACGTAATTAATTCAATGATATCTCGTGACAGGTAAAGATTCTGGGTTGTCATGGTGATTACGTCCTATTTAAAATCAAGTCGTATTATTTCCGTATTTGTGAATTTAATATATAGACTAAACTAAACTAAACTCTGTGGCTATAGAATCCAAGGAGGATCTAGGCCGACAGTGTCCATCTCTGTTTTCTTGACCCTGGGCCCCGAGGTGCTATGCAGCATGCGTCCCGGCCAGGTGGTCAACCTAACGCGAGACCCTCGGTGTTTAGTTCCCAAGCAAGCTTAGTACTCATTTTATCGACCCCAAAGGGATGAAAGTCTGAGTGAACCTTGCCCATTCGGGAGTCGAACTCTCGACCTGCTGTGCGGCAGACAGGCGTGCTGACCACTACACCACTGGGCTTCATTTAATATATAGAGTCGTAATAAATTTTCTATTCATATATTTTTGTATAAGAGTGCAACAGCTATCTGAATTTTTATAAAACTAATTATAGTACGAACGCACCTCATTTGCCACGATTGTCGTCCCATTTCCGACTTGTTTCCAATTTAACTATTATCTTTTATTTCTGAAAAGCACAAATAAATAAATGAAAGAAGAAGTAACAGTCTAAATTAATTACAGGGTTTCTAATTCGCGATCAAACTTCAGTCAATTTGCGTGATGTCAAACCTTTCTACTCCCCTTAAATAACAGATCAAGAAAGAAATATTTAATTAAAGAGAAGTGCACTTTATTTCTTTCCAAGGAAATTTTGTTAAATAAGAATAAAATCTTGACAAAATTAGTTGTTGCGAAAACGTTGAGATGAAATATCAGCTAATTTGTGAGAGTAAAATAGAAAAATAATAGATGGGTAGCAATCTATCTAATTGATCCTTTTATTCTAAGTTAGATAAGGGATGGGATATTTTAGTGAAAAGATTCATCACACATATTTCACAGCTAAAAGCAGTAAATATAGGCATATATAATGTTTGTAACTTAAGAGGACGGTGGACGTTATTATTATTAGTCTTTAATGTTCATCATAGATATACCGGGTGTCCTAAAAAGGACTGACTGATTTTAAAAATCAATAACTCGCAAACGGTGACAGATGTTTAAAAAATTCTTGTAGGAGGGTTATGCATAAGGTAAAAAAATTTTTTACAGTGATTTTCAATTTTAGTCCGAATTACAAACAATAGATGGCGCTGCGATCAATAGACGCTAAATTGAGGCTCGATTTTTGGTCCTACCTCTTCTTCCATGAGGAAAAAGGAGATGAAAATGTATTGAGTGGGCGCGAAAGTACCAAAAATAGAGCCTGAATTTAGCGTCTATTGATCGCAGCGTCATCTATTGTTTGTAATTTGAACAAAAATCGAAAATCACTGTAAAAAAACTTTTGACCTCATGCATAACCCTCCTGCAAGAATTTTTTAAATATCTGTCACCGTTTGCAAGTTATTGATTTTTAAAATCAGTCAGTCCTTTTTAGGGCACCCGGTATGAAATTTTGTGGGAACACACATTTCACCATAAGCATATAGAACACCTTAAAAAATATTTCCAATTTTATTATATATTTTTTTTAATTAAAATTTAAAAACAAGTTTTTAAAATCCTCCATGCATCATAATTTTAGAAATATTTCTCGATTTTGCCTTTTAATCACTTCAAACTCTATCACAAACAAAACTGTGTATCATTTTTTTAATCCCTTGAATAGTTTATTTTTTAGAGATTTTTTTTTAAATTCGGTATCGATTTTCATCAAAATTTTGCCTTTTTATAAGGCAAAAATCAAATTTAATTATCTTAATGAAGTCGAATTTTAAAATGCATACACAGTTTATTTGTAAGCAATATCAGGATTCTTCCACATCAATTCCATGAATTTTGATCAAACATTATGGCGCATGGAGCATTTCAAAAATCTAAAAACGTTGAAAAAACAGTTTTGAGAAAAACAGATTTAAATTAGTATTTTAAAGAGCCGAAAAATTGTTTGTGTTCAAAATTCAATGTTTGTAACTTTGTGACAAGTAGCCGCATCTGCATGCGGTTTTTCGCAAATGGCTCAGAACAAACTGGAAAATAATATTATGCACAAAAATAATTTATAATTTTGGGATCGATTTCCATGGGGAGCTTGTAAAGATCCACGGTCCCCTTAACAACCCGTAATGTGGTCTACTAAATGTAATTTATTGAATCGCTAATTAAATTTGACTGTTATTTAAAGCTTTAAAATTTATCAATAAAATTTCCAATGGCATCACACATTGAAATAATGTTCATAATAATCACGACTCTTATTACCAGACTGCCAACAAGGGTTATGTGTTTCACGTGTATCTGGGTATGTGGATTTCTTTATACCCTCGAAACATCCTAAAGGCTGGATAGATTTTAATGAATGAGGCCTCTATCGATTCGTCTTAACCGTCCAATGGTTATAGTCTAGGTTTTGATTTAAAAAATTCAAAATGGCGGTGGACACGAAAAAAAAATTTACGCACCCTATTCAGTGGCATATTATTGGATAGGTCTTTCAAAATGAAGATGAAGTTTCATCGACTACTATTCAATCAGAAGCTCCATTTAAATATTACACAACCTACAAGTTGTGCAGGTAGAATCTCTAGATTTACTGCAACTCTAACCATCATAGACATCCATAGGCCTCATCAAAAAAGTGTTTATAAATAGGAATTAACAATATTACAAAACACGACCTCCACGGACATTTTCTCCCGACCTCCCTGGACATTTTCCCTTCGAATGAGGACTATTTAATTTTGTCGTTTGGCAACAGAAACTTTTTGCTTTGTCGAACGAAAGAAGAACGATTTTGAGATGTGGGGTTTTTTCCCCATCAAACCGAATTCGAGATTAATTCATCTTATGTATATAATGTAAATATTCTTCTGTATAAGTTAGCCATATAAATAATCTAAAATGAAAAAGATGTTTACTTCATTTACGACTATTCGAGTGAATTATTCTAATTGACGAATCTGTTCTCAGCGAAAAGAATTCTGATTCTAAAGAAGGCGGCCTACCTTGGATCGGGAAGCATTTTTACTTACCTTTATAGATTTATATCATATGTTTTATTTTGTATCTGATATTTTCTGGCGCCCGTAACAGCGACTGCCTAAAGTATTTGAATCAAAATAATAAGAATTTCGTTGAATTAGAATCTTTATTGAAGTGCTTGGTTTATGTACGATAATTGCAAGCATTTTGTTTTTGATAAATTTTATTAGTTATAATATTGATTTAAGAGAATGGATGCAGTTAATAAAACAAAACGCACTACTGTTAGGTCTCAAACTACGAAATTAATTAATAGAATAGAAGCGGCAATTTCAGAAAATAGAGCCGATGAAGATACATTAGAACAGTTTCTCGCCGAGTTAGATTTGAAAGAAAAAGAGCTTAATTATCTAGATACTGAAATTCAAAAATCTAGTAAATTAGATGACTTAGAAGCTGAAGTTTTGAAATGTGATGAGCGTAATTCGAATTTGGTAATTTGGAAAACGAAAGTAAAAAGGGCTAAATTGAAATTAGAAACTAAATCTAATTCGAATGTTTCTACTACGACAATAAACAAATCCGACGAAACAGTTGTAATTCGGGGGGTTGGAATCCATTCGCATAAATTTACCCAAGCTAATAATTGAAAAATTTGACGGCGATCCTTCGGATTGGCAAAGATTTTTGGACCAATTCGAATCTACAATTCATAAAAATGCAGAATTGTCTGAAGTAGAAAAATTCAATTATTTAAAGTCATATCTGACTTCAAATGCTGCTAACTGTATAAAAGGTTATAGTTTAACTAATAGTAACTATTTATCTGCAATAGAAACTCTAAAAGAACGTTTCGGTAAGAAACAATTGGTAATTAGCTCACACCTTCATAAACTTTTATCACTTAATTCAGTAAAGAAATCCATTGACGTTTATGCACTCCGCAAATTGCTGGACACTTGCCAGACCGAAATCAGAAATCTGAAATCTCTCGGATTGGAGATTGAAAATTATTCAGCGTTACTCTCTCCCATTCTAATTAAATTATTACCTTCTGACATAGTGTTACAAATAACAAAAAAATGTGGTAACGATGAAGAATTAAAAGTTACGGAAATAATTGATTATTTGAAAATGGAAGTTATTTCCCGAGAAAGAACTGCTTTTTTAATCTCTAATCAAGAGTCTTCGAACGCAGACATTACGCCTGGGAGGCCAGTGCGCGACAAGCAGTCGCCGAAAATAATTCCTCCAGCATCTGGCTTAATAAATGAAACGGTATCATTTTCTAAACAAAGTAAATGCCCGGAATGTAAAGAAAAATATTTTTTGATCGAATGTGAGTTATTTAAAAATAAATCATTACAGGATAAAAAGGAAACTTTAAAGCAGTACGGTTACTGTTTTGTTTGTCTCAAAAATGCAGGGCACATAGCAAAATACTGTAAAAAATTTGTTAAATGAAGCAATTGTTTGAAAAGGCATTATAAAATTTTATGTCCCGAAAAAGAAAATACTAGACCACAAGAAAATAATGAAAGCACGACATTATCAAATAAAACTTGTAATCGCGCAGTATTAATGCAGACTTTAACTGTTCGTTTAGAATCAAAGGATCAAAATAAACACTTGTTAGTACGCTGTTTGATAGACACAGGTAGTCAACGTTCTTATCTGAGTAAAGATATTATTAATCGAATGGGATACGAAGCAATAGGAGAAGAAAAAATGATTCACGGTCTTTTTGGTGGTATTCAAGAAACACACTTTCATAAGCGATATAAAATATATTTAAGTAATTTAGAAGATACTTTTAAATGTAATTTTGATATCTATGATCAAGACAAAATATGTACTGAGGTTCCAAAAATAAAAAATGGGCCTTGGATAAAGGAAGCTAAAAAATATGGGATAAAATTCACAGATTACGATGCATATACAGGGAAGCAAAAAATTACAAATGCACAAGAAATAAGTTTACTTATCGGAGCAGATATTTATGGAAAGTTATTAACGGGGAAAATTAAATCCTTGTATAGTAATTTAACTGCTATACAGACCAAATTGGGGTGGACATTGATGGGTAAAACTAATGAAAAAGATACAAACGATTCCACAAAAGTTGTTTTATCCTTACATATAAATGAAGCAAAACTCACAGATTTATGGCGATTAGACACTTTAGGAATTCTTGATCCAGGTGACAAAGGGTCTAGTTTAGAACTCGAACAAGCCGTAAAAGAACATTTCAATAAAAATATTCATATAAACAACGAAGGACGTTATCAGGTTAGTCTTCCATAGATTGTTGGTCACCCCCCTCTCCCCAGTGCTCGGAAAATTGCAGAACGTAGATTAAAAAACTGCGTAGATTCATTAAAGAAATCCGGCAATTTAGCCGCCTATGAAGCAGTATTTAATGAGTGGCTTCAAGAGGGCATTATTGAGGAAGTCGAATCAACTCCAGGAACGGAAGCTGAATTTTTTCTGCCACACAGAGCAGTAATAAAAGAAAATTCCACTACCCGAATACGCCCTGTTTTTGATGGGTCCGCTAGGGAAAAAGGCTCACCCTCTATTAATGATTGTTTGTTGAAAGGCCCCAATTTAGTAGAACTTATCACTTCATTGATAAATCGGTTCCGATTGAAGAAAATTGGTGTAATATCAGACATAAGAAAAGCATTTTTACAGATTTGCTTAAATGAAAATGACAGAGCATTTTTAAGATTTTTATGGTGGAAGGAGGGAAATTCTGAAGAAACGAAAATCTTCCAACATCGAAGAGTTGTTTTCGGGCTTACATGCAGTCCCTATTTATTGGGAGCAACTTTGCAACACCACTTAAAAAAGTCACCTCCCTCTATGCAGGAAACAGCTTCTAAACTTTCAGAATCCTTTTATATTGGCAATTGTGTCACTAGTGTTGACAATGAAGAGCAACTCAATAATTTTATAACAGAGTCAAAATACATTCTCAGCCAAGCTAAATTTGACCTCAGAGGTTGGGCATTGGGGGGTATATTGACAATTTTGGGTATTAAGATGCAGGCTTACAGTTCGAAAAATTATAAAAAGTTGCATGACATGTAGACGATTCACTGCCTCACCTGCTGAGACACCTACTGCCCCTCTCCCTGAAGAACGAGTCAAAGATGCTTCAATTTTTGAAAGTGTTGGTCAAGATTTATGCGGACCGTTATTTTTAAGAAATGGCTCGAAAGTTTGGATAGTTCTTTTTACGTGCGCCATATTTCGCGCAATTCATCTTGAATTGGTATCTTTACTTTCAACGGAAAATCTTCTATTAGCTATGAGAAGATTTATCTCAAGAAGAGGGAGACCCTCTATTATTATTTCTGATAACGGAAGAAATCTAGTGAAAGCATCATCAGAATTGAAGTCTATAAATTTTGAACGCTTGCAAAATTTTGCTATTGAACGAAAAATACAGTGGAAATTTAATCCACCTTCAGCTCCCTGGTGGGGAGGTTTTTTTGAACGCATGATAGGAATGTTAAAAGGTATTTTACGAAGAGTGCTTGGAAAGGCCAGCCTAAATTATGAAGAATTATACACCGTGTTATGTGACGCGGAAAGTCTAATCAATTCTAGACCGCTGACATATATCGCAGATGATGATGATCTTGACCCTCAACCCCGCGATGTTCTTGCAAGATATCAAAGATTCGAGAGTTCCTGAATTTGACCTACTTAATTCAACAAAAATGAAAAAAAGATTTGCTTATCAGCAAAGAATCCGAGAAGATCTTAGAAAACGCTTTAGAATAGAATACCTGGGGCAACTTCGAGAAAATGCGGGAAGAAATAGGGAAACTGAGTTAAAAAAAGACGATATTGTCTTAATTGGGGATCATAATTCAAAACGTATTAATTGGCATTTGGGAAAAATTGAAGAGTTATATCCCGGCAAAGACGGAAAATTCCGGGTAGCCAAAGTTAAAACCAAAACGTGTTCTTTTTTGAGACCCCTTAAAAGACTATATCCTCTTGAAATCAATAATGAACTAATACCTCCTTTTTTAGTACATAGGATTCCTGTTCCCATAGACGGCGACTCTGTTCCGGCTTTCGAGCCCGAGTCTTCAGATCCTGTCCATGTAGTTGAACCTTTAGATAGCGTCCCTGTTCCTGCTCCTGTGCCAGAGTCTTCAGATTCCACTTCTGTAGCTGATCCTCTGGATATCACCTCTGCTCCTGCTCCTGTGCACCAGTCTTCCATACCCGAGAATGAATATCGGCGATCTCGAGCTCGTAGAAAACTGAAACAGCCGCAGCGACTGGATCTATGAAGTTTTGAGCTTCATCATCCTGAACCTCAAAGGTGGGAGGATATTACAAAACACGACCTCCACGGACATTTTCTCCCGACCTCCCTGGACATTTTCCCTTCGAATGAGGACTATTTATTTTTGTCGTTTGGCAACAAAAACTTTTTGTTTTGTAGAACGAAAGAAGAACGATTTTGAGTTGTGGGTTTTTTTCACCATCAAACCGAATTCGAGATTAATTCATCTTATGTATATAATGTAAATATTCTTCTGTATAAGTTAGCTATATAAATAATCTAAAATGAAAGAGATGTTTACTTCATTTTCGACTATTCGAGTGAATTATTCTAATTGACGAATCTGTTCTCAGCGAAAAAAATTCTGATTCTAAAGAAGGCGGCCTACCTTGGATCGGTAAGCATTTTTTACTTACCTTTATAGATTTATATCATATGTTTTATTGTGTATCTGATAAACAATGAAACACAACTTAAAAGTCATCAATACAAGTAAATAAAAAAATAGGTATGTAATATAAAAAATAGGTTAATATTCATGAGAAATAATTAATTAGTTCGCTTTTTCCGGAATCTGTTTTTTGATTTTTTTTATTAAATTTTTAAATATTTGTTAATTTTGCATACGAACTTGACAGTCAAAAAATAATTAAAAACAATAAACTGAAATAACAAAATATAAAAAATTAAAATAAAAAGTAATAAAGTTTAACAAGCATTACAGCTAAGCGTTACTAAAAAGTAATACATTTTTGTTCTTTCTACGAAAATATTGTTAAGAACACGTAAAAAGATGACAACAGAAGTTGAAGCAAAGTAGATATGATAATTTCAAATTAATTACTTAAAAGGCGTTAAGGCCAACATAGTGAAAAGACTCCATGCCGGGACTCGAACCCGGGCCATCAGTTTAGAGCACTGACGTTCTACCGACTAAACCACATGGGACGATATCCAGCCTGGAAGCCCGCTATACTTATGGCCGGGGTTCGAGCCCCGGCATGGAATCTTTTTTCACTATGTTGGCCTAGGGCCTTTTAAGCAATTAATTTGAAATTAGATTTTCATTTGAAATATTATATGCAAGGCGAATGTTTTCTCTCTGGAAAAATTTACAAGTGTTAATTTAGTTATAATAAAACAAATTCAAATTTATCAGGTTGATGAAAAAAAAGTGAAGTATTAATTGGTCATCATATATTATTTCAGGAAACAAGCAAATAACTTCAAAGAATTTTGTTTTCATTGTAGATATATTACTACTAAAAACAGATAAAGTATTGTAAATGCTTGTAAAATTGTCAGTTCATCTGGTTAAATAAATTTAGCAATAATTTTCAATTATTTAAATATAAACTAATGATTCGAGGAAACACTCTATCCCATTATTTTTTTTTTTTGTCCTTGAACTAAAGGCAACTAATATTGAAACTTAATAAATGTGAACTATTAAAGTTAATTATTGCTAAGAGGTAGCACAACAGTATCAGTAAAACTACATAAGGTAAATGTACCTATAGCGGACCATGTACCAGTAATGGGCCGCTAACTTTTTAAGTTTATAGACAATCCCAAAATGCGTTTCTTAAAAACGACTGAAAGAAATCTGATTGACTAACATCCTTAAATGTTAACTTTCTATAAACTGTTTGGAATAAATGTGGGTTTTTTTCTGCTTGGACATTTATTTATGTTCTAGAATGTCTTCAAAACAGATTTTTTTGCAAATTCTTAAAGATTTTATTAAGAGATAAGTTATTATTTCATACATTCTTTCTGTAACATTATTTTTATTTTAAACTACTGTTGATGCACTCAGTAAATAATTTGTTGGATAAGCCGGAAACTTAAAGATTCATGAAATAGAAATCTACTAGGCCCTCTACTGGAGCATAGAGGAAGGTAATTTTTTTTTCATTTTTTACGAAGAATATATTTTGAAACTTTGAATGTTTATTCTGATACAGGAAGGTTAGGACTCTCAAAAAATATCTATACAGGGTCATCGAAAAATAATGCCTAGATTTAAAAAAATCATAACATCGAAACCTTTTATGTTAAATAATTCTTTCACTACACGATCACTGGTAAACGCAAGTTTGGTTTTAGTTCACCAGAATTCGTTTGCGTGTCTATGTTATGCGCGGATTAGTTGCGCAGTCGTCAAGATCAGCCGAAGTTTTGTTATCAGGAGCAGTTTAACCTGGATAAGTTCTCCGAAAAAGCCGCTGTACACTGATTATTGACTTTGACTCCACATACCAAATCATGCACTGTGCTTTTTGTTGCACGCTCATCATCGTACTGAGCAGCTGCAGTTTGGCGCGTCGGCTGACCTTGACGACTGCGCAACTAATCCGCGCATAACACAGACACGCAAACGAATTCTGACGAACTAAAACCAAACTTGCGTTCACCAGTTATCGTGTAGTGAAAGAATTACTCATTTAACATAAAAGGTTTCGATGTTATGATTTTTTTAAATCTAGGCACAGTATTGCCAGTAGGCTACTTTTTAAAAATTCAGATTTCTTGATTAGCACCACTTTTTTGAAGTAGTAAAATTCGACTTATTTAATGACATATTAATTAAGGCGAAAGCAATTAGAATTTACTATTTCAAAAAGTGGTCCAATCAAGAAATCTGTATTTTAAAAAAGTAGCCCACTGACAACACTGTCTAGGCATAATTTTTCGATGACCCTGTATATCAGTGATGGAACAGTGGAGCAGCAACTGAGCGATTGTCGCCACTAAACTTTTATAGTATTCTTCACCTTCAAAAAATCTAAAATGTTCTGTCTTGAAATTAAATGATGAATACTTAAAAAATATTACGGTGGCAATTGGTTCTCTGCTGCTACACTGTTCCATCACTGATATATATATACAGGGTGTCCCTGCTAAGATATTACAAAACTTCGAGGGAAGGTAGGGTACATCTAGACGACTCGGAATCAGATAGGAATGCCGAATCGGAAACGCCTTCCTGACCCAGTAAGGGCATTGACGGCGTTTCCAGTGGGCTACTTTTTTTTAAATTCAGATTTCTTGATTTGCACCACTTTTCTGAAATGGAAAACAAAACTCCCCTTCTTTTCGCCTTAAATAATACGTCATTTAATAAGGCGGATTTTATTATTTCAAAAAACTGGTGCCAATCAAGAAATCTGAATAAAAAAAAAAAAAAAAAAAAAAAAAAAAAAATAGGCCACTGGCAACACTGGGCATTGAAAAGGCTGGATCACACAAAGCTGATCTTTGGCCCTGGTAGAGTTGCCAGTGGGCTACCTTTTTTAATTCCGATTTCTTGATTGACACCACTATTTTGAAATGGTAAAATTTCCCATTTTTAATGATATATTAATTAATTTAAAACAAAGGGAATTTTACCATTTCAAAAAAGTGGTGCCATTCAAGAAATCAGAATTAAAAAAGTGTAGCCCACTGGCAGCACTGACAATGCTGTTACTGGGTCAGGAAGGCGTTTCGGATCCGGTATTCCTATGTGGTTCCAAGTCCTCTAGCTGTACCCTACCTCCTCTCGAAGTTTGAAACATCTTAGCAGGGACACCCTGTATATATATATATATTTTGGAATTTACTATCACTTTGATAATAATTAGATAACTGTCCTTAAGTGGCCCACTACTGGTGCATTTACCTTATGGTAACACAGGCTGAAGTAAAAAAGACACATTATACTAAGCTTCTAATAATTCTAATATATAAGGGTATATGATAATTAAGGATATAAGAGTACATAAGAAAGGCATAAGGGTATACTGTAATTAATATATAAGGGTGTAATAATTTTTTTCGGAGCTTCGCATAATATAGACGTAATAATAATAACGTATAGATAATGGAGAACGTATTCTGTATTTTTAATAAAACTGCAGATTCCGCGATACCGTACAATGCGAAAACAAAAACACAAATTCCGAGAAGATTAAAAATAATTTCCTTGTAACTTTCAAAAGCAGACGCAGGAACTAGATAACACAGTGGCTCATGGGAGTGACCCTCCCGGACACACAAAAATGAAATTTTATCTTTACAGCATGAGCAGCAGAACAGCAGACCAAGATTAAATGAGTTCACAGTTTTCATTCCTGAAATTTTTGGCGGGAGATAGATATTGGTTAAGACACAGATCTTGCCAACGGTTGACCATTGTATTGCAATACATGGGGGAGTTAGAATTTAGATGAAAAGAATAATAGGCGATGTAATTAGCTAATCATTGATACAAGATAAATTAAGAAGGAATTTTCTGGCTGCTGGTAGTGTGGTGCATTATTTATCGACTAGAGAGGAATTAAAGGTGACAGACGTTTAACCCTTTGAGGGTCGGTGGGATATTATTATATTATATCTCACTTATAACCATATATTACATCTATTTAATCAAAATTCGTACCATAATCTTTTAATTAAATTTTACTTTACTAGCTTTTGTGGAAAAAAGGATGTAAAATTGCTATCTCTTATTTTGAATTAAATATTTTCCGAAATTCCGGTTTCAGTTGAACATTATAGAAACGAAGTTAATTACCCATGAAAGTTCATTGAATATTATTACGCAATCGCTGGTGTAATCAAAATTTTGACTGTATTTTTGCAAAGCTTCCTATTAAAAATTCTGAGTGAACAAAATTGCAAGAGGAGATGCAACGCGAAAAGGTTCTTTTGAAAAAAGTGTTTGTGAATAATATTTTGTTAAATTTTATTTTCTTAGAGAGAGGAGTAGAGTGGGTTATCTAAAACGTTTAAAGTAATACATAAAAAAAGTAGCTTAATTTAACACTTAACTATGCAAAAAAGAAAAAAAAATAGAACGGCACATATATTTTTAGAGAGTTAATATTAATTTTTAGCTTTATAGAGATATTATTAACCCTCTCGCTGCGCAACACGAGATTTTCTCGGGCATTCATTTTTTCCGTCTAATTAACCCTCCTTGATTATTCCCACCAGTAATTTTTTATCGTAACTTTTGCCTTATTTCGGAGGATTTTTCCGATTAAATTAGACAAAAATTTTTGTTTTGAAAAACCGATGACAAAAGAACAAAAAAATCTTAAAAGACGCTCCTCGCGAAGGGGTTTTGATAAAACAATTACGCAGCGAGAGGGTTAATTTCCCATAAAAACGAATACATGTGATATCAAACGATATCACACATTTACCCCCCAACAACCGAAAAGATCTGCATGGTTAGGAATGGGGTAGGAGCATTTGTGTCAAGGGTTTGTAATAATTAAGGCATACGAGTTATAATAATTAAGGGAGCATAAAAATTAATGTTATTAGGGCATATAATAATTACAATGCAATTATAATTAAGGTATATAAAAATTATAATATATATATATATAATTAAGTACTTTAATAAGGTTATATGATAATTAATGTACAAGGGCTATAATTATTAATGGTATAAAGGTATATAATAATTCGGGTATGAGGATTTACAAAAATTCTAATATATAAGGGTATAATTCTAATGTATATTTTACTAAGCTTCAAATAATTCTAAAATAAAAGAGTATAGTGAATCTAGAAACTATATTTATTTAATTAAGGATAATGGCACTTTAGTTCTTCCTACGAAAATTTTGTTGATTAAGAATAAAACGATGTCAACAAAAGTTGCAGCAAAATACACTATGATGTAATATTGACTAATTTATCATTGAAAAAGAAAAGTAATGGACGGGTAACGATCGATCAAATAGATCTTCACATTTTATGTTACGTAAACAGAAAGAATGTTTCAGAAAAGTTTCTTTTCATTACAGACCTTTTATTATTATAAAACAGAACAATAATGTCAATATTTATAACTTAATATCTGTTCGTCAGATTTAATAAAATATAGCAATAATTTTCCATTATTTTGACTCCTAACTAAGATCTTTTTATGACAGCTGTTCATTTAATTAACGTTATCGTAAAAATTTTGAATGGTTTACAAAATTTTAATTCTTACTATTTTAAAATTACATTGTAAATTGTGTTGTGTTTTTAGTGAATCGTTAACAGTTAGTCGTATACAGGGTATCTGAGAGATAAAGGATGGCAAAAGTTAAAAGTACATATTTTATTACAGTATAATAAATACTAGAAGACTCTGCCCCTGCGCCTGCCAGACGCCAACCCCTGAAGTAATAAGTACTTCGTGGTCTTAGGCAATCTTGCTTTTCGTTCACATTTTTAATGTAATTGTATTTCACTTTCAGCCAGTAATACACCAACACAGATTGAAACAAATACTCATTTATTATTATTTTTTAAAGATATACTTACAAGACATCTTTCGAACAACATTTGTAAGCCCAGAGCATTGAATTTCCGTGTCTTTACAAATCCAGCTCCTTTTTGGAAAACATGGGACACACGTTTTAAGAAAAAATAAAATGTGAGTTAAAAAGAACTATATTGCCTTGACACTATCTTAGTTTTTTATTTTAAAAATTACTGCTAGGTATTACACCATTTCCGCCTGAGGATAAACTTTTTTATTCACCAGTATTCAATATACATGACTTCACAAATATTTTACTGTGAAATAAACCAGTTTCAGCTGACGTCACCTCTACGTCTATGTCTCGAGGCTAACGAAAAAGACAGGCCTCTGCGGTGCATTCCACGTATCTTTTTCTACAGACCACTGGAGTCACATGAAGCACGAATGCACCAATGCAGGTGTACTAAAAGAGGAACATGTCACTCTAGCGGTCTTAAAAAAAAAAAAAAGACACTTGGGATGCACCAGGGTAGCCTGTCTTTTTTTCGGTAGCCTCGTATATGTGTACGGTGACGTTTACGTCACCGTACACAAATGTACTCCTTACAATGTGTGTAACAAAATGTACGTCTTACACACGTGGCTTACAAGTGTACGTCTACGGTGACGTTTTCGTAAAAATCCAAAAGTCTCATAATCACTCTAAAAATTTCTGTATTTGAAACGTTAAGAAAGGAAATATTATTGACATATTTATTTGTTTTAAACTTTAATGGCATTTCTATGAAAGCAGTAACAAAAATTTTTCATTGCTGTGGATGAGAGAGAGAAATGGGTAAATGAATTTTCTCATTATTGATGTCATTTTCTCATTCAAATTGAAAAGAAAACCAAGGAGCAATTTTTAATCACTTTGTATTCAAGAAGAATTGAAGAAGAATCAAGAAGAATGAAATAATAGTTGAAGAATTATTATTTCACTAAGGGGCTCTGCCCCCTGCAAGCTACGCTCGCCAACTCCCGTTCAGACACCGCAGAATCTAAAAATCTAAAAATCTAATGGGTTTTAAAAATATTAGAGAAGATTAAATTATACTGAAAAAGGTGTGCAGATCTCCCTGTAAACGGGTTTCCATTCCCTTTGAATTCCCTTTGATTGCAAAAATTTAACGGAGAATCAGTTGCTGTTAAGACATCCAATGGTTGTTTTCGTTTCTGATTAAAGAGGATCAGTTAAACATTTGAAAAGAAGCTAAAGTAAAATGAATTAAGTATTCAGAGTCTTCGTCAACCGATATTTTAAAACAATCTCTATAACAATAGCCTAAATCATGTGACTATAATCAACAGTTCCGGGCGGAACACTTTGCTTTTTATACTCTAGGTGCCATTTTGATACTTTAATGTTATCCAGGCACAGGTGATAAGTCGCCAAATATTATTCTATCCCCATCATCTCATCTATATTATAATAGTTCAAGTCATCAAATGCCATAAACAAATACGATCTGATCTCTTCGCCTTTCATATGAAGGTTTGGAACAAATGTCATATACGGCGCTATTTTTTTCCAACGCCAATTTGGGGAACGCATTAACAGCATAAACAACAACATCCGGCTTACCATATCAAGCAAAATAACTATACTTTGCCGCCAGTTAAGTACCCGTTGCGTATATGACATTGGCGTCAGAAAAAAATCGCGCCAATATGGGGCCGTATGTGACATCTGTGCGGAAAGAAAAAAAGTCGGGTGCAAATCTCGCCAATATCTTTTTTTCAATTCGCCAGTTAGCATTTTTTTTATTGTTCGAGTGGTAAATTTTAAACATTGATTTGAAGTTGAAATTAAATGTCATGGTTTGTTACATAATTTAATATTTCGCCAGATTCCATATACGGCACGTTTGGCATGTTTTTTTTTTTTTTTTTTTTTTTTTTTTTTTTTTTTTTTTTTTTTTTACGAAAATTTGACGAAAACCTCGTTTTTGAATACCAGTTACATATGTATTTTTGGTACTACATAGTTATCCCGTCGACAAAAAATCTATCACCAAACTATAAGATTAAATACCAATAATTGTTGATGCTAAATGTCACATTCACTTGACTTTTAGCAAGTTACACGTGTTTATGTCATCAAGTGATTTTTATTTCGACGTTTTATTTTTATATTTATTAATTTTATACTGATTTATTTGTTCTTTCGTTATTTAAAATAAAAATTTTGTCAATCTGTACAATTTGGCGAGTGGTTTGTAAAGTTCAATTAGTTCAAAGTAGTTCAATTCTTTTGCGCAGTCCTGTATTTAATCTAAAGATTTGTATATCATTCTATACATAGTATGATAAAACTTAGTATAGTAAGAAAATGCATAACAGGTTGAAAATTTACCTTCAGCAATTCTACCCCAATACGGAAACATACTTGAATTATTTTGTACAGCCCTGTATATTACCAATAGATTTTTATATGCCGCACATATTAAGCTAAAATTTAATTAAGGCTAAAACGTGGTTAAAACTACTGAAATGATACTTCCACACATTATTATTTCTGGGAGGTCATGTATTCCGTTCTTTGCGTGGCCCAGTATATGGTTTTATTTATATTATACAAACATATCTTAGTATACTAAATATATTTCAGCTTGAAAGAGCATAAAAGCCTCTTTTAAGCCATTCACAATGATACTCCACAAAGCTTACAAACTCTTTTGTGTAGCCTTGTATAGGATCTATATAAGTTATACACACCGCATTGTAAGCAAAGGTTTAATTAAACTTAAAAACGCATGTCATAAACAAAATCACACTTACAGCAATTATCGCTAATAGAAAGATACAGTACTGTATTCGAAATTTTTGTGTTTCCCTGTAAATGAACGATAAATGCTATGCATATCATGTTATACAACGAGTATTTTGTAGTAAGCCTCAGTAATGTTGTACATCAATTTCATTCTATTTGATGTAGTATAAGAGAACTAAAATACGCTGCAAACTGCTTATGCCCTGACACTATTATGTAAATGAATTCTTTTGCGGGGCCCTATAAATGAATAATAAGTTCTTTGGATTCCATATTGTCTAGAATTCGTAGTTAAATGCACTTCATAAATGCATATCAATTTCATTATATTTGAAATGGCCAACATCATTAAAATAAACTTGAAGCAATTTTTCTCATTGAGCGTAATGCATCGGGATATTTTTGACTGTCCCTGTAGATGAACTATAAATTCTACACACTTTATTTTCAATATCGATCGTGCTATTGTTAACGTCAAAAACATACAAAAATTTCAAGGAGATTCGAGTATATTTGCGAGTGTTAGAACTCGGACAGACTGAAGCCAACCCAAATTCACAAACACTTTTAAACTATGTTGGAAAGTATTAAATACTATTATAATATTTTAAATTATTACAGCAACATTATAAGAAAAGAATAAATTAACACATTTTATCATTAAAATGTTGTTCTGTTTATAAAAGTTATACTTTAAGTTATTTATATAACAAAGCATTTAAGTGGCCGACTACTGGTCCAGTGATGGCCGAACACTAGAATTGAGTGGCCGACTACTAGATCTTTGCTACTTTTAAGTTTAACTTTTTATAAATAAAAACTATAATCAGTTTTTTTAAAAACAATTGCTGAAACAGTAATAGAAAAGTCCTTCCGGCCAGTGCCGGGAGGAAGAGGTAGCTTTCATAATCCTTATTTAAAAAAAGCCAACTTATATCATGCAAACACACGAAGCTCAATTTAGTGGAAACCGAATATAGGAGATTCAATATTAATTTTTATCAATATAATGAATGAGAATTTCGCGAAATTAGTCAGCTTTATCCAAGCTGCTTTTCTTTAAAGTAACTTATATTTGGCTGCCAAATTCGGCAATTTCTTAAAGTGCCTGTCATTTTAAGACAACATGGTGGATGAGGCTAAGCAGTGAACTTGGTCGAGACCTTAGTAATTGCTGTGCACATGCTCACTCACATCGGAATCGGTTAATATATAGGAGTGCTGTCGCATGCAAAAAATCAGATTTTTCAAAATGTCACCCACAATAGAAATTTAAACTGCTATATCTGAGCCATTTTTTAAGGTAAAGACAAACAAAAAAGGCTTCTGAATCCTTATATCAAGATCAAATACTTAAGAAAGAAACCTTTTTCAATTTCTAATTTTTTTGCACCTCACTTTAAATATATATATATTTTTTAATTTAATGGCCGCCATTTTGAAACAAGATGGCTGATGAATCTGGCCGGCGAACTTGGTCGAGGTGTTGATGTATACTATCCACATGCCTTCTTACATCGAAATAGGCGAATACGTGTGTTATCGCGTGACAAATACAAGATCGTTTCAAAATGTTAGCCATGCTAGAAATTCAAAGTGCTATAAATCAACCATTTTTTAAGATATCAACAAAAGAACAATTTTTCAGAAACAAAAAACTGCTCCGGAATCTTTGTATCAAGGCCAAACACATAAAAAAAATCTTTTTCATTTTTCAATTTTTTAATACTTCATTTTGAATTTTAAATTTAATTTTTTTTAAATGGCAACCCTTTTGAAACAAGATGGCGAATGTAGCTGGCCAACGAACTCGGTCAAGACATTGGTATGTACTATGTACAGACCAAGTTACATCCAAATAGGTTCATAAATACGCCTGTTATCGCGTGACAAAAATCAGGTCGTTTTAAAATGTCAGCCACAAGAGAAATTCAAAATGCTATTACTCAGCCATTTTTTTTTTAGATATAGACGAAAGAAAAACTGTTCCGGAATCTTTGTATTAAGGTCAAACACATACAAAAAAATCTTTTTCATTTTCCAATTTTTTGGTATCTCATTTAATTTTTTTAATTTTTTAATTTTTTTAAATGGCTGCCATTTTGAAACAAGATGGCGGATGAAGCTGGCCAACGAACTCGGTCGAGATATTTGTATGTACTATGAATACACCAAGGTACATCCAAGTCGGTTCATAAATACGCCTGTTATTACGTGAGAAAAATCAGGACGTTTCAAAATGTCAGCCACGCTAGAAATTCAAAATGCTATAACTCAGCCATTTCTTAAGATATAAAACGAAACAAAAACTGCTCCCGAATCTTTTTATCAAGGTCAAACACATAAGAAGAAAATATTTTTTCAATTTTCAATTTTTGGCACCACATTTCAAATTTAAATTTTTCTTAAAAATTTAAATGGCCGCCATTTTGAAACAATACGGCGGATGAAGCTGGCCAACGAACTCGGTCGAGACATTGGTATGTACTATGTACACACCGAATTACATCGAAATCGGTTCATAATTACGGGAGTTACAGTGTGACATAGGTCAGATATATATATATATATATCAATTTTGAACGGAGGGTGGTTTCGGGGTCTGGGGGTCATGATCGATGAAAATATACCAAAATTTTTTGAAATCGCTTTCCTCCGAACGGCTGCAATAGGTAGCTTTTTTGTAAAGAAAGCTACCTAAAAGTGTACATTAACATGCGTCACAGTTAAAAATGTTGTATTGCTTTTTAAAATTACGCTTTGAGCTATATACTTAAAGAACGCACTTAAGCAGCCGACTATTGGTGCTTTTACCCTATATAGTTTTTGAGAACGGGCACTGTGACGGATGGACAGACAGACAACGGAGCGAGACGAATAGGGTTTCGTCAGACGAACGAAACCCTAAAAAGAGCCTTGTATTTTAAATATATTGATTGTTATTACTGAAAAAATATTGATATTATTGGTGTGAACGTTCTATACTTCTGTTTTTGAGCAATAAAACTACATCAATGAGAGTTTTAAAGTTGAAGGCATAATGCGTTACTTCTAAGATAAATGATCTAAAAAACAAATATTTTCTCATAAATCAAAAAATAAAGTTCTATAAATATTGATTTTCCGGTATACTCCTTGTTATTTATGGTGATTGAAGTGATAGTGGAATGTATACGAACATTCATCAACTCCATCGTACATCATATCGAATAATCGTTCCAAAAAATTCATTACAAGTAAGGGAGTATGATATAGTTTGAGCATGTAAATAACTATTTTTGATTTTGTTGTCATGTAAAAATAACTGCATTTTACAGAATAATGTAATATAGAACAGTCTTAAGATTATTCGTCAATTAATTGTAGAATTTGGAATACTATATGTGGATATAAAACTCTAAAGTTCTTTCTGTTTAATATCATTTTGCTATTTTTTTCATATAAATAGTCTTTTACTTCCTTATACATTTATTTAGAATACGATATAAAGATTTAAAACTGAAAAAAAATTGTTAAATGCAGGGGTCGTACTCTTAACCCTCTCGCTGCGCAACCCGAGATTTCATCGGACAACGTAAAAGCAGCAAAATTTGCGCAACCCGAGATTTTCTCGGGCATGCATTTTTTCCATCTAATTTATCCTCCTTGATTATTCCGACCAGTAATTTTTTTTATTGTAAATTTTGCCTTATTTAATCGGAGCATTTTTCCGATTAAATAAGGCATCACTATTTGTTTATAGAAAAATAAATCTAGGTCAAATGTGCGATATTTTTCCTTATTTAAGAAGAGATTTTTCTATAAGAAAAAAGTGGTACCGAAGAATTTTCTGGCCGTGAAATTTCAGTACAATTACGACCCCTGTAAATGTTATGTAAATGTATGCTTTGTTTAAACAAGTTTAATGCACAAATACAAATATTAATTTAAGTTATTAAAGACTTTTAGATTTATTATTATTTTAATGCTTTGATACTATTTAATATGAAATATATGATAAATATCCAAAGACATATAAAATTACTGAAAAATATTAATAATATCTAGTGATTGCATATCTGTAAAATGCCCGATTTATGACTGTATCAAAATTATTACAAGCAGTGTTACCAAATCTATCGTGTATTTTGTATTCAGAAATGCCGAATTCTCGCCAGAAGCATTGAAGAATTATTTTTTTTATTGAACCAATGAACAATTGCTGGAAGCTCTGTAATGCCTTTCGAGAATCGTAGTGTTCTCGTGTACTTCTAATCGAAGTTGAGTAGTCGAGAGGATCTTGATGAGTAGAAGCTGAGCAATGCTCTAGAATTTGCGTTGCGAATTCTAGGGCATTGTTTTGGTCGAAGCAAACAGAGGGTAAGGGAGGAAAAGAAAAAGGCCTCAGATCCCTAAATGTTTCTTCTTTTTTTATGCATAAATTTAATAAAACAATAATAATTAAAAAAATAATAAAATAGAACTATAAAAAATATAAAAAACTAGAGATTTAATAAACAAAAATCAAATCGAGAGAAAAATCCGGCTACGATTTGACAGTTAACTGCAGCAGCCAATGAGGATGCAGAGTGTGAAGAATCAAATTGCTGGAAAAAATCGGGCTAAGAGAAAGGATTGAAATGACAGAAAGCGGATGTCTTTGAGAACTCTAATGTGGGGAGTCACTGTGTGATTTGACGTGCAACTTCTGCAGCCAATGGAGTTGCAGGAGAGCAGCGAATCAAGTTCCGAGGCCATAAAGTGAAAGTAGGCAGCTGAAAAAACTTAGAAATAATTATTTGTGGCTGTTATAATGATATGTCATGAATATGATAAATAAAATTTCTAAATTTTTTAAATTTTCTGGTATGAATTAAAAATGCCTGAAATAAAAATCTGCCAGATTTAGCAACGGTGGTAACAAGGTGAATAATTTCTTTTGTAATTTCCAACGAGTCTGGCGTCACATACTCTGATTAAAAATTTCATATTTAATATTTCCATCGCAGATTTCGTAACCGTCCTGTTTCATAGTAGAATTTATAATATTTTTCAACAATTAAATAAGGAGAAATATTCTATTACAAATTTGTCGTAAAAAGTACACACACTCTTATTATCACAGATCAACAAAGAGCAATCATTTGTACGAAATTAAAATGTATGATGCAGGGCTACGAGTTTGACCTTATATTTCATTCAATAATTCCGAATTCATAAAATAAATTCATAATCGTAATTTTTCTTTCATTTAGTGAAATACATTTCGTTATTACATAAAGTAAATCTTCATTTTTTTGTTGGAATTTCCGGTATGAATTCTGTATTTGTGAATAAGAAAAGGAAGTCAAATTGGCAAATCTAGTACTACCTAAAAGACATTACTTAATCACATTTTCTAGATCTTTGGAACCCAATCTACGAAAGATAATAGACGCTGTTATTCAACGAAATTGCTTTGTTTGTCATCCTGAAAATTTATTATTGGCTAGTTCCATGAGTTTTTGTTGAGTAAGTCATATAGCTGATAACTGATATGCTTGTTGGCCACTGTTATTTTCTAAAAGTTTGCTTCGCCTTATTCAATTAATGAGCTATCTCCGATAAAATGTGTCATATTTTTCCGTTCTAAAATATTGGTAGCCAAAAATCGTATCATGTGACTTACACAGCAAGTACTCATGGAACTAGTCTATTGTCAATGATCTCAGATAACAGAGAACATATCAGGTCTTCAACAATACGAAAGCTAATTTGAGCTAGAAATGAAAGTAGAGAATTCCCAGGAAGTAAGAATTTTTCGAGTACAAAAAATACTCTTAAAAGCAAAGGATTATTATGAACTTATTAAATGACAACGAACTGGACGTTTTGAACCACCTCTTTTGATGAGTGAGCCTTGCTAAGAAATTGAAGCCATGGTAAATGTAAGAAAAACGTAGGGATGGTCAAAATATCCATGCAATACCCAAGCTGTTGAAAGGTGCACTCGCCTAGTGTCTGAGGCATAAAAAAGTGTATCTGGACAAGAAAAGACACACGGTTTCATTCTGAATAGAATAAATTCAGGAAATCATATCAAACATTTCAATACCAAAGAGTATTACAAACTTCAGAAATAGGAAATTTTCAAAATAAAAGAAATAAAAATTGTGCTTCGTAATTCCAATTTTTATGATTTAATGTTTTAATTTTTAAATTTATAGTTCATGTACTAATATAAAATTATTATTATTACAAGATTATATTTTATTAACTAAAAGCTTCGCCAAATTTGTAAACAATTTTTATACATTTAAAATTTTTAATACATTTACATAAAAATTTCAATTTTTAACTATAGTACTTTGGGTACCCGGAAGATATGAATGGATTCAGATAAAAAAATTATATAAATCACCCAATTATCTAGTACATCCAATACACAGATTTTTCATCCGGTGCCAATTCAAAGAAAACAAATAAAAAACAAAAATAAATAAATTTTCATAAATATTTCAACTTCTAATTAATTTGAAGGCGCTTGGGGAACTGGAAGAAATGAATGGATTTCAATAAAAAAAAATCATGTAAATTAATATAAAGACAACTTTCGCACTCCGCGCTAAAAGTAATTTTAGAAAAATTAAAAAACAAAAAAAATTATAAATGTTCGTAAAAATTTAAACTATTGTTAGGCACTTGGGGCACCGGTAGATATGGATGGATTAAAAAAAAAATGTGAACTTGCATACATAAAAGACAAGTTTTGCACCCCGTGCCCAAAGTAATTGCCAAAAAATAATTTCCAATCCTTTTCGATTCACCCTATGTATCAGATGGTCAATAAAATTTTGTTTTACTGACAAATTGTTATCTGGCGATTATCTCTTACAGATAATCACCGTGCTTGAACGATGTCTAATGATACCAACGATATTTAATATTAAGGAAAACATATTTCATTTTATATAAAGTTATTTCAAAGATTTTCTGGTTTCATTGCTAACATTAATTAGATGATAAATCTCAATTCCATGAAACATTTTGGAAAAAAAAAAAAGAAAGAAAATAAAACATATTCTTTTGCTAGAAGAAAGTGAAAATTAAATATTTTAAGGGAATGCATTACAAAATATATTTCACGCTGATGCTTAACTGATAAGGTGAAAAATATTACTCTTGCTTTATAAAAATGATTTACGACAGGATTTTAATTTAGAATTGTTTAACTTATTCATGCTTAATTAATATGTAAATAATTTTCCCAAAGCATTCAGTTTCGGATCAAAATGTATATTCGTATGGGACCGGTAAAAACTACCTTCCATAAAGTTACGGTTCTAGTGTTAACTCTAAAAACTTTTTATATAATAAGCGTATTAATATTGTTGAATGTAGTGCAGCATCTCAGCAGTGTCTGAAATGCAAAACGCATGTGATTTCGGCATTAATGTAGCATGTAACTATTATAACGCCGTACTCTTATTAGTACTTTATTACTGAGCAAGGAGACATAACTATAAGTATTCTTACAGTTTATTTACATGTTTACAAGTGCCGCCAATGCAGCTACTAAGAACAAGTCATTTCTTTCAACAGTACTGATTTCACCAGCTGCATGTAAAAACCTTACAATCTAAGACTGTGTGGTGCTGCCATCGTTTAACAAAAATCACTACTATTGTTGCGTTGGGATATAACACCCCTCCCCTCATAGTTCAAACGAACTACAGGCAATCTTGCTCTTTGACTTCTTCGAACTGGAGCACTTTTCTTTGAGTCCTCGTCATTATTTTTAGTCAAAGTGTTTGTTACAGATTTATCTGTTGTATCATCATTTTTATTTCTCTCAACTGTACCTGTTACAATATTATACGAAGGCTGAGATTGGCTTGGTTCTATAGTATTATCATTATTAAATTGTTCCTTTATTTTTCATTAATTCCAGAAAAAAGGTTTTGGTTAACCTTTCCATACCTATCATAATCACTGTAATTTTAACCACTATGTCAAATATTTTCAACTTTGTCTGACATTAGTTTATCATTTCGATTCATCTCTACAACTATCTGTGGTATTTCATAACTTATCTCTTTATTACGTCTCAACTGATTAACGTGACACTTACACATTATTCCGTCACATCTATTTACTAAAACCATACTTGCCAACTTTCAACTAAACTTCCGTAAAATGCGAGTTAAATTGAACCGGTTAAACACCTTACTAACCAGAAAATATATCTGATGTATCATTATACATTTAATGTAAAGTTTCTCTACGAAAACTATTAGAGTTCATTTCTGAAAAATATTGCTAGTTCGAAACGCGTTTAACCTGTGTCAATTTGAATCACATTTTACGGAAGTTTAAGGGTATGTTGGCAAGTATGCTAAAAACCATCTACTCCAAAATAATTTCATAATTTTTCCTTTTACCCATTTCTCCCCTTTTCCAAAATTTTTATCAAAAACTAAATCATGAAGCTTATATTTGTCCAGGGGTTGCTGTATTTAAGGTTTTTAATGGTAATACCAAGTGAAGGGCTGTTCGAACTGGCCTTCCAGACATGAATTTAGCTGGAGTTTTACCAGTCACCGAATGGGGAGTGGAATGATTTTCTAACAAAAATCGTAAAATTGACAATGTTATGTCACTTTAATCAAGCTCTTTAAGACAATTTTTCACAGTTTGCACATATCTTTCTGCTTGTCCGTTCGAAGAAGGATGATGTGGTGGCATAGGCGTGTGCTTAATTCCATTATTTTTAACCCCTTAACGGTCGCATTAAATTACGGTTTAAAAATTCAAATTACTTAATGGCACCACTTTTTTGAAAGAGAAATATTCACCTTATTTAAGGACTGGTAAAATGATAGCATAATAAAGCCAATTACGCTATTTTATAAAACTGGTGGAAATCAAACAATCTGAATAAAAGATCCAGCCCTTGAATATCACGGGGGCGAGAATTAAGGGGTTAAGAAATTCCTCAAATTCATCACTTGTGAACGCGGGACCATTATTACTGACCAATTCAACAGGTAATCCAAATGTAGCAAAAATTCTCCTTAATACTTTAATTGTAGCTTTACTATCAGACCGGGGTACTACCTCTACCTCCACCCATTTAGTATAAGAATCGACTACTATTAAAAATATTTTAAGTTCGAAAGGGGCGGCATGATCTACATGGATCCTTTCCCAGGGTAGTTCAGATTTCCATTTCAAGGGTTCCATTTTGGGACAATCCCTCGCAAACATCTGACATCTACTACAAGAATTTACCATTTGTTGAATTTTTCTATTCATATTTGTCCACCACCCCTAGCTTTCACTTTCATGCTCGATATACCCTGATGAACGGAATGCAGTAATTTTAATATATATTGACGGCCTGCCTTTGGTACGATCATTCTATGTCCCCACAATAGACAATTTTCTAGACAGGGAATTTCCTCCCTTCTACGAAAATATGGTTCACATTCTTCTGGTTTAACCTTTTGCGGCCACCCACTCTAAAATTTGTTTAGTTACAGGATTTTCAATTGACCACTTTGCAATCGTTTTAGAAGTAACAGACCAAATATCATTATTTGAAAAAAAAAAACAAAAAAAACAAAAAAAAAAAAAAACATTATTTCAGAAGGATTACTTACTATATTTACAGTTTCTGGGAGAGATAATCTACTTAATGCGTCAGCATTTTTATTATTTTTACCTTCGTGATACTCAATTGTGTAATCATACCCAACTAACATTAACGACCATCTCAGCATTCTCTTTCATTATCACAACTTTCATTAACCCTAGAACTACCGGAAATTTTACTCAAGTTTTATAAAAACATTCTACACCAGAATTTTTACTTAAAACTATTTAATTTGTTTATTTAACTTATTATTGTCTGATTTATACATTTAGTTTGTTTTGAAGAAATTTCTGGTTTGAATAAATATTTTGAATGTACATGTCGGGTCCAATGGACCCGTCTGGTAGACGGAAGGTTAAGTGACCACTTAAAGTAGCAACCGATACATAAAGATAATTTCTATCCTCAATTTAAATTTATAGCCGCCATGTTTTTGTGCTTTAATGATATCAATAACATAAATACAAAGTATAACAGACAGCTTAATCCTACAACAGGACTATGCTTGCATCAACATTAAAATGTTGTCTTTACAACTGAACTGAGAGCGTGTATCTCCGTGTGGTTCCCACTCAACCTAGCCTCGTCGCAAGAGGATGCCCGTCAGCCCAGCTAAAGATACCGTGGTGGCCCTTCTAGTTTCGGAAGGAGACCAAACAGGGTCACATAACATTATAATTCAGAATACAATAGCAAAATCTCACCGTTTAACCCTTTCAAGGGTAAGAGGACAAGATCACCCACCGGGGTGCCCACCAAAATTTGGCATAGGTGTTAAATCCCCGGTGGAAGTTCCCCACTACTAACCATCGAAACTCAAATCAAGGAAACCGGCCCGGAAAAGTAATAATTTAACTAAAATAAGTAATACAAAGCAAATGTGCCCCAGCACCAAAAATAAATAAACATAAAAAGATCTTGATAACAACTGTTAACGGCAATTCATAATTTAACAAATGTCTGTCTGTCAGTAAAACTAAATTATAACAAACTTTTATGGACAATTACAGTATAACAATTGTCTGCTAATAAAAATAACATACTGAACACTGTCAGAATAAACATAAAATATACAACACTTGTGTAGTTACAATATGATATACTACCCTTTCAGGGGCAGTGGGGGTATTTATGAAGCCAACGATGCAGAGCCTATGACTACGGCCAAAGTGATGTTCTACCAGTAAAAATGAATATCTGTTTCTGCCATTCATTTTTACTGATATTTTGCATTAATAAGGCGGTTAAATTAGGAAGAAAGTTCCATATAAATTTACCGGTTGAAGTTTCCTCCGGCGGTGATCAGTTCCTGCGAAGGTGGTTACAGCTGAAGCTTCACAATTTTAAGATTATATCAGTTACTTTTTATTAATAGTTCCATGATGAAACCACATAATTTTAATTCTAAAATGGCACAAGAATTTTGGTACAGAAATACCTCGACTTACGTCAGCAATCCCTTCCAAGACTAGCGACGTAAGTCGAAAACGACAGAAGACGAAGTACATTTAGATAAGCATAATAGGATAAGTAATAAAAATTTTCAAATTCTTCTACAAAGAAGAATCTAATGAACATATTCTATTGTATTTAGGGACTATGTTACATATATTGAACATTAACAGAAAACAAAGGCGTACAAAAATTTGAAATGAATCAATAATTTGCTAATTTACAATTTATTGCCACGTTCATGTCTTTGAGGATGTGAAAAAATCTTGCAGTTAAATTTGAACCGACAAATTTTTCTTTTTTTCTCTTAGAAGCTCTTTGTAACAGCAGAGTGAATCTTTGAAGCTTTTTCTAGTAATTTTTTTTATTTGTTTGTCACTATCACGTGACTGCCGCGGGAAAGTTTTTCTTCATAGGACCAAAAGACTTCAAAGAAGTTCAAAATGCAACTTAATTAAGTAATTTTTTTTCAGGCCAGTCGACGTAAATGCGTGGTAATGTAAGTCGGGCGTACTACTGTATATTTTTCCGTTTTTTTATGTTTGTGCTGAACAGGTGAGTAACATTGAGGGGTTTCCTACCTGATGACAGCTTAACACCCAGACTAGGAATTGAAGTATCTTATGTTTTGTGAGCCATTGGGGAAAATGTAACTGTGGTTTAGAACTACTTAAGAAACAGAAATAAGAAATTAAAAGAGGAAATTAAATAGTTAAAAATTTAAAAGAAATAAAGTTTAATATTAAGACTTAGGATGAGAATAATTAAAATGGTCTAAATGTAGCTATAAAACTACTAAAAAAGGATTAAAAAGAGAGAAAGAGTTAGCACTGTTCAGAGTTACTCTCGCCAAGCTTGGGCAGGAAAAGCTGAAAGGAGGTAGCGAAAGCCACATTAACCAAAAAAGGGACTTTTCAGGGCCATACATTTTTCTTTCTCCTATATCCTACCAATATAATGAGAATATAACTTGTTTTTTTATTAATATATATATATATATATATGAATATAAAAAAAAGATTTTTAAGAAAAGAAAAAAAAAGATAATTGCAATCTTAAAGTGGTGTACACTGAGATTACTGAGTGTCTATAATTATGGAGAGCTTGGTGCGTTTACGGTATCTAAGGCGTCACAATCCGTAATGTTTATAAAATATAATTTTTTTTATTCTTGAATAAATTTTTATCTAAATTCCGGTGTCAGTCATACATTTCAACATTTTAGTAATGGAAGTGCTTTGCCCTTGAAAGGGTTAGGAAGGTTAAAGATGATGTCTGAATAAGCAATAATAATTTCCGTCAATAAGCGGATATGTACTTGAATTCTTTTGCACAGCACCATATACGTGCTATAGAATTTGTACACACCAAGTAATATGAAAACAATTAGTTAATTTAAAAACCCGTACTACAACAGATAATGCACTTTCCGCAATTATTAAAAATAGACAGTACTGTAACTAATTTTTGTGAGCCTCTGTAAATGCTATGCACGCCATACTCTACAGTAATAATCGTATGGTGCACCTCAGTAATGTATATCCGGTTCAATATGTTTGAAATAGTGTAAAATCATTAAAACGCACTGTAGACAATTTTGCCTCTTTGACTGTAATGCAGCGGAACTATTTTTATTGCCTCTGAAAACAATACTAGGGGAGGTATGATACACTTTTTTTTAACTAATTTTTTACAACCCTTAGAAACCCTTTTTCACAACCCTTTTTAAACAAATTTTTCGTGTTTTCTTATAAAGTGACCTTTTATTCATTATTAAAAATATTGTGAATTTAAAAAATAATCATTCAAAAAATTGATTCCAATTACTACTGTATTAAATCTCCCCATTGCTGGGGAGGATTGATACACTAGCAAGGGAGGTTTGATACATTGTTATGTAAATTGAAAAAAAAAAAAAATACAGACAATTCAATTTATGTGTCATACAATTTTTTATGATAAATCTTGAAATATTTAAGTAAAATTTAAAAAGAAATGACATTGACATATTTTTGTTTCAGATATGTTTTTTACAAAAATATTTAAACTATTGGTATCATTTAAACAATTCTACTAACACACTTTTTAGAAAATAAATAATGAAAAAAAAAACCCCTAGAGATCTTGCTGCAAGAAAAAATGAAGTGAACATTGCTGATTTGCAAACAATTTAACATAAATTTTGCACATTTAAGATTTCTTTAACCCTTTCAGGTCAAACCATTTTCAATGCTAAAGTGTTGAATAAATGAATTGCACCTGCATTTACCAACAAATTTAATTGGAAATAAGAAAAGGGCTATATTTCACTTTCATATTAAATGGAAAATATTTTACAAAATTCTGGTGCCAATGTGGCGTTTGGGAATTAAAATTAAGTGGTTTCATAAACATACCACCACCCCTGAAATGGTTAAAAGAAAAACTATTTACTCTATCATTTTGGTAAGTAAAATCGGGTGGATTTAATGTTTTTTTTTTTTTTTTAATTTGCCCTTCGTCAATTATAGAAACATCTTCCTTTTCAGGCCATTTAAACTTTTTTCCTTCTACATGACGAGCAAAACGAACTAACCATCTATCATCGCACTGCTTTTCTATGTAACCTACATAATGTCTATGAATAGTCTCTTTGTCCTTCCTTACGAATTTCAGTAGCTCTTGCTGTAAAACAATAATGAATATTACAGTCCTATATTATTTTACTACTTAAAAAAACTATTACATTTCAAATATACAAGTGTATCATTTCTCCCCAGCACTAATGTATCATTTCTCCCTATCATGCCTTATTGGATTTTCAATCACTTTGCATCAATGCAGTTGCAAAATGCCAATCTGCTTTCTGTTAAAACTCACCCTAACAATGTGCGTTAAAATTTAAAAAAATTACACGATATTATCTTCACAATAATAAGAGTTATGAAAGAAAATCAATATTTAGAAAAATTTACATTGACATTCCAAAAGTCTTCAAATTTAAAAGAAAAAAAAACAAACGTTGTCAGTTCTTCACTGCTAAGTCCAGCTAATGATAACCTCTGCTAATAAAAGAAGACTTTACATCTGTTAGAATGGCTGTTAATGCCATTTGTTGAAAAAATTTGTCAATGTATCAACTCTCCCTATGTATCAAACCTCCCCTACACACTTTATTGTAAAAATCGATTTTGCCATTATAAACCACAGTACAATGTATCAGTTATATAACAATCCGAGTATATTTTTGCGATTTAGTGCACAGAAAGACAGATCGGGCTAGACAAACCAAATTCATAAGCAGATTTCTTTAAAAAATCCTTTTTTCACCATCCTTATTTAACCCCTTAACGGTCGCATTAACCCCTTAATTCTCGCTTCCGTCATATTCACGGGCTGTGTCTTTTACTCAAATTGTTGATTCCCACCAGAATAAAATTTATATTAATAATTATTTAATATTTATAAAATAGTGAAATTGGCTATGTTTTAGTATCGTTTTTACTGTCATTAAATAAGGTGACTATTTCTTTTTCGTAAAAGTGGTGCCAAAAAGCAATTTGAAATTTTCAACCGTAATTTAATTCGAGCGTTAAGGGGTTAAATTACGTTTTAAAAATTCAAATTGCTTATTGGCACCACTTTTTTGAAAAAGAAATGCTCACCTTGTTTAATGACAGGTAAAATTATACCATGACAAAGCCAATTGCACTATTTCATAAAACTGGTGGGAATCAAACAAGTCTGAATAATCAGAAAAAAAGACACAGCCCGTGAATATGACGGGAGCGAGAATTAAGGGGTTAAAAGAAAAAAAACCTAAACATTTTTTCAAGCAACTTAAAAAAAAAAAATACTTATAACTGCATCCCTTTAGGAATGTTTTAAAAAGAAATTATTTTTTGAAAGAAAAAAAATGCTACAATTATTTTTATCACCCCCAACCCCACCCCCACCCACCAAAAAAAAAAAAAAAAAAAAAAAAAAAAAAAAAAAAAAAAAATACATGACGAATTTTTAAAATTTGCGATATTTATTTTATACTTTTTAAAAAATCCATGAAATGTAATTTCAAAACATTGAAGCATTTTCTTCAATTTAGTTATTTTTAAAAATAATTTTATTTTGATATGTTTCTCCAGTTATAGAAAATTACCACATTATTTCTCTTAAGTTGAACAGGGCTCGTACGGGTCCTTGAATATTTAAACTAAGAAATTCTTCGGGACAAGTATTTTCTTATAGAAAATCTCTTCTTAA
This sequence comes from Maratus speciosus, assembly GCA_963932465.1. Classification (NCBI taxonomy): domain Eukaryota; kingdom Metazoa; phylum Arthropoda; class Arachnida; order Araneae; family Salticidae; genus Maratus; species Maratus speciosus. The sequence continues at coordinate 217,962,628 of OZ010797.1, read as the reverse complement.
ATAAGGCGATATTTCGAGCGTTTAAACTATACATTTATTTTTCTGTAAAAAAAATACTGATATTTGGCCTTGAAAATAACGGTACCCGTACGAACCCTGTGGAATGATTTTGAAATTATATTCATTCACAATAATTTACTCCTAAGTTTTTTAGAGATATCATCTATAGCTGTTTTCAATAAAAATAATTTAGTGGAATCCTTCTCAAACATCAGAAGAAAAGAGATAAAAAAAGAGGTATCAGCGTAATGGAATTTATATCTACTTAATGTTAGATGTTTGGTGTTTTTAATTACTTTTATTTTTATTATTTAATCACCGTAAATTCCGGCCTATAATACGTTGATCAAACAATCATGTTTCGTCACAGAAGTTTTATTTAATATTTGAAGTTAAATATCTATCGCGGTTTAATAATTTACATTTTATGAAATAAGACTTCTGGGTCTGAACATAATTGTTTGATCCGCCGATTAAAGGCCGGAAATTGCGGTATTTCTATAGCCCGATTGGATTTTATTTTATTACCCGACTGTCAAGAAACGATGTTATAAAATTATTTTCTATTTGTATGTATGTATGCATAACTACCAACTTTTACACTTTTCTAATGCATCTAAAATTTAATCGAATTTTTTGGTTTGTTTAATCGCAGAATTCGGCGATCAGATAAGTCAAAAATCTGCTATTTAGTTTTAGTGTTAAGAAAAAAGCATAATAGTTGGCAGCTATGCATATGTTACCATCAAAGTTGGAAATATCCGACAAAGGTAAATTACGCGTTAAATTCACATACCAGTTGTATCTTTTCTAGATTGTATATCTGGCTGGCCAGTTTAGAGGCATGAGGGAATCGGCCAAAGTGGAAAGAAAAAAGTTCGGAGAAGTTTAATTTTGAGAGAGGTGTGAGGTATGATTATTTTATTTTTCATTCTAAATTCTAAATTAGTAATTAATTTCATTAAATTTGATTTATAAATTTAAATTTATATATTAAGCCCTTAATATATTAGATCAATTCTTACAAACAGACTTACAACTTATATACATATTCATCTTACGACATACATACACGCTTACATATATTTGTATAACAATCTACAAAGCAAAATTTTATTTATTTTTTAACGAAAATAAGAACTACCACTGTGATAATGAAGACATTTCCACAATTTCTTTTCAATTAAAACTCAATGAACATACATTTAAATTAAGATGTCTTTTATAATAGATATATCTCATAATATTTCGTTAACAATGCTATTTTCTAACCAGTGAACAAAATAGCATTAAAATATTTCTGGTGTGAGCTTGAAATTTCTGAATAAAAAAAAAAAAATAAACCGCCGGATTTGGTAACATTGTTTGCGGCCTGTAATTTGTTAAGTGGGATAAAATCTATCACTATCCTCCAAGGGATTCATAAATTAAATCCGTTCCATGCTACCACTATCTTTAAATAAAAATATTTGTCTTTTAAAATCACAAACGTTTGCTTTTAGAGAATGCGAAAAAATACTCTTTAAAGTTACTTGTATCTAAATCCTAACATGAAAATAAAAAGACATTCTTACAAAAGAAAAAAAAAACAGTGCAATGTAGAGTTAAAAATGCCATATAGAATCTGAAACAACTAAGGTAACGAAATTTTCAAATTTTGAAAAGAGCATTATACTTCAATAACATTTTTTGAAATAAAAGACTAATTTTCTCTTTAATGTCAAATTTAATGAGATTTGGATTCAGAGAATAATTTATCATTGTTTACCGGAGTTTATTCAGAAAAAGATGTGAAACAATTTTGACAGCTCATTATTTTGACTATCAACACTAAATTAACATTCATTCAGGCGTTATTCCTGTGTTTAAATGGATGTAGTATTGTTCTACGTGGAAGATAATATTTTCTAGTTATTTGTTGTTGAAAATGCAAGCTTATTGTATAATAAAAGAATTTGTGCGTGTGATAAAAATGCCGAGTGTTTTAGATCTCAGAAGCTGTTAAAATTAATTTTATATAATACTATAATGTGTCGAAGGATCGGAAATAACTCAATATAACATTTTGTTATATTGGGGATTTAGCCCTCGAAAACAAAAGGACTTTGTATTCGAAAAGTGAAAAAAAAATTGACTATTTTGTCATTTTATATCTTAGAAAATATACGTTAAAAAAGCACAGTTTTTAAATGCAGTAATTAGTACAGGCAATAGCGACCGTATAGGGACTCTACCTAGCAAAATTAATGGTAGTACTGGAAATCGGCTTTCTAGATGTTTTTTGGGTCGCTGAATCCGAATTTGTAACTTCCCACCAAAATTTCCCCCGGCAACCCCCCCCAAATTTTGGTAAAAAGGCCCCCCAAAAAGGTTTTTATTAAAAAATAGCTAGGAAAATTAGCTAGAAATTCAGAAAGTAGACAAAATTTGCAACAAATTAGATATATGACATTATGACTTAGGATGAAGGTGAAGGGGGGATCTGCCTCGGAAAATGCGCCGCAGTGCTGCGTGGACTAAGTTGCGCAATTCCACTTAACCACTCACACGTTTACATTAGCCCTCCCATCTTCCCTCCGAACTTTCTCTATAAGATTTACTTTAAGTTTTTTGGGTCGCTGAATTCGAATTTTTAACTTACCCCCAAAATTCCCCCCCGACCCCCCCCCCCCCCAATAGTTGCTTTTAACTTAAATTTCTTATTGTTTTAGGGGAAAAGCATTACGAAATTCAGAAACTAGACAAAATTTGCAACAAATAGGATATGTGACATTATGACGTAGGATAAACGGGGAGAGAGGTGGCTGCCTCGGATCATTCCCCGCGCGCTTTTCTCAAAAACCAAATTTTTTCAAAAAATCAATTTTTTGGGGGGTTGCCGGGTGAAATTTTGGTGGGAAGTTACAAATTCGTAATCAGCGACCCAAAAAACATCTAGAAAGCTGATTTCCAGTACTACCATTAATTTTGCCAGATAAAATCCCCTATTGCCTGGACTTCATCATTTAGTGCACGTAGCGCCACAGTGCATGTTCCGAGGCAGCCCTCACCCTCCCCGTTCATCCTAATTCATAATGCCATATATCCTATTTGTTGCAAATTTTGTCTAGTTTCTGAATTTCGTAATGCTTTTCCCCTAAAACGATAAGAAATTTAAGTTAAAAATAACTATTTGGCGGGGGGGGGGGTTCGGGGGGGAGAGAATTTTGGGGCGAAAGTTAAAAATTTGGATTCAGCGACCCAAAAATCTTAAAATAAACCTTATAGAGAAAGTTCGGAGGGGAGATGGGAGGGCGAATGTAAACGTGTGAGTGGTTAAGTGGAATTGCGCAACTTAGTTTACGCAGCACCGCGCGAATGTTCCGAGGCAGATCACCCCTTCCCCTTCATCCTAAGTCATAATGTCATACATCTAATTTGTTGGAAATTTTGTCTACTTTCTGAATTTCTAGATACTTTTTCTCTAAAACAATAAAAAAATTGATTTTTTTAATAAAAACCTTTTTGGGGGGGCTTTTTATCAAAATTTGGGGAGGTTGCCGGGGGAAATTTTGGTGGGAAGTTACAAATTCAGATTCAGCGACTCTAAAAACATCTAAAAAGCCGATTTCCAGTACTACCATTAATTTTGCTAGGGAAAATTCCCTATTGCCTGGACTAAATAGATTCTAGCCTATTCGCTTCAGATCATTAATCAAAAATATTTTTGGAAGGTTTTTTATTTATTTATTTTTATTTTTTTTTAACTTGCTGGGCAGAAAGTTGGAATCACTGTTTGCGAAAGAATTCCCGCATGTTCTGAATGATTACAAAAAAAAAAAAAAAAAAAAAAAAAATCATGTAACACAAAATTTTAGGAATCGAATTATACTTGAGTGACTTGTGCTTACACTAGATCTAAAAAATTGTGTTCAAAACAAATCTCTATCTTGTTTTATATAAATTTTCCAAACTTTTAGCAATGTAACACCAAGAAAAAAAAATATTTCTTCAGCTGAAAAAGGTTTCCTACTACATATCCAGAAAAATTGCTTGACTGAAAAAATTATAAAATACCTTTCGGGCAATACACCAAAACATTGCTGCCAATTTTGAGTGTTTTTTTTTTTTTATTTAGAAATTCCGTATTCTCGCCAGAAAGTTTTATTAGTTGTTTTTTATTTTTCAAAATGAGAGATCTTTTTTTATAAATAAAATAAATTAAAATTTCTGTTCAAAAATTTCTGGTGTGAATAAAGAATTTTTAAATACAAAACCACCAGATGCGCCAATACTGCCCCAAAATCACTAATACGAAAAAAAAAAATATATATAATTTACAAAAGTAAAAATAGTGCAGTGTAGGGTTAAATATTTCATATAGAACCTGAAGCAACTAAGATAATCAGACGAAAATCGCAAATGCTGAAAAGAGCATTGTACTTCAATAACATTTTTGAAAACGAAAGACTAATTTTCCGTTTGATGTCATATTTCATGAGATTTCGATTCTGAAAATAATTTATCGTTGTTTACTGGTTGTTATTCAACAAAATATGGGGAAAATCTTGACAGCTCATTAATTTGACAGTTAAGGGTAAATTATTATTCATTTAGGCGTTATTCTTGTATTTAAATGGATGTAGGAAATGTGGAAGATAATATTTTCTAGTTACTGTTATTGAAAATACAGCTTATTGTAGAATAAATATAAATTTTTACATCTCATAAAAATGCTGAGAGTTTTAAATGTTATGAAGCTATTAAAATTATTTTTATATAATATTATGTGTCGAAGAATCGGAAATAATTGAAAATATCAAAATAAATTTCTTCAAATTTTAAATACAAATAAATGCTGTATGTACAAAAGTAATATTTAATTTTAAATTTTAAAATTCATATCACTATTTTGTGAATAAAAATTATTAAGTGCTGCGCGCATGATAAAAGTGGAAATTATGAATATACAAAACTATTTTTGGTCTAAAATAGAATTTATAATTGACTTATCTCTAACTTAAAAAATATGTTAAAATTTATTTTAACACACAATTTAAAAACAATCGCTTTAAAAAAATAAAAAATCCCCTTTTTATCTGAAAAAAAAACTAAGTTTGTCAATTATTTTGGTTGCAAAAGAAATAATATGGACACTTAGTGCTCGAAAAAGTAAAAAAACACACCATTTTTTCATTCTATACCTTAAAAAGTATACACTACAAAAACACAATTTTAAAGGCAGCAATAGGTACCTGCTCCTTTTTTTTTTTTTTTTTTTTTTTTAAGATCATAATGGCAGGAATTTGTTTTTATAAGGCTTTTTTGGAATCATGGTTTGCGAAAGAATTCCTGCATGTTCTAAATGATTACAAAAGAATGTCTGCATGTAAAAGAAACTTTTGTTTACCTAATTATACTTGACAGTTTTGTGTTTGTACTGAACCTAAAAACGTTTTATAGCATTTTTTATGTTTTAAAAACAAAACTGTATCCTGCTTACATAAAAATTTCAAACTTTTAGCATGAAGATAAAAATACTTTTTTTCAACTAAAAAACATAAAAATTTAGGTTCATTTTTCAAATATATGTACCGAAAATGACTTGAAAACATACCGAAAAGTTTCTTAAATAAATTCCTCGCAGTAGCCCAAAATCACTTTTTGAGAAAAAATGACTTTAGAGTTCTGTCTTTGAAAATATTTCATTTTTAACACTGTAACCGTCGCATTAAATTACGGTTTAAAAATTCAAATTGCTTATTGGCAGCACTTTTTTGAAAAAGATTCGCCTTATTCAACTTAGTCCTTTATGATATTCACCTTATTTAATGACAGGTAAAATGATAACGTAATAAAGCTAATTACACTATTTTATAAAACTGGCAGGAATCAAACAAATCTCAAAAAAAAGGCATAGCCCGTGAATATGACGGGAGCGAGAATTAAGGGGTTAATAACTGTTAAACACTACACAGTACACAGGCCACTTCATTTATAAAACTATCGTTAAAAAATTCAACTTCTCCCCAGAAAGTTTGATTAGTTATTTTCTTATTATAGTGATAGACTTTTCATTAATAAAATAATAGAAAATTAGTATTAAAAATTTTCTTGTATGCACTTGAAATTTCTGAATAAAAAATATGACAACATTGTTTGCGGTATGTATGATGTTAAGAAAACCATTCATTGTCTTAGAAAGCGTCCAGACACGATTCCATTTTCACATGTTTTTTTGTTTGATAAATTTGAATATATTTTTTTTTATTTTATGAGTTCAAAGTCCTCTTATAACATGATAAAATATTCTTAAATATCGTAAATTGTAAATCTAATATCATAAATTGTAATGTAAATCGCATCATAACACCTAAAATATCTTTAAAATTGGAATAATTACATTTTTATATGTTTACAGAGTATACACGATTTTATCAAAAACTTATAATAGACTATACCGCTTAATCGTAGAAAAAATATAAAATAAAACGATTACAAAGCCTGTGATATAAATATTAAATAGACGTTTTCTAATCAGAACTAATAATGTCCGGCCGTTGCCATCGAAATACTCAAGGCCAAAGGACACTAGCTGTGACGTCATCACTAATGGACCGACTTCACACTAGTGTTGGAATTTACACTGGAAATATTTGAATAGCAATTTTATTTTCTTTTATTTGTGGAATATCTATCATCTTATAAAACGATATTAACTATTTAAACCTACTGGTGAGAATTCGGAATACCTAAATAAAAATTCAGCGAGATGCGGAATGTGTGTTGCCTCGTTTGGCTGATTTTTTATTGGGGGATTCCAAATTCTCACCAGTAAGTTTAAATAGTTAGTATTTGCTTTATAGGATTATTTATATTCCATAAATAAAATAGCAGAAAATTGCTATTCAAAATTTCCCGGTGTGAATTCCAATCGTAGTGAGAATTCGGTCGATTAGTGATGACGTCACAACTCTTGTCCTCAGGCCTTGAGTATTTTGATGGCAACGGTCAGGCTAATTGAAAATTTCAAGGAGTTTGTTTATATGACAAAATTTAAAAAATCATTCTCGCTATAAGAATACTAAATGTTATTATTATTATTATTATTGTTGTTGTTGTTGTTGTTGTTAACGGCGTAGTCTGAAGTAACTTAATCTAAAATTAGAATCTGGAACTCATAAACATCAGTATTTGAAAAGTACTGATATAAAAATACTTTTAAAATAAATTAATATGAATCAAATATCCATAAACCTGACACTGGATTTCCTATTTTCTATCCAATTTTCTTTTGTTTTATATTTGAGATTTGATTTTTATTATATATATATATACATAATACAACAAACAACTTGTGATGAAAATCTACAATGTCTGGAAGCAACATTTTTATGAATAACGTTTTGAAAATTAATGACTATTTTCTCTTTGATTTCATACTTCATGAATTCTGCAAATAAATAATTCTTTAATTCTTTAAATAATTTGTCATTGTCTTTTCAGCAAAAGATTGAAAGAATTCTTCACAGCTCATTAATTCGTTATTAATACCAAATTAAGAATTCTTCATGCGTTATATCTGTGTTAACATGTATGTATCATTCTTTGTGAAGATAATATTTTCCGTTTTCCGATTGTTAAATAGCTGATTAATGAATTTCTATATCTCATAAGAATGCTGAGTGCTTTACATGATAAAGAGCTCATAAAATCGTATTAAATTTTTTACATAATATTGCATGTCCATGAATCAGGAATATTGATAATCCCCTAATTAATTTATTTTTAAATTCTATACAAAATGAGTAATTAAGTGATAATATATTTTAAATCTTCTTAACTTATAAAAGAAATTTATCTTCTCTAAATCCACGAAATTTCTCGTTCAAGACTCTTAAAGCTTCAAAATTTCCGAAATTTTAATTTTTTATATATATTAAATTCCTATTTTTTCTGAACATTTTGATATAATTGTTTCCTTGAAATTCCCATTAGAACAAAAGTCTCTGTGATTATACACGCTCAATAGATGAAGCAGCTTTTCCGAAATTTTGAAGTCATTTTTCTCAAAATGACGTTTTTGGACTTCACGCGCAGGATATTTCAAAATCTTCTCATTTTCAAAACATATGCTTCATATTAGTGTGTATAAAGTGAATCTAAATTTTCCTTTATATTTTTCAAAAAATTATTAAGTGATTATACTGTTGAAATTTTCAAAATGTTGTGTTATCTAAATACAACTTTATATTAAAAATATAAGAATGCTTTAATTATCAATTTATTTGGGTCCAGAGTAATTATCATAAGCTAAAGTATGATTAGGCATCAAAAGTTTTATTCTAGTTGCAAAAATTATTATATAATCCTGCGCATAAGCTATCATACCAATTTTCTGCTCGACAAATGTCTTAGCAGTTTGAAGCCTCTAGAAATATTAATCCCGCATTTTGCAATTTTTAAAATATATGAAATGGAAGAACATTTTTATATCTTTCATCACTGTAAAAATTGCGTTTTAAAATCCTATACATTTTAAGATATTAAATGTTGAAAATAGTTTTTGTTTCATCTTTTGCCAATTTTAAAAGCCTTGAGATCCCTTAAACAAAGACTTATTAACCCTTATATACTGACGGTACTTATAAGTGCTATTAAAACAACTTGTTATAATAGGTCATTTAATATATCAATTAGTTGTAATACAGTTTAAAATGAGTTATAGATACATTACTTTATCTTGTTCCAAAAGCATTATTGGTTACACGAGACAAATTATTTTTAAAAGGATGATTTCTTTTGCCTTTGCATCTTTTTAACTTTCTTGGCGCTGGGGGGGGGGGAGGAATTTTTCAATTCGGAAATATTTCTATATTTCTATTGTAAGAACATTCTATTTGTACATTTCCTAATTCTACAAAATACTAAGAAAAATATTTAAAATAAAAGATTTGAGTGGGGTTATAAATGTTGCACTAAATCCCAATAAATTCAAATTTAATGAATCCTTCTAAATCATTCAATCCTTCAAAAATCCTTCTAAAATTTATTAAGTGATTATGTAAATCTTCTAATGTAGTTTAAACAATTCAAGAAAAACGCATTAAAAGATAAAATTTTCATGAATTCATAATTCTGTACTTAGAGGCATAGCTGCCAACTCTTCCGCTTTTTCAGACCACAAAAATTTAATAGAAATTTTTGCCTTATTTAATCGGCAGATTACGGCGATTTAGAAAGGTAATATTTACTATAAAATTTTTGTGGTCTGAAAAAGCGTAAGGTGTTGGCAGCTATGATAGAGGGTTAAACTGCATAATCTTAAGATTCTGTCACATAATAGCTTCATTAAGAAAAGAAAAATGGATTTTTTTTTTTTTTTTTTTTTTTTTTTTTTTTTGTGCGAAAGCATTTTATGACATAGACACTAGTTAAATAATAAAACTTTGTATAAATCACCATAAAAATATAAAAACACACAGGACGAGTTTCCAACTGGAAATATTAAATGTCCGTCATAAGTAAAAAAAAACACGTGTCCGTGAAGCATTTCGAGTTGGAAATTTTAACAGCCCGTCTTCAGCCGGTTTAAACACGTGTCCGTATTTCATATAGACACTAGTATCAAGACATTAGGAAATAATCAAAAATTCCACAGTGAAATTTGATTTTTTATTCTATACAAAATAAGTTTTAAATTGATAATAAAATATTCGAAATTATTCCAACTTATCAGATAAGTTTATCTGTTCCTAATGTACTGTCCGTCTATGATTAAAGACCTATCTACAGGGGGGGGGGGGTGGCAAAAGTCCCGCATCATAAGAATTTTTATTTATTTATTTATTTTTTGAGTGCTACTGAGGGCCATGCCATAAAGTCAATCTTAGTGGCCAATATCCTGAGGAACATGATCGATCGCCTGCAGTTACGTTTTGATTATTGAGGCAACCATATTGAGAACATATTATAACAATACATGTTTTTCCTATGATGCGGGACTTTTGGCCCACTCTGTATATGTATTATCTTAAATTTTTTTCATATAAAAGCTGAATTAAATAAAATGTTTCTTTCTCTATGAATGCAATTCGAAGCAGCAACTAGGTAATAATTGAAAATACCAAAATGAAAATTGTTTTCTTATACTATACAAAACAACTGATTAAATGACAATAAAATATTTTAAATCTTCTTAATTTATCTCTCCAATTTATCCGCACTGAATCCATCAACTTGTTCATACAGGAATAAAGACTTATCTAATCGTATTATTTTAAATTTAGTCACCGAATATTCATACTAACCTTTGGATTAAGGTATGGAACATACAGGCAGTATTGTCAGATTGACGACTTTTTTGTCCCCAGATTGTTGATTGTCACCGCTTTCTGGAAATAGAAATATGCGGCCTGTTTAACCCGTAACTGGAGACATGGATTTTCTTACGCGTTCAGAGATATAATGTTATTTTCCTTTTTTTGTCTTTTATAAACAGCATTGGAATTTTTTTTAGAAACGCAATATATTCTGGAAATCATGTAATGATAAAAGAACTACATGTCGGTACTGAGGAATGATTATATTCAAGGACAAAAAAACACATGATAATCAGAACCAAAGGTCAACGCGGAGTCATTCGGATTCCCGTCTCCAGTTACAAGTTAAAAATAGATTAGAAATTCTGAAAAATAAGGCGAATTATACTATTTTTAAGAAGTGGTGACAGTCAAATAAAATTTTAGTGTTAATCATGACAGCCAATCTGCCATAGATGCCAACATCTCTTAATTAATCCGGAGTCTGGTCCAAGACAATCATGTCTCTAATTGGAAATTTTATTTAATAAACGATTTTAAAATGAAATCTAATAAGTATCACGGTGAAAGAAGACACCTTTTCTTATAATCACTTTCCGGTTTTAAACTCGTTTGTCTTGGTTCTGACTCAGGAATAATTAAGAGATGTTGGCATCTATGATTTTACATGAACAAGGCGTTAAAATGCGGTCGTCGTGGCCGAATGGTTAAGGCACCACGCTGCTAATCGCTTGAGAGCGTAGGAAGGCCGTGGGTTCAACTCTTGCTGGCTCCGCTGCACACTGCTTGTGGAGCTCCCGGCTGTAATTCTCTGGTGTTGTAAATTTCCTTGTGCTATCTGGTTCTTGTATGTTGACGAAATTGTTATGCCAAAAAATGTGTCATTATCTCTGTGTATAAAATAAAGGATCATACGGGGCGACAGCTATTATAGCTATAGACGCCAAAGCAAACCTCACTTAGGTGGACCTTAAGATTCAAGGGCGTTAAAATAAGACGAAAATTTCTATTAAAATTTACTGGTGGACGTTTTTCCCTTTGGTAATCAGGCTCTGGTGGTATATTCGTCCAAGTGGACTATTTTTCAATTTATTCGTACCATTTTTTAAAAAATAATGTCTGCCTTAAACTTAGAGTATTTTTAGAATAGATCTATCAGAAAATAACATTCTTGTAAACTGAGGTACGACTGAACATAAAAATAGTTGTCATTTCTGTCCCGTAACCAAAGAGTTAAATAAAATAATTCTCTCACTGCGAAAGGATTTCGTGACACCAACTAGGTATCAAAAGACTAAGAAATAGTTCACAAAATCACAAATTTCTTATTTTATGCAAAATTAAACGATAACAAAATATTTTAAATCAACTTAACATATCAGAGAAATTTATCTTCCCTGAATTCACTAAATTTCTCATCCATGAATAAAGAATTATCTAATTCCACGGTCATAAATTTTTTCATAGGATAGCTGCCTTTCAACTCGGGCGTCTCATACGCAAGTTTTTTTCGGTTGACATCACTTTTTTAAAAGAAGATTCCTTCAAGTACACAATTTCAAAAATGCTCTAATTAGATAAGGTAAATTTTATTTTCCTTTATTACTAGTGCCGAAAACAAATTTTGCAAAGAAAGATGATGTCTAGTCACACAAGACGTACGAGTGCAAAGGGTTAATCCCGTGATTAAGGATTGGGAAATATACGTCCCATTGGACCATATCTTACTCTATTCGTAACACTTTCTGAAAAATAAATTCTGTCAGAAACTTATGTTAGGATATTTTGTAGAAAAGTTGGCACAGATGTCATATTCGCCCCATATTGGCGCGATTTTTTTCGGTTGCCAATTTGGTGAAAACATCAACAGTATAAACAACATAATCCGCGTTACCACATCAAGCAAAATAATGACATTTTGCGCAAGTTAAGTACCCGTTGCCTATATGATATTGGCATCAGAAAAAAATCGCGCCAATATGAGGCGAATATGACATCTGTGCCGAAAAGTTTACCAGAAAGAATTTTTTCTGTAAATTGCTTTAAAGCAATGCAAAAAAAAAAAAGAAATCCTGCCGGCTTGCCCTACAGGCGGAGGTAGATTTCGAAGTTAAGTACTAATTTCACCAACAAAAACTAAATCAAGATTAGCGATAAACCCAGTTTAACAATTTTATCTGGCCGCTTTTGAGGAGTTTTTAATTTCATTTTTATGTAAAAGCTGGGTTTTATCAGAATCGTGTGAAGGCGGGGTATTCAAAAAATATTTTTCCACGCTCCACAACTCGAAATTTTCAGTCACATTTTTCGACTCATTTTTAAAAATAAAAACATGAAACTTTCTGACGGGATTTTTTAAAGAGATTTACAAGCGACCTGTATTTTTATTTTTCGTTCAGTTAATCAGGACTAGATTTACGAACAACTATTTTTCAGTAAGGCCATTTTTCTTTTTGTTTCCAGCGTTATCGCCTCGGGATATTCGGTTCAAAACAACCTTTTCGACAGCATTTTTTAAAATATATTCTGCGTTTATCAAAAAATCGACCAATACGGCACATTATATAGTTTATGAATAAAAGAACCTGCCAATTGGATGCATTTGAGAGCAAAAATGAATTTAAAAATCAGTCAGAAAATAAGGATTTCTGAATTGGGTGCAACATTAATATGATAATTTTCTCTTCAACCCCTATTTTTGTTTAGATTGTTTTTACTGCAAGAGTTAGTCCTATCAAAAACCTCTCAATATGAAAGTTGTAGATAATATTAAGAAGATGTATAATAAATTGAGGCGGATTGGATATCTTGAGAATTGACGAAGTTATGAATTCCCCCCCCCCCTAAAACTCTGTTTTTTTCGCCCCTTGAGCCCATTGTAAATTTTATCAAAAAACTGTGATACATATATTTTTGGCCATTTTCCTAGAACTAATAATAACGTTAAACTGATTTTATATGTATTAGAATTAAGGAGTTATGGGAGGTTTTTGGTTTTCACAAAACCCCTCCCTATTTCCATGCCCGTGGTCCGATTTTGCCCATTAACAAACTTGACCGAGATTTTCGGCTCCTTGATTTTATGTGTCAGTCTGCAAGAGATTTGTGCGGAATTATGAAAGTTATCGTGTGCATAAAAAGGGGATATATATATATATATATATATATATATATCCTTCCAGAAGATTCTAAATGAAAGCTGCATTCTAAAGTCTTGTTTAGAGAACGAATGTAGGTTGATGTATCGAATCGATGGAGGAATGCAGACTCGGAATTTCTAGTTTTTGAAGTTGGATACGGAAGAAAAATTAATTGTTCATTGTTAACAGTTGAGGAACATTATACAGGTATTGCTGTTTTTCATGTTTTTGAAAAGTTTTTCATCTTGCAGGTATGGGAGGGATTCATCTGCATTCATACATGTTAATTTGTTTATATTTAAATTGTTAATTTTTAAGTACTTTTCTAAAAGATTTTAAAATTATGCTTTATCTACATTACTTATTTATTTATTTTTTTTTTCTTAATTTTGGTTTATTTTAGCTTTTTTTTAATTTAGTTACTGAATTGACAATAGTTTTTCTGTATTGGGTGCAGGTTGGACGTGTTTTCAGAAACCTGCAGATTTTTAACAATAGGGGTGGAGTTAGGTTAAATCTGTCCTCCCACTGAAGAAGAACAGACTGTTTTTTGCCTGTGTTTTTGTTTTTTACCTGTCTTTTACTTGTTTTTTTAAAAGTTTTTTATAGTTAAATATTCCAGATATACACCTTCTTTTCTGAGTTATGGTGTTTTTGCATTTTAAAGTAATGAAATATATATATATATATATATGTATGTATATATATATATAGAGAGAGAGAGAGAGAAAGTTTTGAACTGGGAATGCTTTTGGGTTCTAGGGGTCATGATCGGCGCAGATTTGCAAAAATGTTACTAGAAATTCCAACATAGGGCAGAATGTAATAGGTAATATTTCTTACGAAATCTACCTAATAACCGCCAGTCTTGGTCCATAATCAAACGGTCAACTAATTTTTTTCTATCCCTGCGCAAGCCTTTCGAAACACCAACCATGTGTTCACACACATTAAAATAATTCAAAATCAATAACGAATTTTGTTTTTTTATTGTATAAAAAATAAGTCATTAAATGTTAATAAAATATTTTAAATCTTCTAAATTAATCAGAAAAATTTATCTTCTCTGAATCCATTAAACTGCTTGTCTATGAATAAATATTTATCTATTTGCATGATCTTAAATTTTGAGACAGACAATGTGTATTAAATAAAATTTTGTATTATCAACGAAAGCATTTCGAAAAACAAACTAGATATCAAGACACTAGTAAATAATAGGAAATCCCAATATTGAAGTAGTTCTCTTATTCTGTACAAGATGTTTCTTTTAAACAAATTAATAAAGTGAGTTCGTTCTTTAATAAGCATAAATTTAAACACGATAAGTCAAAATTAACCGCTGTTGTTTATGCCATTCCCTTAAAGATTACGATAGTGTTTACTTTGGCGAAACGTGTAGATGAATGGAAATTCGCATGAAGCAACATATTGGAGCTTTCAAAAGAGGAAATCTAAATTTAAAAATAGTCCAGCATTCTCTTGAAATCGATCACATCCCGCTATTTGCGAGCACTTGTATTTTGAAATCAGATTGTAACAGTTATGGTGGATTGTTTCTAGAAGGCTCGTTTACTCAATTACGTTCGAAAATATTGAATGAAGCCCGTTCCATCCCTGGTGAATATTGTTTGTTTTGAAAAAATAACTTTAACTATACTTTATTTATTCTGTTGTTTGTTATTACAATGGTTAGATTGTACTGATGATGCGTTGCGGTTGCTTGGTGAAATGTTTACTGAATGTATATTTAATGTTTTTAGTAAAATTGCATTCAAGTCTTATTTTATTTATTTTATTTAGTCATTTAAAAGTTACTAAAGCATAATAAAATAATTTAAATCTTATTAATTTATCAATGAAATTTATATGCGCTGAGTGGACTAACTTGCTCGCCCAAGAATAAAGACCTATCTAATTGAATGTTTTTAGATTTTGTCACAGAGTAGTTGTACTAACCCTTTCACTAAAGCTGGGCTGGCCAACTATGGCACGCCGGATACCAGTAATATTTTTAAGAAATAGCCGACTTCTTGAATCGCAGAGATTCGATTATTAGATAAGGCAATTATTACTAATTTTAGTGGTGTTCAACGTGCCACAGTTTGCCACCCCTGCACTGATGTATGGGGCATCCAAGTCCCGAGGGGCCATTTTATATTCTGTTCGATCCATTTTTTATAAAATAATGTCTGACATAAACTTATACTTATAGATATTTTAAAGAAAATTTACCAGGAAGAAATTTTTTTGTACATTGTGGGACGATTGAAAACAAAATTTGTCGCCAGTCCTGGCCCGTAATCAAAGTGTTAAATATTTTTTTTCTCTAACTGCAAAAGGATTTCTTGACACCAATTACGTATCAAGACACTGGGAAGTAATTGAAAATTCCAAAATGAAATTCTGTTATTTTATACAAATAAGTTATTAAATGATAATAAAATAGTCTGCAGCTTCTTAACTTATCAGAGAAATATATCTTCTATGAATCTACTAACTTGCTCGTCTATAATAAACACTTATCTATTTGCATGATCTTAAATTTCTTAACCCCTTCGAGACGGGAGCCTTTTGCGAAATTTTTAATCTTTTGTCACCGTTTTTAAAAAACCGAAATTTGTGTTTTCTTGAATCGAGAAAATGCGCTGATTAAATAAGGCAAATTTTACAGTAAAATTTTACTGGTGAGGAAAAACAAGGATTCTGAGCGCTTCATGCGGCACGTATACGTGTCACTCGTCCCCAAGGGGTTAAAGAAAATCTCTATTATTAAATAAAACATTCGGAAACAGCAACTATGTATTGACACACTACGTAATAATTGAAAATCTCAAAATTAAAATTGTTTTATCATTCTTCGCAAAACAACTTATTAATTAATAATAAAATACTCTAAACCTTCCTAATTTATCAATTAAATTTATATGCGCTGAGTGGACTAATTTGCTCGTACACGAATAAAGACTTATCTAATTGCATGTTCTTAAATTTTATCACAGAGTAGTTGTGCTAACCCTTTCACTAAAGTATGGGGCATCAAAGTCCCAATGGGCTTTATATTCAATTCGTACCACTTTTTATAAAATTATGTCTGCCATAAACTTCTACATAGATAGTTTTAAGAAAGTTTACCAGAAAGGAATTTTTTGGTAAATTGTGGAACGACTGAAAATAAAATTTGTAGCCAGTCCTGTCCCATAATCCAAGTGTTAAATATTTTTTTCTCTCACTGCAAAATGTTTTCTTGACACCAATTACGTATCAAGAAAATGAGAAATAATTGAAAATTCCAAAATGAAATCTTCTTATTTTATACAAAATACGTTATTAACACATTGAATACGGATAACGTGAATTCACGTTTTTTATTTGTCAACCGTCGGAGACGAGTCATGTAAATTAACGTTTTTGTGGATTGGGGGTAAGAAAATACTACTGGTACCGGATATTTTGTAAGGATAAAAGATGAACGTGTAATCCAAGCACTCTTACCTGTGATTGGCTATGAGCTTGTTTTTAATATAATTACTGCGTATTAAAAAATCACTAGAAGTAGCATTCCATATGCTCCAAAATATACGGAAATTCAGGCTATATGCTTTTCATCGCATACCGTCTTCAATGTGTTAAATGATAATAGAATAGTCTGCAGCTTCTTAACTTATTAGAGAAATTTATCTTCTATGGATCTAATAACTTGCTCGTCTATGAATAAATGCTTATCTATTTACATGATCTTAAATTTCCTAAAGAAAAGATCTATTATTAAAAAAAATATTCCCTTCTTTAAGGAAATATTCCGAAACCCCAACTATGTATTGACACACTACGTAATAACTGAGAATCTTAAAACTAAAATTGTTTTCCTATTCTTCGCAAAACAACTTATTAATTGATAATAAAATATTCTAAATCTTCCTGATTTATCAATAAAATTTAACTGAACTGAATCGCTAGGCCAGAGGACAAGAGTTGTGACGTCATCACTAATCGACCGACTTCTCACAAGTTTTAGAATTCAAATTTCTTAAAGAAAAGCTCTATTATTAAATAAAATATTCCCTTCTTTACGGAAATATTCCGAAACACCAACTATGTATTGACACACTACGTAAAAATTGAGAATCTTAAAACTAAAATTGTTTTTATATTCTTCGCAAAACAACTTATTAATTGATAATAAAATATTCTAAATCTTCCTGATTCATCAAAAAAAATTAACTAAACTGAATCGCTAGGCCAGAGGACAAGAGTTGTGACGTCATCACTAATCGACCGACTTCTCACAGGTTTTAGAATTCACACAGGAAAATTTTGAATAGCAGTTTTCTTTTATTTTATTTGTTGAATAGCTATCATCTTATCAAAGAATGATAACTATTTAAACTCACTAGTGATAATTCGAAATCCTTAAGTAAAAATTCAGACGGATGCGGAATCCTACAGTGTTGCCGCATCTGGCTGATTTTTTATTGGAGGATTCCAAATTCTCACCAGTAATTCTAAATAGTTATTATTGTTTTATAAGATAATAGATATCCCACAAATAAAATAAAAGAAAATAGCTATTTAAAATTTTCCGGTGTGAATTCCACCACTAGTGGGAAGTCGGTCGATTAGTGATGGCGTCACACTCATGCCCTCTGGTCTTGAGTATTTAGATTCTGAATCCACTGACTTCCTCATTCCTGAATAAAGACTTGTCTAATTGCATGATCTAAAATTTTGTCACACAGTAGTTGTATTGAAACGAGAATTCACGTATGGGACATATACATCACAGTGAGCTATTTTGTTATACTATTGACACCACTTTTTGAAAAATTATGTCTGACATAAGCTTATATTCGGTTATTTTAAAGAAAGATCTACGAGAGAGTAACACTTTTGTAAATTCTAGTGCAACTGAATATAAAAATCGTAGCCAGTCGTCGTCCGTAATCAAAGGGTTAAATAAAACATTTCTATTTCTAAGAAAACATTTTAAAATACGCGTTAGGTATAAAAACATTAGATAATAATTGAAAGTCCCAAATGAAGTTTCTTTTCATATTCTATACAAAATAAGTATTCAAATGATAATAAAGTATTATAAATCTATTTAACTTATTAAAGCAATTGAACTGCTATTAATTACCTTAAATGTTTGTCTATGAATAAAGATTTATCTAATTGCATGAGCTTAATTTTGTCACAGAATAGCTGTATTATCAAGGCTTGGAACATACACGTACCAGTGAACCATGTTTAACCCCTTAATTTTTGCGCACGTGGCTTTCGCTTGCAGTGTAGGTCACTTTTTTAAAATTTAGATTGTTTGATTTCCATTAGTTTTTCAGAGGTGCCAAGTTAATCTTCCGTAATGCGTGGATTAATTTAACCCAGTTTAACAACGTTTCGAACCAGAAAAATTATTTGATGAATCTTTATTTATTTAATTCCAGTTTTTTACGTGGAACTTATTTAATTTCATTTCTGAAAAAAAATTCTGGTGCGAAATGTATTAAACCAGGGTTAAACTAACCCACCTATTACGGAAGATTAGTGGCAACTTGGCACCTATGTTTTTTTAAAATAGTGTAATTGATTTTATTCTTGCATCGTTTTATGTGTGAATATTTCAACTTAAAAAAAAATTGGTGGCAATCAAACAATCTGATTTTTTTTTTTTTTTTTTTTTTTTTTTTTAATAGCCCACACTTATCGGGCGCGACGTTTAGGGGTTAATTATATTCGTATCACCTTGAAAAATCACTCGCTGTGCGAAACTTACACAGGGATTGTTTGAAGAAAAAATTTACCCAAAAGAAAATTTATTTTAAACTGTGGTACGGCAGAATATAAAAATTGTCGCCAATCCTGATCCGTAATCGTAGGATTTCGTAAAGAACTATAGAAGGATATGCAATATCTTAAAACTATCCGTCAAAATCTAACTAACAATTCTCATCAAAATCAACAAAGCGGATCTTTTATAAAGACTAACCTTTAATAACCTGGTTTACTTGAATTTAGAACTTTTCTCCATAATTCTATGAATAAGCAGCATAGAGGAATATGCAATATACTAAAACGTTTACTGAAAAATTATCTAATACTTCAAGTCTCATGAAAAACCGTCCAGTAGACCTTTCCGTGAAGGCTAATATTTTATAATTGAATTCACTTTATTACAGAACTTTCCGTCATAATTCTATAATTGGACAATGTAGAACTATATGTTAGAACTATAGCTATCTATATTATAAAGGACAAACATATCTGTGCATAACGCATACGTCATTCTGCGAATGGCCACACTTTGAAATTTGAAATGAAATTTCGGTTTTGCAATTTTCGTTACTGCAAATTTTTAAAATTCTAAACATGCCATATTTTAAATGTTTACACCGTCATATGCAAGAAAAAATGCACTTTTAAATGCAATTTGTTTGGAAGCTGTATCTCAATTTATTTTTGAGATATTAATTTTTTTATATTTTTTAATACCAATTTTCTAATCGTGGCAACTGAAGTTCTTCATATTTTCTGTTAAAAGGGGTTTAGTTATCTTTATTGATTATATGCTTACTGATGCCATTTTCTCATTACAATTAAAAATATCTTTTTTTTTTTAAATTTTGAACAGAAAATGACGTTACGCTTTAAAAAAGACACAATTTCACTGATGATGCTGTTATATTCCACTATTTTTTCATTTCGCTAATATTGAGTTTGATACAATAGGCAAAATATTTCAGCAACTGAAAATGACATCATATTTAAAAGAAAACGAAAATTTTATTTGATAAAATGAGATATTTCCCCTGGAATACGTCCAAAAGTTATAAATTTCTGGAATTTTTACGCGCAGGTACACAGATTCTACAAGGACCTCAAATCACGAGTGGAAATTTTAACATGGAAAGTTGTAATAGTTGACAAACATGACTTCAAGCTTGAAAATATATTTATTAATAACCTATTGCGCGTTAAAATATTTTTAAATGGTTAATATGGATGTGAATCATGGAAAATGACTTAATTCGGTTTAGATTTAAAGGGGGGAAACTCTATGATTATGTCAAGTTGAAATCATTTTTGTTGATTTTTCATTCCGTAATACCAAGCATGAATTGATAACTTAATCAAAATTACTTATCTTGATTATATGTTACTGATTACGTATATAAATAAAGTTTAATTTTTCAATAATTTTAACAGCTGAAGTTTATGAAAAAAGTATTTTGTTAATCTTGGGTTAAAATATGTCTTTGGAGAGTTAAACTAACTAATAAACTAACTAATTAATTTTTTATTGTAATTACTGTTATCAATGTATTATACATTTGATGCAACAGTTCCTTTGTAAACAATTTCTTTCGTCGAAATTCGACGGGTTCCACCTCGTGTTATATTATGTTCAAAACAATTGAAGGATATTGTAAGACTTATATAAAATAACGGTATAAGCGAATTTATTTTTGCAGAAGGTGGAGGAAGAGAGTGAAAAATGCAAATTTGACATTAAAACGACGCTTTAGCGGCAGGGAATTAAATTTTGTTCTAAACTTACTGAAAGACAAAGAGGAAAAGGATGATCGATATTCAGTAAGGGCTTCGTTTCTATGAGTGCGACGTCTCAACGAAGTCATTTAACAGAATCAGAAGTTGGGAGGGTGTTGGTTTGTTAGAATGGGGTGGGGGCACACACCGAAGTAGCAGAAGCCACTGGAATTTCACAAAGTGTAATTTTCAGGATCTGAAACAGTTTTTTGGAGGTTGCAAATGCAGGCAGAAGACCAGGGTAAGGTCGTAGACGTGCAACAATGCCCAATGAAGATCGATATTTAACGCTAACAGCTCGGAGACACAGAAATATGAATGCCACTTTCTTCCACAACACCTTCGCTCAGCTGCTGTCACCACAGTTTCGACTCAAACTGTTCGAAACCGACTCCACTCTGTAGGTCTGTATGCTCGCAGACAAATGGTATGTGTTACGTTAACAGCAAAGCACCATAGCGCCCGCAAGACGTAGGAGACAGAGCATGTGAACTGGAGGAGAAATGAATGGGCAAAATTCTTTTCTCTGACGAGTCCCCTTCTTCTGTTCATCCTGATAATAGGCGTATTTTCATCTGGAGGGAACAAGGCACTAGAAACAATTCAGCGTCCGTGCAAGGAAGTGTCCGATTTGGCGGTGAGGCAGTGATGGTCTATGCTGGCATCTCCATTGATGGGTGCACCAACCTTGATATCATTCGAAATGGAGCTCTGACTGAAAAGCGATATAGAGATGAGATCCTCAGACCTAATGTAGTCCCTTAGGCTGTAGCAATTGGAGATGACTTCATGTTAATGGACGAGAAATGCAAGCCACATTACACCAACTTAGTGGATGACTTCCTTTTCGATGAAGGAATCAGTCGAATGGAATGGCCCGCGTGTTCTCCGGACATGGACCCGATGGAGCATGTTCGGGACATTCTAAGCTTGCGAGTTGCTCGCCGCCTACCACCCCCACAAATTCCCCAAGAACTGGAAAGTGCTCTTCGGGGAGATGGGACAGAATACCCCCAACTCCTCATTAATAGCCTCATTGACTCCATGCCTCAAAGGTGTTCAACGTTGCTGAAACCATACCCCCTACTAAAAAAGATTTTCTTTAAAGGAAACACCTTTTTTTATTCGTTTTCTGTGTTATGCACAAATTGTATTTTTCTACCTTTTGTACCCATTACCTTGCATTTTTTTTCCAAACATTTGTAATTTTTTTTTCATATAGTCTACCACGTTTGTCGATAATGTATCAATTATCTAATCAATTCCCACGCAGCAAGATTCATTCACAACCTTAATATCCTTTAATTGTTTTCAGCGGTGTACTAAAACCTTCTCTGAAATATTATCTAACTAACAAAGCAAGTCTCATCACAATCTGTCTAATAGAACTTTTCATAAAGGCTAATCTTTGTAATCGGGCTAACTTGATTAGAGAACTTTCCACCAAAATTCTATAATTGAGAAAACACAACTTTATGTTATATACTAAAACCGTCCCTGAAATAGTATCTAACTAACAAAGCAAGTGTCATTAAAATCCGTCTAATAGAACTTTTCATAAAGGCTAATGTTTCATAATCGGATTCACCAGATTATAGAACTTTCTCCCATAATTATATGACTAAGCAAAGTCGAACGTCATGTTATGTACTAAAACATTTCCTCGCAATTATTTAACTAACAATCTAAGTATAATCAAAATCCATCAAGTTATAAGCAGCCGGAACGAAATTCCCATTTGCATTTTATATGCATGCAGTAGATGCTAGTTTTAAAAGAAACTATTTTCATATAAAACAGAAACGTGTCTCATTCTTTTTCTGTAAATTCAAATTAATGGAGAACAAAGAAATACTTTTCATTCCAAAATAATTTAAAGCTTTTCTTCGTTTTAAATGTTTCGTTTCAAATGTAATGCATGTATCTATGTTTAAAAAACGTTTTCAGATATTTAAATTAATGATTATATTCCAGTAATTTCCTGCCTTCAATTTTACAGTCTTTTGATTTTTGACAATTTAGCTAAATCGAAACTTTTGCAAGTATTACAAAATGTGACCGTTATCGATAAATTCAAATTACAGAATGGTTTATTTCTGATAAAAATATGTTAGTATTAATATCAAGTATGTTATGGGTTTTTTTCTGCAAAAATTTTTATTTGGAAAATAAAAGAATTTCTTTGTATCTACTTTTAAATGAAATCATGCATTACGGGAATATATCAGTTGATTAAGTCGCTACCTTGTTTCTCATTAGGAATCAAACATATTATTCCTCATACTATAAAAATGTCTTTGACTTAACAAAGTATTTTGTTTGAATATGTTATAATAAGAAAATTGTTTTATCAACTCTTTTTTTCTGTGTGTGTATGGTTTAAAAATTCAAGGATATATTATTAGCATGTATTTTAGGAGAAACTTCTTCAATTATAATAAGTTGTGCTTTTGCAATTAATTATTTATACTTAAAACATATAGTACTTAATACGCTGGTATAGTATATTAAAACATTGGCTACCGACAATTTTATATGAAATCTAGAATTTAAAACAGTAGAAGCTCCGCCTTTTTCTGAAAATCATTCGTAAATTGGTTTCCTAGATAAGTTTCTCAAGTTTATGTATCAGTAAATAGCTTCCAATGTACGGAATGTATAGTGTGCGGCAGATATTTGAGAACAAACATTATAGGTGAAATACCATCCGGCACATCATGACTACAAATCCTTTTCTGTAAAAAATATGCATACATTAGGTCTACCGGAAATTTCTGTCGGATAACGCTCTTTCACGCCTACTTTTTTTTTTTTAATTCTGGTTTCTTCATTAGCACCACATTTTTGAAATGGTAAAATTCACATACTTTCCCCATTTTATATTAAGGTGAAAAGAATGGGAATTTTACAATTTCAAAAAGTGATAGCAATGAAGAAATCTGAATTTTAAAAAAGTAGGCGTGAAAGAACATTATGCGACAGAATTTTCCGGTAAACATCCCAGACAACCACAGTCGTCCTTCGGACGCTCTACAATGATCCTAAAAATCCTGTAGTCGTCATATCCTATAAAACTATCCTGTGAATGTCCGCAGAATACTAAAGAACGGACCAATTGAAACCGTCCAGCTGCAACCGTCCTCAAAACGACCGGAGGATATTCCAAGACGGATCTCGAGAATGCAACCGTGAAACCAGCCAACCTACTTACCAGAAATGGCGTTTATTTTGATTCCTCCGTCGATGCTTAGATGAGATCTGTCGCTGGTCATGGCAAATTCAAATATGAAGAAAGTGAATGTGGATGTAAGGTAAGAATTTTCTTTCATTTTGTAATGCATTTCTTTATAACTATTCTGTCTATATATTTATATTATGCTAGAAAAACTTTTACTTTATTAAGATGAAATTTAAAAAAGAAATTAGGCCTAGTCATCGCACGATTAAAACGTGGAATAGAAGGAAAAAGATGTCAGCAATTCTTGTCGGTTGAATTAAAACTACAATATATGTTAAAGTTAAAACAGACAGAATTAAATGAATTGTATTCTTAATTCCAAAATAAACAGTAAGCGTATAAGATTTTTTATATAGACACATCAATTTAAGCTGACATTTTAAATTCATTCTTTAACCACTTAAAAATAAATTTGAAAAATAGCCGCGTTTTTCGACACCCCTTTTTCGCTATTTGTTCACATTAATTTAATATTTATCAATGTTTATTTAGGTTCTAAACAGGGTAGGTAACTTGAACTTCTTATTACGATATTTTTTTTTAAATTTCTATGCAGGTGTTTTTGCATATCAAAACATTATGATATGCATTTAAGGCTTTTCTTGAAAAAAAAAATATATTTCAGAAAATTAATATTACTTCTAGAAAAAATAAATAATACTTCTGAAAATTACCATTACTTCTTGAAATGAAAAAATACTTCTGAAAATTAATATTACTTCTTGAAAAAAAATTAATAATACTTCTGAATAGTGTGAATTTCTTGGTGCATTAACAAAGTCATTTTTATATGCGCATAAAATTTGCAGGCATTAATATTCAAGTGCTATAGAATTAAAGGAATAACTTGAGTATTTGCCCTGAGTCTGCTATCTATTTTTTTTTTTCATTTATAACCACTTTAAACTTAATTTACGAAAATTCAAAGATTAAGGTACAGATGTCATATTCGCCCCATATTGGCACGATTTTTTTCGGTTGCCAATTTGGCGAAAACATCAACAGCATAAACAACATAATCCGGGTTACCACATCAAGCAAAATAACGACACTTTGGCGCCAGTTAAGTACCTGTTGCCTATATGATATTGGCGACAGAAAAAAATCGCGCCAATATGGGGCGAATATGACATCTGTGCCAAGATTAAAAATAACAACAACAAAACAATCCAAATGGAAAAATTTTAAACAGAAATCTGCATTCTAAACCTCATTTGTAAAAAGAAAAATAGGGAGGGGGAATTTGTAAATAGCAGACAGCAAATATACATAAATTTTAAAACAATAGAATAAAGGAAATATTCATTTTTAATATTCATAAATGTCAGCAAGGGACACAGGGTGTATAAAATAATTAAAAGGGCTGCCAGATGCATACACTGTGTAAAAAAGGCTGTTCTGACGCCACATAAACGAGTTAAAAAGAGCTGCCAGGCGTTGCGCCCTGCAAAATTGGCCTAGGGTCCACACTAGAATTGCATTTATAACTTTTTAAAATATCTTTATTTAAAACTGTACCGTAAAATCCTGTTATTTCTCCTCCCCCTAAGAAAGACATGACGAAAAATTGTAAAATAATCTGGGGGGTGCTTGCACAAGATTTTTTCACGACATTTGTGGGGGATTTTGGGGACATTTGGTGAACCTTGCAGGAGTTTTTTTCACATTGCTCTGACCAAAATCACGTTTCTTCCGTAATACTTTGACGAAATTCTTTTTTTTTTTTTTTTTCATAACCCTTTGATGAAATGTGCAGGGTTTTTATTTCAATCCTTTGTTGAAATGTATCTATTTTCGCGATCCTTTGATGAAATGTGTGTTTTTCACTGGATTCTTTGACTGAATTTCTTTTTTCTGCAATCTTTTGACGAAATTTGCATTTTTCCAAGATCTTTTGATGAAATTCATGTTTTTTCTGCGGTCGTTTGACGAATTTGGCTTTTTTCGCGATCTTTATACAAAATGTGCAGTCTCTGCTATCATTTGGTGTAATTCGTGTTTTTTTTGCAGTCCTAAGACAAAATTGGCAATTTTTTCTGTGAACGATTGATGAAATTTATTTTTTCTGTGACATTTTGTCGAAATTCACATTTTATTATGTCCGAATTGTTGGACTATGGACTGATGCCTGATTTTTTTATTTTCTCAACCGAATGCTTAATTTTTCAGAAAATTCGGAACAGAATAATCCCTGTGTTGGGATTGTCATGTTTAGTATTCACGCCCCTTTCTGATGTGGCGAAAAAATAAAATACTTGGTATTGATTCTGACATTGACATGCAGAGTGGAACTTTTTTGGAAGTAGGTGATGCTTTCTTGGGATTTTTTTTTTTTTTTTTTGGTACTTCTTAGTTATCCCATCGACCAATTTCGCCAAATTATATACATTGACATAATTTTTATTTTAAATAACGAAAGAACAAATAAATTAGTAAAACATTAATAAATAAACAAATAAAATGTCAAATTAATGGTTTTATTGGCCATTATTGACATTTAATCTTACAATTAATTAATGAATGGCAACCATTATTGGCATTTAATCTTACAATTTGGCGACAGTAATTTGGTCGACGGGATAACTAAGAAGTATCTTTTTTTTTTTAACAAAAGGTGGAGGGAGAGGGCGTTATCAAGAAAAGTGGATAAACGGGATATTATGGTGTACCAAAAACCCATGATTAGTACCTGTAGTTTTAGCTATAATATTTTACACATAATTTTAAATGTATACAGTAGTCTCAAAAACCATCTCTGTATAAAACTTTGTTTTTTAAATTGTACTTTGACACCATAATTATTATTAAAGTTATTCTTTTATTTTAGATACCTTGGAAATAATTCGTGAAAAATCTATATACAAATTGAGCTGCATGCTGTCAAAAAAAATCATCAAAAATTCTCCCCAACAGTGGTAAGTTTAACTGAATTTTTTGTTGTTGTTGTTGTTGTTTCTTCTAAAAAATATAAGATCATGTGAGCATGTATTTATTATAATATTTAAATTATTATATTTTATTATTATTTAATACAGTATAATATTTTTCTTTGAATAGTGATAGTTTTGGTTTCAAACATAATTATGAATTGTGTCAGTTTGGGATATTTTGATATTTAAAAAAAGAAAGTTTGCTTTGTTATGAAAACTGTTTTTTTTTTTCCGATAATTTTAAAAATGTTTCTGTTGTCAGAAATTCAACCTAAGTTTAGAGAATAGACTTAATTTTAAAATGTAGTCCGTCCCGCTTAATTGCATACAGTTGGTTCCACTGAATTGTATGCATTTAAGCGAGGACATTAATTAATGTTATCAGCAAACGCTATCATTTGATTATATGCCACAGATATGATAAATATTAATGGAGAATAATTATTTACCTAATAAATTAAAAACTACTGTATTAATAACTTTAATAAATAATTTATTATTACTCTATATATAAAAGTATATGTAATAAAGTATAAGGTATTATAACACTATTTACGGTACATGGTTTAATTTTTCATTATAATTTATGTGAAAATTAAAATGAAAGTTAAATAGAAAATTTTTGTTTTTAACCTGTTCGCGACGGCGCGTGCATTCAGAAGTGCGCATCTGAGGACGGAGCGGGAAAATTTGATTTCATCTTCTGGGCCGAAGGATTTTGCGAAACTAAGCCTAACTCTTGTAAAGAGTTCTTCAAAAAATTATGAAAGATTCATTTTTCCATGTAACCTTTTGAAATGCGCATACATGAAATATGTTGTTATTATATATATTTACGCAAAAAATTGATATATTTTCTCTGATATTTCAATGTAAAAATGACTTTTTAAACAAATATAAGCATGTTTTAATCACGTTTTTCAGTTTAAAAATATTATATGATTACAAAACACTTACGTTCCTTTAATATAGACACATATGAAATGTTTTGCTCAAATAAAGGATAATTTTGTTTAAAAAAAAATAAAAGTTTTGTTTCTAAATAATTGTTAACACTTTCCGTAAATAAGACAAGTATTTTTAAAAAGCATATTTATTCACTAATAAAAATAATTAAATTAAACTTGCAAGCAACTTCTGCATGCAACTTTTTAATGCGTATTATGCAGACATAAAAAATAGTTTGAAAACTTTTAATTCAATTCAAAATATTTGTGAAAATTCAAAATTTACATTTAAATATATAATCAATCATAAAATATCTATCAAATAAAAAATATTGAATAATAATAAATAATCATGAGTAAAATAAAATTATACTTTAAAATAAACCTTTCTAAAAAGTTGTTGATGTTAAAAATATTTTTTTGAAAATAAAAGAAATAATACATATTGTAACGTATAATAAAACGAAATATCAATTAAAGAATATTTAATAAGAATAAGTAAACATGAATAACTTAAAATACATCCTTCCAAAAAATTGTTTATGTTAAAATACCTTTATAAACATCTTTTACTAATATATATTTAAACATATAAATAAATTTATGAGGTTCAAAGTATTGAATAATATATTTTTTAAATAAATAAATCAGAATAATACTTTGTAATATACTGATAAAAAATGCCGTTAATGTTAAAAGTACTTTATAAAATGGAAATATTAACGAAATCATATAAATGTATTCAATTATAAGGGGCAAACTGACTATTAATTGAAACTATTAACTTTAAAACCTGCGAACATTTCTCAAAATGTCAGAGTTCAATGACTGTGTTAGAATCACACCACTCTCTTAAATTTTACTTTCTGAAAATACATTAATTTCATGCATTTTCTTTTTTTTTTTTACTAAATATTTTTCCCTATCCCAGCTATTCCATTGCCAGTAAAATACCTGCGTTTTTAGACATTTTAATGAGTTTGTAAAATAAGATACATAAATATAGATAATTTAAGACGAAATTTTTTGAAACGGTATGAATAACTATTAAAGGAAAACTAAAAAAAAAAAAAAAAAAAAAAAAAGAGAGCGCACAAAAGTTTTCTTGACTTGACGGTACCGAAAATATTTTGAACAAGCATCCGCAAATATTTAAACTGCGTAGCAGCATTTGTTGAAACAAAATAAAAAATATAAATAGGCCTCCCGCTTTCCTCCTAAATGAACGAAAATCCAAAACTATTAATCACCACGACGTACAAATAAACTCTTTCCAATCGCGATAAAAGAAGAAAAAAAGTAATTGAAAATGAATCAACTGGAAGCCTAGCCATATGCGAACGTGAAGCTTAGAGTTGATCAGCTGACTCAACCATTCCTTTTCCCAAGTGTCGTAGAAAATTTTCTGATAAACAAAAAATAAAGTTTCATTTGACACATAGATATATGATAGAAAGAAAATCACGTTTCAGAAGCATAAATAGATGCATGTGAAATAAACACCCTTTTTTTTTTCATTGCAGTCATTTTTGGAAGAAAATTAAATTGACATGGATTAAAAATATATTAACTGATTCCATTTGCTTTCCTACATAGAAGGACATATGTTCTTCCCAAACGTATATTCAAATTTCATTACGATTTTTTTTTTCTGTGTTAAACTTTCTGGAATAAAACGTTCCAACTGTGTGGCACGAATACCGGTCGCTCGGGATGTGAGTGCCAAAACCGCCGGCACGTATACCCGTCGCGCGGGATGAAAGTGCAAACGAGGCCGGCACGAATACCGGTCGCTCGTCCCGAACGGGTTAAATCCTACCTTTGAAAATAAAAGTTTCTGCATAAATTCTTTTTTATTTTTCAATTATTTGTCAATTTATTTCTCTTTTTTTCTTTTGCCTACACAAAAAATCCTTTAGGATTTTTTTTTTTTTTTTTTCATATCTTGACATTGCATTTCTCCACTTCCAGCGCTAAATATTGATCTTTTATTGGTCTACTTTCCCCCGATTCCAGAATTTTTCAAAAAATACCCCCCAGCATCTCGAGTCACTATATGTACGACAAGCTTTAAAAGAAAAACACAATTGTCCAAATTCAACACTCTCATAAGTTGCCAGAATTAAGATAAGTCATCTTACACAACTATTTCTGCTCTTTGATTGTAAATATAACAAACCATTGTTACAAAAAAAAAAAAGTTCTTCCTTTTTTTTCCATTCACCACTATAACATGAATTCCTAAAATCCGGATTACTACTAGTAGATTGGCGATATTTATGCAATTAACCGGGGATTGTTATGCGATAAAACGAGTACATTTAAAATTAGCCTTATGGGGAACATCTCTGTTCCACGGCATTCTATGCATATAAGCGGGGTATGCAATTATCCATTATCCGATTAAGTGGGGCCAACCGTATTTTATAATTTACACATTATGAAATGTTTTTTTTTTCCTGGTATTTTTCACATGAATTTGAGTACTGCAGTATTATTTATGGATATCCCAAATTAACTTATGTATAGAAAATTACAATATCATACCAGCCAAAAAGCAATGACTATTAAAATGCTTATCTCAAAGATTTTTTTTTCAGTTGTGTGACTATTGAAATTTTCTATTATACATTTTACCTGCCAAATACATTTAATTCAACTTGTATTCTTTTTCAGCTCGAATAAATCTTTATTTTATGTTGGAAATTTTTTATGTTATGTCCAGGGGTGTAAAAGTGTAGGTGCCCAACGCGTCTCTCACCCATAAATTTTATTAGTTTTCTTCGTTTAAATTTTATTAGCATTCTTAAAAAAATTTAGACGAAAAATAATGAATAAAATTTATTGATGAGAGACTGCCCGCTGGTGCTTAGATTTTTACACCCCTGGTTATGGCTATGAGCTTTATTTCGAATGTAAACATTCTGAAACATATTTTGATTTTTAATATTTAAACTGTAGGTGCGTTTCTATTATATCAACACCATTGTACCAAGCATGATAGTTGGTGCCAAATAGAAAAAAAAAACTGTTGGTATAAAAGTGATCATTTAAAAAATATACTGTTTCAAACTTTAACACTATTTTACTATATCAACACAAATATATACTTACAATAAAAGAACAAATGAATATTATACAATAAAGTAAAACTAGGTTTTTAATTCAGTCCTGAAGTTATAAGTGTCTCTTAGCATTGTTTGTAGCAAACATTTGATTTTATATATATATAAAGACGTCACACGATATCAATGCGATAAAATTGTAAACAATGACATATATTGCTTTTGTTATAGCATTTTGCGACGATCTATATTCTCTTAATAGACTGGGTATGATATTCAGCACCAACAAAATTGTATCTAATTAGACTGTGAAATGTTCATAGTCGGTATCTCCAGGGGTCAATGCAGTTTTTTTTTTTTTTTTTTTTTTTTTTTTTTTAGGAGGCCTATTTTACGAAAAGTAAAAGTTGCTTTCGTGAAATTTAATTTTTTTTTGTGAAAAATAACACTTTTTAATGAAAAATGAAATCTAGTTACATAAATTTGAACCAATAATTTAATAATAATAGCTTATTTAAGTCCTTATGCTAAAGTTTTTCTTTCTGGCAAACTTTTTTTGTTTGTAAATTATAACCCAAGAAAATGGCATGGTTTGCAATAAAAATCTGTTGCATGGATAGGATTGTGATATCAGCATACATTTTGGCAAGGTGTTTGTAGGGATCTGTCCAGACTTTTCTGACAGGGTCCTGTTTTTGTGAAACTGAAGTTTTTCTTATTTTTGTGAAAATTCTATTCATAATTTTGTGAATTTTAAATTATCGATGTCTTCATGTTCTATCAATCCTTCTTGTATAAAAAGCTAAGTAATAAGCTCTTTGGTGAGTTCAACTGCTTACTTACAGGCCTGATTTTATTTTTAAATGACTAAATTTGTGGAAAAGTTCAATTTGAAAGTGAAAACATTCTATGAAATCTCTATTTAAGAGACAAATAATTTTGTGAAGGGTCCTGTTTTAAGATAATTTTGTGACATATCCCTGATTTGTATAACAGAAAAGTATGAAACTCATTTAGTATTATTTAAGATATTTGTTATAGTTTTTTATGTTTATGAAAAAATATAATAGAATAACACCCCACCTGTCTTTTGGTTTATATAATAGCACCTCTCTGGCCCCTCTTTCAAAAAATTAGCACCCATCTTGCTGCTCATCCAAAAAATTTGCACTCTTCTTGTCTCTCAGTTGACAAAATCTTCCCTTTCTCTTTTTGGCATTAAAACAATTGTTTGCATAATAAAAACTGAAGTGCCCTAAGCAATCCGTAAAATTCCGTAAAGATTTTAATTCATTATATGTTGGTGATCAGTATATTGGTACATTATAGTAGACACAATTCATTAATGATTCATTAAATTAAAAATAGATGATCCTGCTTTATTTTGTATAATGTCAGTGTAATGTATTGATGCTCAATTTATTAATTTTATTTTTAATAAACGGAGAAAAGTGATGAATTGTAATTATATAATGGTTATATATATTATATATACACATCGAGAATTTTTTCCTAATGAAAGTAGTTATTTTTAGTTTCATTCGTTCCCCATTTTTAGTTTCAAAGTTATTGCACCATCCCTTACCCAACATGCCAAAACAAATTTCTGACTAAGGGCTTCTTCCATTTTAGAAATTGTTTTAGGTCTGTTTTGTTTAATTTTCTGAACTGTGTGTAGGGGGAAGTTACTGCGCTGCTGGTTGGATTAGCAGTTACCTTCTCTTTTCTTGCAGTGTGTGACATGCCTTATGTGGCTTCTCCTTGTGTCTGGCTGGGGTCGAGAGCTGCGATCTTTCATGGCTTTGATCTTGGCTTGTGGTCTAGAGGAGCGATTGGGCCGCCTGTTCTACTCTTGTAGGCCTCCAAAAAGGATATCTTGAACTTTCGTTCGGTACCTACCTGGAAGGTGTTTTGTTACATTCTCCTTGAGGCATAATGCCTAGTGACAGTCTAGGATGCATGTAGCTTTCGGCTTTATGGAATGATGGTTCTGCCCTGTTTGATCTGCAGAGTTCTAGGTGAGGTAGCTCTTGTGCTTGACACTTATAGTACTTGAGGGGTACCCTCGAGGTATAATGTTAGCAATTCATGGTGAGAAGTTTCTGAACATGGAGTACTTGTTGGTTTGATGGTATCTGTTCATCAGTGGGAGGCCCACTGGCTTTAGCCTACTTGGCAGTGTCTTATTTATTTTGCGACATAGCCAACCTTGTGCAGATGTTTCCTTGACTCTCAGACTCGTCAAAATATTCCATGTGTAATAAATTATCAGGCTGCAGCAGAGACTATGTTGTGTTGTGGCCTTCTGTCTTCCTCGCTTAGCTGTTTCGAATGGCAGGTTGATATCGTGGTGATTTTGGGACAGGTTGCTACGTGATCCCGTAGAAAGGAGGACCGTATGTATCCGCTTGGCTCTGGTTCAGGGAACTTTGGTTTTTACATTCCTTAATCGGGAAGGTCTGTGTGTGTGTGGGGGGGGGGGGGACAGGCAAACTAAACTTTACCCTGGGGCCTGGGCACAGTTTTCTCTTTGCATGGTCCTGTTGCTTGTAATTACCATAATTTTTAATTATTAAAAATGGTATTCTCATCAGTTATAAATATTAACTCTCTTTTGATACAAAATGAGACAGGTGCTTCATGTTGATGTTTGACATAAAATAAGATGTGCAATTATGCTGCTTTGTACTTTTTAATAGTTTTTTCAAGCATTTCCTAGGGCTTAAAATAATAAAATTCCTAAAAATAACGGTAAATTTTACAAAAAGATCTTTTGAAGAAACAAACAATAAGAAATTATTGTATATCTTGTGTATATATATATTGTTTTATTCCTTTTGAATGAATGTGATGCACCAATAAAGTTTAGTAGAAATGTATATTTTGTCTTTTCTTCATTATAGATGTGTGCAGTGTAAAAATTATTTTGTGACAAGTGCAGGCAGGAGAAACTGGAAAGTTGGGTTGTTGTTAAAAAAAAGTTTTGAAACTATATTTTGTAATGTGGAAGGTTGTAAAAAATATTTGTTTTGTATTTTACTGTGAAAGTTTTAAATAAATATTTTTTGTATTTTGCTGTGAAAATTGTAAATAAATACTTGTTTTGCTTTTAATGTGACTGTTTTATTGTGTAATTCGTAACTTTAAGCTTTTTAATGTAGGAATTATTTTAATAATTAATAAACAAAATAATTCAACAGCGATTATCATTTTTTCGTACTATCATTCTTAACACTGCAGAATATATTTTATAAGTATCTTTTATTTTTTTTTCCTTTACTAGTCTTAAATTAAATTAGGAGTAAACTTTGACTTTTTATTTTGAATAACATTTTCAGGTATTCACTTTTGATAATTTTTACGTAAAGATTAAACTTTTCTTTGTCAAATAATTTAAGTTTATTGTTTTATATTCAGCATTTAGTGTAATATGTGCAATCATTTAAAATGCAATTAAAATATAGAAGTTCTTATTCATTAAAATAAGAACAAAGGATGAAAAGAGTATCTTAACTTTTCTGCAGTTTGTGTTAATTCTTCATGTTCATAAAAGGCATTTACTGAGCTATTACCAATTGTATAAAGTTAAATGTATCCATGGCACTATCATATTTTGTTAAAGTAAGGTAATGTATTTAAAGGTAAGTAAAACATTAAATTTAAAGTTGTATTTTACAGCCAAATTATCACAACAGTAAAATGTGCTTTGGTCACTAAATATAAAATGGCATACTTTTTGTACTTTATTTATTTGACTTCAAAAATATTAAGATGTCTTATGCAGTAGCTTTTTTCTATAAAAAAATGTAAAACAATCATCGGAGCAACAAAATTATACTTTTTAATTTCATGTGGCACTTCATCACAGGACAATCAAATGCATAACATTTGTTACAGATACTGGGTGTTCCTAAAGTGCATAGTGGATCAGGTAGCCCCATGCTTTTTTTAGTGAGTAAATCAAATAATTGCAAAATGAATAAAATTGTCATTGAAAAAATGGTTCTTATGGCAAAAATAGTAAATTAGAAAAATGTTCAACCTCAGATATTAAAAAATATCTGCAAGACAACATCTTAAATAGTGATGAAGCTATGATGGAACATTTTTAAATTGCACCATTTTGGATAATATTTGTTTAAGTTAAGAATAAAGTATGTAAAACTATTATTGTATGCAAGTAAGGAATTTTACCAAATTTCTTAAATATTCTTGAATCTTATCAAAAATATGTAAGATATATTACTGTCTTCAATTTGCATTTTTGAAATTCCTATATTGTCACTGAAAACATTTTTTACTTAATAAATTGTATAAACTAAGACATCTTGAAGATTGATTTTTTTTTTAAAGAAAGGATTACTGAATAATCTTTTTACAGGCTATATAATTTATTAAATAATTATGTTATAATTGATTATATTAATTAAAAGTGACAAGACATCAATGAATTGCCATAAATTTCAAAAATGCAAATTGTAGGCAGTAACATTCATTAAGCCATCCAGAGGTTATCGAGCCATCATAAAAAAGTCATCCACAGGATGTTGACAGGTGTGACATTTCGATAGCCAGGGGATGTCCTATTACTGACTGCATCCATCCACGGGATATCAGCTTATCCTGAATATGACATTATTTGGATGATTGTAGGATGTCATTAGGACCATCCAGAGGATATCATACAAGTGTCTTATAATCGTCCAAAAGGTGCCATGAAATGACATCCGTTGGATGTTGACAGGTGGGACATTTCGAAACCCAGGGGATGTCCTGAAACGGTCGGCAGGACCAATTCATCGGTCCGCAGGATATCAGCTTGTCCTGAATATGACATCTTTCGGATGTTCTTAGGATGTGTTTGTGTTGTCTGGGATAATACATGCCAGAACCTACATTAACTAAGGAAATGAAGAGGCATGCTGTCATTACGTCATTGGTGGAAAAACACTCCGATTTAGAGACTACTGCATTTTGAAACTCGCTGGGTCATTCGGCTTTAAAGTAAGAAGCGAAATGAACACGGCCATATTTCATGAGGCAACCGTTTCATGCAGAGAATAACAATATTGGTGAAATGAAATTATCAAGACGCCGGAATTCGTCTTTCGTGTTTACGAAAATCCTAGGAAGTCGATGAGGGCACTCGCTAGGGAGCTGCAGGTTGATGAGGCCGCATCCAATGTACAATTTGTCAGAATCTTCGTCAGAGGTCAAACGTGATGAGGAGAAGACAGTTCTTGTGCGATAGAGCCAGATATAACCGTCTGACAGAAGCCAAACGCCTCCTTAACAAGCTGAAATATGAAGTGCAGCCAGGAATGTTGTTGCTTTCTTCAGATGAGAACAGCCTTGTTCAGTCTCAGGAAGTGAATTACAAAAAGATCGGTGGCAGTATAAAATTCCCAATGAGGTTCCGAACATCATGTACAAGTAATTTCCAGCACCACGGATGATTCTGGGGGAGGGGGGGGGGGGTCATGGGCAGCGAATACGACATGATGCCTCCACATTCCTTTCTTCAAGGTGCTGGAGTCAACGCCGTTGTGTTACAGTTCTGGATTACTTCTGTTACACGTGGAAGGCCGAACGTTTTTCAGCAAGACTCTGCAATATCCCATACAGTCAATAAAACCCAATAATGGATGGCCACAAACTTTCATGAACATGTCATGCTGAACCTGTTGCCCTCCCCCCCCCCCCCAGCTTCTCAGGTATTAATCCAAACCGCTATTACGTATATGGCATGGTTAAAAGAGTCTAATAGGCATTGATACAACACTGTTGCGGAGCTCAGGGCCAACATTTATATTCAATGGCAAATGTTCCCAACACATATCTGATTATTGCCTGCAGTTGTTTTCGACAGCACGTAGAGACTGTTATTGTAGCATGTTTGCAGC
This sequence comes from Maratus speciosus, assembly GCA_963932465.1. Classification (NCBI taxonomy): domain Eukaryota; kingdom Metazoa; phylum Arthropoda; class Arachnida; order Araneae; family Salticidae; genus Maratus; species Maratus speciosus. The sequence goes on along the minus strand of OZ010797.1, from coordinate 217,925,556 downwards.
ATTGGTTTGAGAGCATGATGACATCCATTGTGTACGAGGGGGTATCGTTTTAATTACAGGCGAATAATTTGTAATGGTACCTCCTACCACTTTTTCAAAACAAAAATATTTTACTTACGCTTTAAGAACATTTGCAAGAGAAATATACTACGAAATGTATTTTTTAAAAATAGCAGTGCAAATAGAATATAAAAATAATCGCCTGCAATTGAAACTTTACGATATCCCCTCATATGTGATCACCTGTACGAAACGTTAAAAATCTAAAAAAATGTTCCATCTCTAGTGTCTATTTAGGTTTGAAAGCAGGCGTTGTTATGTTCTCAAATGCCTACAACAACCATTAAAATAAAATGTTATACAATCTAAAAAATAAGGAAACTATGATACAGATGCATTTTCTATAAAGTAGAAACCACGCTTTTGGACAATCATGTTTGGTGAAACAGAAACAAGAATTTTTTTTCTTGTCGCCCATGTTTTAACCAAACTGTAAAGCATATGTTTGAAAAAAAAAAAAAAAAAAAAAAAAAAAAAAAAGATACACCAACTCGAAAACGAAAAAGTAAACGAAAATATACTTTTTATTCAGAATGTACTACTATTGACAATATTTATAAAGATTTTTTTAAATAATGTTTTACAAAATTACTGAATATAATAAAATGTTAAAGCAAAAACTAATATTTCTAGGTATATTTTACTTTATTTTAAGCATTCATCATTGAATCTAACAATATTCCAGACATGAAAATGAATGGTGTTCATTCAAAATTAATTTATTACTTAGTTACTGAGATAAAGTTTTGATTTTATCCATTTTTTCTAAATCATTAACCCTCTCGCTGCGCAACCCGAGATTTTCCTCGGGATGCATTTTTCCCGTCTAAATAACTCTCCTTCATTGTTCACATCAGTTATTTTTTATTGTAAATTTTACCTTATTTAGCCTGAGCATTTTCCCGATTAAACGAGACAAAAATTTTTGTTTAGAAAAAAGAATAAAAATTCTTAAAAGACGCTCGTCGAGAAGGGCTTAAATACCCAATTTTTGAAGCTATTTTGTCTACACAATTATGATATCATTTTTAATTAGAAATATATTTAAAATTTTGTGATATAATAAAAATAATGATAAAATATATGGGGCATTCTCACAATCTTTTGAATTTCGGGAATAAAAATTTGGCGAAATTAAACTTGCTAAAATGACATTTTAATCTGATAGACGAATGCCTTAATGATTCAAAATAAAGAATAAATGGTCAGCAGCAAAAAAAAAATTTAACTGAGGTTTAAGTTAAACTTGCGAGTTTAATTTTCCTTACCATTTTACCACTATAACTTTTTATTTTCTTCTAAATTTTTACTTCTAATGAATTTGCCTAATACCCACAGGACATTCAAATAAGAAATAATAACAATGTAGCATTTTTTGTAAAAATTTTGGTATAACATTATCTTAAACGGTTGTTAAAGAAGGAACGGAAAGAAAAAAAAGGGGATGGTATTGGAAAAAAGGAACGTAATGGAAAAAACAAAGGTATGGTAAGGATGGGACGGTAAGGAAAATTACCACTATTTTTAGGCAAATCATGTTAAGACTAAGTGATATCCACAATGTTTATTGATTTTTAGAAACAGTTATTTACATTGGATTAAATAAATAAAAAAATTAATTTACCTCGAAAAGTGCCGGAATAAACCTTGGGGACGGTAAGACTACCAATAAAGCCACGATGCCTGAAATTGATATTTAAATGCTGATTTAAATTCTGCAGTAAATTTCCTGTCAAAGAATTTTAGACATTCTTTCTCTAGCCTATTATTAGTTCAGCAAGAGGGATGGTAAGGAATCTAATACCCAGGGACAGAGTTCCAAAAATAATATCAACCGTAAAAATGTGCGCAGGTTAATTTTTTGCTAAATATTTATATAAAACAATTGTCCCAGTTTCGGAAAAAAATTACATTGAATTACTTTTATTGAAACAATTTTATACAGACAGCTCCAAACTTAAAAATCAGCATCATGGACACGTACAGCTGGGTGACAAAATAATATGAACACTTATGAAACAAGAGAAAAGCTTTATTAATGTAGGCGTAACCAGCCTTTTGAACGGTGGGGTGCCCAGACTTTTTAACCTGAACATGTTGGATACAAACAATATCTTATATAATAAAACCTGCTAAAACGAATCCAATAAAACCGATCGCATTTCCGTTTTAGACAGTTTTCCATCTTAGAAGGTATAATTGTGTGGTATTTCTTTTAAAAAGGGCTCAAACGCAATTTTTGTTTGCGTGAGGAGGGTTGAGAAGGGGTTCAAAACATCAAAACTAAATCTATTGGTTAAAAAAAAAAAAAAAAAAAGATATGTAAATGTCCTTGCAGCAGTGATATAAGACAGTGACTAAGTGTGGTCACAACTGTAAAACCTTTTGGCACCCTAACTTCTTATAAAGATTAAAAAAGGCCTTTAATCATGCTGGAAACTTCTATAGGCACAGGGGAACACTGCATGAGATCTAAAATTATCTCAGTCAAAATCTTTTAGATGAAATTTTGCCGGATGATAAATCTCAGATAATACATGCGGTACATCAGTACATGCGCACGAAATCTTTTCAGAATACAACTCCATGACTTCTTAGGGATCACCGGAGGAACCCAAGAAATTTTGGAGGAAAGTCTATATAAATAATTATTATAATATTATAAATAATTATAATATTCATTAATAGCGCAATTTCCTGCTTATAATCCGCGGCTCAAACAATCATGTTTCGACCCAGAAATTTTATTTCATTATTTAAGTTAAATATTTATCGCGATTTAATAAGTTACGTTTTATGAAACAAGATTTCTGGGTCTGAACCTAATTGTTTGATCCACAGATTATAGGCGGAAATTACGGTAATTCAGGTTTTTACCTCATAGTGTGTCGAATATATTAGGTAAAGCAGGTCATGATAATATACACTAAATTTTATCAAGATGATAAAAATTATACTATCATGATGCGACTGTAATAATAAAGATAGGCGCTTGTCTGTTTCTGTGTGTGTGTGCGTGCGCGCGCGCTGAACTCTGAAAAAACAATGCAGCCTGCATCCGTAAGATTTGACTGGGCCTGTACGCCTGAACTCATGCATATGGAAGACAATTTGTGGAATTTTTCAATTAATTTTTTATGCGAATTTTTTCGCATTTTGCGGCAATTTTTTCAAATAAGAAAAAAATAATCCGATTTCAATATTTTACCCAGTAAACTTTGTCTTCTTTTCAATAAAGTGTTTTCGAGATTCTTACAGCGATTTTTCAATTTTTAACAATTTTTTAATGTTATCTTTAGAGGGTTTTTTTTTCGCATTTCGCAGTATTTTTTTTTTTTTTTTTTGACATTCCTAAAACGAATCCGGTTTAAATCTTTTATCCAATTAGTTAATTTCGTTCCCTGTGGTTTTTTAATCTTTTCCGAATTTTTAATGCGCTTTCTAGCGGGGGTTTTCGTGCTTTGAGGCGATTTTTTGACATTTTTTGAAACAGAAAAAACTCTCTGGCAATTTTTGCAATTGCCGTGATTAAATTCGAATTGGAATAATGTCAAATCAGCTCTTATAAGAAAGCTGAAAATTTAATTTTGTTCGAAATAAAAAACGCAATAATTCAAGATTCGTTTGTTTCAAGACAGAAGAGGTCGTAGCTTGCTCGGGAGTACGTTACCAAAGGCAGTCCCCACCCCCACCCCAATCCTAGATTTGTTTAATTCTATGTTCGTTTAAAAAAAACCAACCACTTCTCTAGTAATGAAGTTTTCTTTCACGGACAAGGTTTGAAATAACGCGCGGGATCGCGCGATTTGTACACAGAAAATGAAAGTCTCTCATAATAAAAAATGCTGTGCAGTATTTCCCCCTTCAAATTCTTTCACAGACCTGTGATTCTTCAGTGAGTATTTAAAAACAAATTAGGTCCGCGATTTTTATTTCTTTTATGGAATTTCTCAAAATCAATTCGCGAATCTGTCCCGGAAAAAATTGAGAATTTCTTCAAACGATCGTGGTAAAATATCGGGAATTTCTATAAAAGAGTGCAGAAAGTAATCGCCAATTTCGTTTAAAGATTGCGCAAAAAAATTACGAATTTCGATAAAGGATTGACGAAATTGTTTTTCAATTTTCATCAAAATGTTGCGGAAAAGAGTAGAGAATTTTGTTAATTGATACGAAAAGATATCGAGAATTTTTCCGAACGGTCGCGCAATACTATCCCGAATTTCGACAAATGATCTCCTGTAAAAATATTAGTTTCGTCAATCGATCGCAACAGAAAATAAATTTCGTCAAAGGATCGCGGTAAAAACGAGAATTTCGTCAAAGGATCGTAGAAAGAAAGCGCGAATTTCGTCAAAAGATTACGGAAAGAAAAAGCGAATTTCATCAAAAGATCGTGGAAAGAAAACGCGAATTTCATCGAAGGATCGCGTGCTAAAGAAATGCCAATTTCGTCAAAATATTGTGGTAAAAAATGCGAATTTCGTCAAAGGATAGCGGTAAAAAACACGAATTTTGTCAAAGGTAAGTGGTGAAAAGTGCGGATTTCGACAAAAAATCGCGTAGAAAGACGAATTTCGTCACACGATTTTGGGAGAAAATTGTAAATATCATGAAATGATCACATAATAAAATCGCGAATTTGTCAAAATTTACTGCACTGGGCTAAAAGGTGGAAACGGGGTTCCTTTTCCTACTTTCAGAAGAACGCCGCGAAACGAGAAAAAACTCTAAAAATCGTATACAAATTTTCAGAAGAAGAAAATTACCATATTGACTTGAAAGACTGCAACCATATTCCTTTCAAGAATGTCAAAAATGGCCACGAAACACTAAATTCAACCAACCAACCAACCTGCAGATTAATTTGAATTTTCTGGAGCACGGGTATGTGTCCCCCCCCCCTTTACCTCGGCTAATCGAAATTTGGAATTATCGTTTCACATTTGCATCCCCTTTCAAAAATTTTTTTGCTTCTTTCTTGACTTTAAACTACCAAAGCAAAGAGACAAATAGTTTCTATCCTCGTCAAGAACTTGTGTTAATTTCTCATGAAATTGCAAAAACATGCAATAGAAAGAACGGCGTTAAAAACATCTCCCACAGACAAAGGACGTCAAAGTGGGATTATAAAGCCACCCTTTTGAATTACTATGACTAATACAGATTCGTGTAAATATTCTAGTTTTAAAAAAGATAAACAACATAATTTTCTAAAAAAAGAAAAAAAAAAGAACGTGGGTTTCTTTTTTTATCACATTTCAAAACTTAGCCGTTTAGTTTTCTGAACTAAACTAATTGAACTCTGCTTTCACCTCTTCTTCTTTTTTCTTTTGTAGATTTCGATTTTTTTAAATAATTAGTCTGCGGAAACGGGGGGGGGGGGTGCCCGGGCACCCAGGGCACCCCCCCTGGTTACGCCTATGATTAATACGGGGTTGGACCTCCCTTTGACTTAATTACAGATTGTATGCGACGTGGCATGGATTAATAGAGGTCATGAACAACATTTAAAGGAATATTAAGCCATTCTATCTGGAGAGCAGTCTCTAATTCCAAAAGCGTATATGGTGGAGGAAATCGAGCACGGAATTTTGACACCAAATATCCCCACAAATGTTCAATAATATTCAAGTCAGGAGACTGAGGAAGCTAAGTAAGATGTCTTACTTCCTCCTCATGCTCTTCAAACCATTTTTGGACGATTTTAGCAGTGCGGATACGAGCATTGTCGTCTTGATAAAGTGGGCATCCTCCTGGATATAAACTCTGGACAAAAGGATGCACCTGATCCCCCGGAATATCGCCATAGTGAGCAGCTGTAACCTTCCCATGCAGAGTAACAAACGGCCCAAGGCCACGCCAAGATATCGCATACCATACCATAAGGGAAACACCTCCATGCTTCACAGTCAGCAAGAGGCAGTCAGGAGAAAATGCTTCTGCGAGCTTTCTCCACACATAAACGCGTCCCGTTGTCTGAAATATGGTGAATATGGATTCATTAGAACATATGACTTGTTTCCACTGTTGAGAAGTCCAGGTTTTGTGTGTTTTACACCATTGGCGTCGCTGAAGAGCATGGCGTGATGTCACCAATGGCTTACGAATTGCAACTCTTACATAAATATTCAAAGCATGAAGTTCTTTTTGGGCAGTTATTGCTGAAATGAGATTCTGGAGATGACTATTTATCTCTGACGTTATCTGGGATAAAGGTTGCCTGTCTTTCGGACCGTTATACTGATCAACTCTCTTTTATCCCTCTCAGAAAGCTTTCCTTTCGGTCCACTGTTGTATTTCGCAGACGACACTTTACCGCATTTCGTGTACGCTGTCATAACGGCTGACATAGCACTCATTCAACGCCCCAAATGATTGGCTGTTTCCGTAACAAAGCAACTAGCGTACGGCATTCAAACAATCATTCCTTTTTCGAACTCTGACAGGTCAGTCATTATTGAGTTTTCCAGAGCGTATGGTAAGGGCATGCAACACCTACCTACGACTGATGTTGGGCGACTGACACCTTACCTTTATTAACCAATAGGTGGCAGGATTGAGTGCAATGTGACATGCGCGCTCTACTTCTTTGAAATGCACCATGCTTTTTTCATGGGTGTTCGTATTATTTTGTCACCCATATGTAGTGTTGCCAGGTCTCCCGTATAAATCGGGTCTTCTAATGCTCTGGATACCACTAATTTTAACAGTTTATTTCGCTACGTTTAATTGCAGATAATTCTGCCGCTGTATAAGGAGAAGAAAATTACTTTAGAATAGTAGTGTTCACAGCATTTGGAGATCCGATTTGTACGGGAGACCAGGCAACACTAGGGACACGGGACGGTATAGGAGTTTTCTTGGTATTTGGACCCCCGACATCGTCCAAAACTTATTTATCTCGTTTAATATTGTTATGCAATCATGTAATGGTATGTTCCCAAGTATATGAAATAAAAAACACAAGAATACGTACTAAAATAAAAATTATTATTCAGGGACTTAAAAGTCAAAAGATTGTGAGAATGCCCCATATATATATATATATATATATATATAAATTTAGTCAAAATAAAATATCAGAAAACCAATCCACAGAACTATTATTTAAATAATTAATAGAGGAACGTTTAATTAATTCTGTTTAAGAACTATACTTAAATGTACAGAGAAAAAAAAATGTCATGTTTGGCAGAAGTTTGACAGAAGTTTACAGAAGATTAATTATGTAATTTTACTTTATTGTTTCGTGATTTATTTAATGTTAAAAGAATAATTTTGGCAAAATGTTTCTGTCAAAGCCACATATATTTTATTTTATCTATTGACATATTATACCTAGCAAAAACGTTTAACGAAACATACATCTTTAATCAGTACTGAGCTCACCGCTCATTTAGAAAATAAAATGTGTACCGCTCATTAAGAAAATAAAAATGTGGAACCACAACTATCTAGAATTTTACACAAACTTTTATTTTTGACTTAATTAGTTGATCAATTACAACTTAATTTGGAATGAATCCTGCTTCCGCAGAGTTTTACAGGAAATGAAATAATTTTCGTAAACTTTCTATAAGTAAAGTATTAGTCTAAAAGTGTTTAGGTAATTATTAATTCAATTTTTATCAGATGGCGAACTAAAACAAATTCTAAAAGTTTGGAAATGAAAATTTATTTTCTAATTTCTTTCAGATTTTACAAATGATCATACGAAACATAATATTTTATAAATGGTGTCGCATCTTATCACTGTTCAATAGTTGATTTCTATACTATTAGTTTTAATAGATCGAAAAAAAATTAAATTTTTTTCTTTATCACCTTAAATGCCATTTACATAGAAATAGCTCTTTTTTGTAGCAGTAATGAAATTTAAATTTTAAAATTAAGTTGTCTTATTTCTATAAGTAAAGTATTAGTCTAAAAGGGTTTAGGCAATTATTATTTCAATTTTCGACAAATGGCGATCTAAAAAAAAACTGAAAGTTTGGAAATGGAAATTTACTTTCTAATTTCTTACATATTTTACAAATAATCATGCGAAATATTTTATAAATGGTGTCGCATCTTATCGCTGTTCAATAGTTGATTTCTATACTATTAGTTTTAACAGATCGAAAAATATTTTAAATATTTTTCTTTATCACTTTAAATGCCATTTACATAGAAATAACACTTTTTTGTAGCAGTAATGAAATTTAAATTTTAAAATTAAGTTTTCTTATTTTTTAGTGCTAGAAAACACTGAAAATTTATAAAATAGAAATTACGAAAACTCGGTCAGTTTTGGTCGTACAAAATTGAATTTTTTGTTGTTGTTTTACTTGTTAGAACATAGAAATATATTTTACTATAAACTTTTGAAAAATTAAATTTATTAATTATTTCAAAAATAACAGAATTAGTGTAACTAGTGCTAAGTGGAAGAGCAATACTTATAATATTCATACAAATGGAAGTATATGTTTCCATTTATACCTCTAAAACAAAACTTTGAGAATTAGTTATTTGAAATCGATAGAAGATATATACTATGTACGAATATCTTAACCCATTACTTATATTTTATCCTTAAAATTGACATTTAAAAATATTTCTGACAATTATTTTTAGTATAATGATTTTATGTATGTTTTAACATGATTCACCAAATACATTAAATTATCATGAATTAATTATTAATCTAATAATTTCTTCATATCAATAATATATATATATATATATATATATATATATATTGAACCTAAAGATATTTATGCTTCAAAAATATGTATAAACATAATTAAAAATTGGACAATTGCACCATTATTTATACTTAACTTTATGTATTCAAACAAATACATGGTAAATGGTATACACAATAAAACCGTGATTTTACAAACACATTAAAATATAATTAAAATCTACGTTCCGTTTTGCTTCTGCGAACGGCATCAGGATGTTACGCCACACACAAGTCTACAATTTCATAATGGACATAAAAGTTAGATTTAAAGACTCCCTTCCGAGACGCAAACGCTCCATCTTAAAATTTTAAAACACATAATTGAAGTCCATGATTTGACCCAGCATCGGTAAAGTTAATAATTAAAAATTGGACAATTGCACCATCATTTATACTTAAAATTATGTATTCAAACAAATACAACATGTTAAATGGTACATACAACAAAACAGTGATTTTACTGTAATTCAACTCTCCGGCCAAATATTCTCCAGGACTCTTAGACGTTTATGTCCATTTTGAAGTTTTAGACTTGTATGTGGCATAATATTCTAAAGACGTCCGCAGAAGCGAAACGAAACATACCTTTTAATTATATTTTAAATGTGTTTGTAAAATCACTGTTTTATTGTGTGTACCATTTAGCATGTTGTATTTGTTTGAATACATAATTTTAAGTATAAACATGCATGTTGAGATAAACCTCCAAATTAAGATATAATAATAATAACGGTGATGTGAGCGTGACAAAAAAAAATGCACTGAAGAAAACAAAAGGAAAGAATTTTACAAATTTCTCAAATAAAAATCCCTACAAATATTATAAGCTTTATGTAATATAACTTTTTTGATAAATTATAATAAAATTCCATAGAATTTAAAGGGAATGGGAAGGGAGGGCTGGTCAGAGGATAATTTACTGAAGTTTTAGGCATTTATCATTGAATTGGGGGGGGGGGGGGTTGACATTATTTTTTTTTTCATTCAATGCAAAGATATGCTTTCAAGATTTTTTTTATCAAATATTTTTTTCAAAACATTCATACAAAAACTCTTGCAAATAAAAAAGTCTAATGTAAATTTAATGCGTATAAGACTTTCGCATTAGTTTAGTGAAAAAGGAAAAAAAATTGAAATAAAACCTAATCAGTGCACAAATCTTTTTTCTCGTGAAATCAATTTTGCAATAACTCATTGGCTTTGTTATAATTTACTTGGTAGGAATTATGCTTAGGCGAAGTTTAATAGAGAATTAAATAATTTTTGTAAACCATCCTTCAATACTTCATTAGTGTAAAAGTGTTAAAATTATTATTTGAATTGATATTTGCAAACCTAAAAATGTTTTCTGTAGATATATAATGTTAACTTTAAAAAAGACCACAGTTTTACTTAAAAGGCGACTAAAGTTATGAAAAAGGTGTTACAAATTTAAAATATACATGTTATTTAAAACTTCTTAGTACTTTCAAGCTTTTCAAGCTCATCATCAGAGAATATTTTAATAACTAATTGTTGTTTATTTATACAAATACGTCACTTTGTTTTGAAAATGAGAGAGCCCTCATACATGTTTGTGGCAAAGCAAAATACAATAAATTTATTTATTCGATCGTTTTCATCGGCAGACGATAATTGAGACGAACTGAAACAATTCTTATCCGATGTTTTGAGAACGACATGGAAAGTTTGTGTATACTCGAATGTTGTTGGCGCCCAGATGCGTTTGCTACTTTGTAAATAATTTAATTTTAAAAGTTTTAATTAAAGTATATTTTTGCATCATAATGTCCAGCGCATACCTTCTTCTGCTACGCTACGCCACATGTTGATGGCATGTTAATTGTAAAATATTTTATGTTGAATCAAGGTGAAAAATTGCGTTTCGTCTTATGATTTCATTTGTTTTCTGGAAGTTTTGCGACGAAATTTTTCTGTATAATTAGTTTTGTATTATATGTATAAGATTTTAAACAAGGAAGAAAATCAGACGCCATGCATAGACTATTAAACAGTTTCCAACACATTCAGAATATTGCAGCAAAACGTCACCGTTCAAAAAGGTGACAGATGTTGTCTAAATAAGCGATTTGAAAAAGGCATAACAAGTTAGACAATTTAGTTTCAACAATTACTACGTATAATCGGAAAAATATTCAAATTCTTATGTCGGGCCCTGCATAGAACCTGCAGATTTGTAATTATGCTAAGCAGTATGCAAAAATTTAGTTCAGATGGGAAAATGATAACACAGTTGAAAATTCCCTGTTAGCAATTTCAGTCAATAAGCGTAATCGTATTTGAATTCTTTTGTGCAGCCCTGTATATGATCAGTAGAATTTGTACACATCATGTAATATGCGAAATTATCTGTAATTAATTATTAATATCTGTATTATGCATTATTTCTAAAGTTGCATTTTTAAATTTTTTAAACTTATTTTATGCATGGCAAGCGTATTACTAAAATATAAATTTACTAAGAAATTTATATCTCCATTAGTATTACTATGAAAAAGTATTATTATTTTTTTTTTTACTGATTTATCACACTCTTACCTTTCCGCATACGTTTGTAATTACAAGAAAAAAAATTAAGGTAAATATAAGGCCCTATAGTGGACCACGTAAAAGAAGTAGGCTACTAGTTTTTAAAGTTTAAAAACAAGCCCAAAATTCATTGTTGAAAACGACTAAAAGATATAGGATTGACTAACGTCCATAAATGTTAACATTCCATAAACTATTTGGTATATATATATATATATATATATATTTCTGTTGGTACATTTGTTTATTTCCTAAAGTGTCTTCAAGAACAGATTTTTTGGGAAATTCTCAGAAATTTCATTAAGATATAAGTTTTGATTAAACCCATTTATGTTTGAATTTTTGTTTTCTCAAATTTAATGGTAAAATCACCTTAAAATGTTGCAAAATAAACTGGAAAAATACTAAAAAAATTACGTTAAAAAAAGTTTGTAGTTATTTGATAAAATGTAAACTTATTAAATTTGTGAATATGCAGAATATTTATAGTAGTTATTATATATTTTGTGTAGGTTTGTATAAAATCGGCTTTTAATATATATATCATATACTATACAGTAAACTCTGTCTAAGGCGGAATCGATCGGGACTGAGAAAATTTTCCGTGGCAGATAATATTCCGGCAAAAAAGCTCCCCCCCCCCCCCCAAAAAAAAAAAAAAAAAATCTCTCGAATTTAATGAGTTTTTATTGATTTTCCTGACTCGAAAATCGGTTGAAAACTGAAATTCGGAAAGATCTTTTGTCTTTATAGATAAATGAGAAACGCTATTCAATTTCTTAGTACTGCGGTAATACATGCGAATTGGAAGTTTACACACACACACACACACACAAAAAAAAAAAAACCCTGACAAAACCCCCTCAATAAACTTCGAGAATGAGACAGAACGCTATAACTTTGAATTTGAGTACATCCTTAAAGTATAATATATTGCACTTTCAAAATATATATTTTGATAAATGTTTATTCTACTAGAAATATTAACTCTTAAATATAATTTTGCATAAAATGGCACAAGCATAAATTCCTTAAAATTTAAACAGTTTCTGTCCTTTTGAATTAACTTTTTCAGTGTGTTACGGAATTTAACTAACATGCACGACATTGAGTATTTTAATTATCAGTTTTAAAGTTTAATAAAGAAAATGCCTTTCATTTTTAAATTAACCTTTTATCCGCCTTTTGCAAAATTTTGGTTTCGGTGGACCTTAAAATGCTTTCCGTTTCCGCGTTAGACAGATTCCGCCTTATGCAGCATGAATTAATGTAATTTTCTATGAGTTCGCCGGGACTTGAAAAATTTTCCGCGGTAGATAGATTTCCGGCTTATACAGAGTCCGCCGTAGACAGAATTTACTGTAATTTGTATTTTTATGAGCGGCTAAAAAAATATATTTATTTCTTTACAGAGGCTAATAACATTATAATTATTATTAATAATAAACTAAGAATAATCGTATTTGAGGCTTAAAAACACCTTTTATTTCATAATCATCTTGAAAAGGAATTTACATAAATAACTGAACCGCTAAATGGCGAATAAAAAATATACCAATTCTTGTCTAGTGCCCTATATTTTGTACGTTACAAAAATGCATAAAAATTAAGCTTGAACATATAATTTCATAAAAAAAAAAAAGTTATTTTAAAGAAGTCTACAAGCTAAGATTATGACTTATTAATTTGGATGCTTGATAGAAAAAAAAAGAATAAACTTACGTTTTACATTTCGTCATCTTAAAATTGAAAAATCTACGAACGCCTAAAAAAAAAAGCCTTCATTTAAGCTAATAAATATCCTTCTTATGCTGACATCTCTCGATAATACACAAAAACAATTATAGATAATTCAGGATTCGCACGCTATTAAGGCACGCCCCATTTTGTAAGGACTCTACCACCAGTATCTATATATTTAAAACGCTAAGCGTTTTCTTTCGATAGTCCGTCAGAAGAAAATACTGCATTAAATTACACCAATCTTTTTTTTAAATGAAAGATATTTGGCCACAAATTTGTTATCGTCCATTCGTTTGTTCAAATATTTCATTAATTAGCCGTAATTTTAAATTAAAATTCTACAGTTGCGCATGCGTAGTAAGTACAGGTCTGCCTTTGGGGTGACACGCTGCACATGCGCAAAGATGCTCGCTCAGTTGAACTATCACATCACAGGTCGAAGTTGTTTTAAGTTCGTCTGCTATTCGATCTTACTGTAAACAAGCTTTACTTTCTTTCACAAAGTTAATATTATTTGACTCTTTCAGCATTATGAACAATTAAAAAATGTATCAAGTCTCTATTAAGAGCTAAATATACAGTTTATTTCGGGGGTGTCATATTGTTTCGGTCATATTACACACAGAAGACATAAACACAGTGATTTGAGGCTAAAAGTTATATCTATGGACTGTGATCCGTCTTATAAATTGCCAATAGTTAGTCACGAAGGAAACTAGTATATTAAGTTCTAGCTACTTCTTTGAAAAAATAAGGTATCATAAATATTAAAATGCAAAACTATTTCTGTGATATCAGAACTCAAATTCGAGACATTCGTATGCGACAACTGTTTTTCGAATCCCTTCAATTTAGAAGGAAGTTAAACGAGTTCCCTCTAGCGTAGCGGGTTAACGCAGCACCTTATAGCTCCGAATTTTTGTACAGGACGCAGGTTCAAACTCAAGCATGGCAAAATGCGTAGTATTTTTGTCAGTAATTCATTTCAATAATTACATATTCTATTAGGAAGGGAAGTTATAGGATTTTTATTTTATTATTATTATTATTATTTGAATGCTTTATAATTAAATAAAATTTAACACTAAATAACATTTTGAAAAAAATAATGATTTTACATTTAAAATATTTAAGCAAAAATATTTTGCATGTAATTATCAATTAAATAAAGTGAGCTGATCTAAAATTTCCGTTATATTTTCTGACCATTATCAAGAATATATATGTGCTTGTGTGTCAGAAAGAAAAGTCATTTGCGTAAAAAAAAATAAAACGGAAAGAAAAATAAATATTCGTATAAGAGATTTGTATAAAATTCAAGTAATTAAAAATATATATTTATAAATCGTTAGCTTCTATTACATTGTAAATAATTTTTTGGATAAGCCAAAAACTTAAAGATCCATGCATCAGAAATTTACTTGGCCCACTATTTGAGCATAGAAGAAGGAAATATATTTTATTTTTAATTTTTTCAGAAGAATAAATTTTGAAATTTTGAATGTTTATTCTGGTACATGAATGGTTAAAACTAGGTGACTAAGTTAAAAAATATATAAATCTATTGGAATTCACTAACACTTTGATAATAATTTGATAAAGGTGATAAAATATAAAACCCTTAACCCTCTCGCTGCGTAATTGTTTTATTAAAATAGCTTCTTTGCCACCGGTTTTTCAAGACAAAATTTTCTGTTAATTTAATCGGGTAAATGCTCCGCTTAAATAACGCAAAATTTACAAAAAATAAAAAATAAAATAAATAAAATAAAAAAATAATGATAATAATAATAACTAGTAGGAATAATCAAGGTGGATTAATTAGACGGAAAAATGCATGCACGAGAAAATCTCGGGTTGCGCAGCGAGAAGGTTAAGGATCTCCGGGACACATTTTAAAATAATTTTTGTTTATCGAGTTAAAATTTTGAAATTTTTTGCGATGGTTAACCATAATATTTGTAAGCAAAATCCCATGATAAAACTTCTCATAATTAAATAATAATAATAATAATAATTTATTAAAAGAGTGGGGTAATTTAAAATCGTTATAACTCGAAATATTATTTGTAGAATTTCATTTTATTTTTCATTTAAATAAACAGAAATACATAAGTTTTAATTTTGATTCAGCATTTTTTTAAATATTAATTTAAATAAAAATTAAAAATATTTAAAGTAAAAATAAAAAGAAAACGATGTAACTTAAAAAAAAAAAAAATCATATTTTCAAAAGTAAATATTTTTTTTCAAATTTGCTGAATCAAAATTTAGGTAAAACAATTGAAAAAGGGCATGTTCCAAGTTTGAACCGTTTATTGAGTTCTTAAAATTTAAATACGAGAAATGGTGAAAAAAGCATCATAAAGAAAAACGCCTTTTCACATGAAGTTGTTTTACTACAACCATTGCTTGAAAACTAGATTTTGAAAGCAAACCAAAACGAAAAAAATAATACTTCCTATTTCAATTACCACTAGAACGCCCGGAAGAAATCGATTCGATTCCGACCATATGTTTAAATGTCAATTGGAACCAGGAATTATTTCATAAAATAAGTTTAATTTTAAAAACACAGATTTTCGTTAAATAAATCAGTCAAATAATTTTAAATAAAAATTATGGTGTAAAATATTTTTATGAAACTTTAGTAAAATTTCCGGGCGTTCTAGTGTTAAAATAGAAACGTGCCTTAAATGTCACTTTAAGTAGAAAAAAAAAAAACAGAGAAGATTTTAATGCAATAAAAATTTTTTAGAAAATTTAAGGATTTTTGAGTCCCGGACCCCCTTAAGTGACTCAATACTTGTTCATTTACCTTACATAGCAATCGAATTAATTGAATTTGCATAAACTAATTTGGAGTCTATTTTTTTTTCAATTAAAGATATCACAAAATCTAAAATTATTTATATTTAAAAAATGAATTTAAGATTTGAGGATATCAAAATAATAGCGGATGTGTATGTACGACAAAAGAAAAAACTCAATATTAATAGAGCCCCACCAGTGGCTGAGAGGTTCTGCTCTCGAAGCTGGTAGACGGGAGGTGCTGGGTTCGAACCCAATCGCGCCCGTCGGCCTAATCGTTCGGAGTTTTCGTGGTTTTCTTCGAGCCATGAATTTCCATGCGTTAATACGGATTAGGTTCCCTTAGAAAGACCTCCACGGAAGGCACTCCCCCTAGGGCCTATATCCCTCGTGTAGATAATTGGCCGTCAACAATCAACCCAACCCAATATTAATAGAAAAATAAAAACAGGCACTTGAAAATAAGGACTAAATAGTAGCTTTTTAAGCGATTTGTGCAATATTTCTGATTTAGTGTTGTCCACATTTCATGTTTTTTAATATCATCACTTTAGAATAGAAATTTTCTCTTAAATTAGTGTTGTAATTGTACGATTAAAGACAATGAATAAAATACTTGGTATTTTTAAATCCGAAGAGTGGTTGAGAGCTTTGCTGTTTTATTACAATCTGAATTAGCCGACATGTCAACGTAAAAAAACTCCTTCCAAATTCAATGTGGGGATATTTCAGATATTAAAATTTATGCTATTTCATGACTTTTTCCATCATCTAATTAGTAATAAAATTTTGTAAATGACAAAATTTTGTTTCGATGTAAATTGTAATCGATTATACATCGATACTTTATTCAATATATCGATGTATTAAACCCAACAACGATTCTTTGAAAAACTGTTCATTGAAACTTTGATGAGTACCAGCGGCTAACGTCCGCTCAAAACGAAAAGAAAGTATAAAAACTAATGAGCTCTGCGCACAATATATCCCTAAAAGATTAATTGGTTCTGTTAGAAGTTAATTGGAATGAATTATGCTTACGCAAAGTTTTACAGGAAATTCAATTCTCCTTTATGGTTCCTCATCTAGCAAAATACTATTGTAAAGGAACTGAGATAATTAGATTAATTAAATTGTAAATTATCAACGTAATGTACTTTCCTCGAAGTTTTGAATAGAAATTTCTTTTTTTAATTTATATTTAGTTCTTACTAATAAATTCTTCTTACCAATAATATATGCAATTAAAAAATAATTAAAATTACAATTAACCCTCTGTCTACCAGAAGGGTCCAATGGACCCGACATGTACATTCAAAATATTTATTCAAACCAGAAATTTCTTCAAAACAAACTAAATGTATAAATCAGACAATAATAAGTTAAATAAACAAATTAAATAGTTTTAAGTAAAAATTCTGGTGTAGAATGTTTTTATAAAACTTGAGTAAAATTCCCGGTAGTTCTAGGGTTAATACACAATTAATACTTAAATTAAAGTGAATGCACCTACAGTGGGCCATCAGTTTTTAAAGTTTAAAAACCAGCCCAAAATACAATTCTGAAAAACGACTGAAAGAAATCTGAATGACTAACATCCTTAAATATTAAGTTTTCATAAACTGTTTGAAATAACAGTTGTTGTTTTTTTAGCTGGTACATTTGTTTATTTTGTAGAGTATCTTCAAAAAGATATTTTTAGGCAATTTTTAGAGATTTTATCAAGAGATAAGTTTGTATTTAAAAGATTGTTTCTTTAATATTATGTTTTATTTTAAACTAGTGTTGATATACTCTATTATATTGTAAATAATTTGTTGGATAATCAGAAAACTTAAAGATTCATGCATCAGAAATTTACTAGGCCTTTACTTGGAGCACAGTGTAATGTAACATTTTTTCTTAATATTTTATTTTTCCGAAGTATATGTTTTGAACCTTTAAATGTTCATACTGAAAAATGAAAGGGTTATGACTTGACTAAAATATATATATATATATCTTTTGGAATTCTCTAACAATTTAATAAAAATTAGATGCCCTTGTGTGACCCACTACTGGTGCGTTTACCTTAGTATACAAATAATAAACTAATTAAAAAAGAAATTATTATAGAATTAATGAAGCAATAAGAAAAAGAAATGAATATAAAATGTCTTACTTATAATTTTTTACATACTTTTATTTAGACGAGAAATATTTAATTATTTATTTTAAGATAGTAACGCTATAGATTTTTAATTTGCCAATAGATCATAACCATGTTACTCTACCTGGAGTCTACGCGTATGGCTATAGCTTACTCAGTTCACCAGTTATTTAAGGCAAACAGAATTAAGGATTCACATCGTACTTCGTACCTATTCATTTGTCTTCCATGAAAGGATAAGGTTAACTTGAAGAAGCCTTCTTTTTGAACAGATCTATTGATGTATATATCCTCAAAGCATATAAATTAAAGCTCCAAAACTTGAATATAACTTGCTTTTTGCATGTATCGATGCTTATAAACTTCGATCAACACATATAAACTTCGATCGATACATATAAACTATCTATACTTTCGAGATGGAAGCTATATCTCTACACGTATAAATGTCAAACATTTTGTAAACGTAGCACGTTAAATATAAAATATATGCTAAATGAATGCTATTATTTTAGAATTTTTTATAATAGTTATCTACATTCTAACATGTTAAGTGGGCTAATCTGTAATAAGCATATGAATGGAAAACTATCCGTTGTTCATTTCTCGAATTTGGTGATAATGTATCGTAAAAATAAATATATAGCTATATAATTTTGCACATATATTTACGCATATAATCCCCATATATGGGGCATTCTCACAATCTTTTGACTTTTATGTCTCTGAATAATAATTGTTATTTTATTACATGTTCTTGTGTTTTTTTTATTTCATATATTGGGGAACATCCCATTGTATGATTGCATAACAATATTAACAAGATAAATAAGTTTTGGACGATGTGGGGGGTCCAAATACCAGGAAAACTCCTAAACCGTCCCGTGTCCCTGATGCTGATTTTTAAGTTTGGAGCTGTGTGTATAAAATTGTTTCAATAAAAATAATTCGATGTAATTTTTTTTCGAACTGGAACTATTGTTTTATATAAATATGTAGCAAAAAATTAACCTGCACATATTTTTAGGGCTGTTATTATTTTTTAAACTATGTCCTTGGGTTTTAGATTCCTTACCGTCGCTCTTCTAAAATTATACAGAAAATCACTTCAGATGCAGCCACAGAATTTTTTTCAAGTTTTTTCTCATGGAAAAGTATGCTAAGAAATAACGTCTAAAATTCTTTGACAGGAAATTTACTGCAGAATTTAAATCAGCATTTAAATATCAATTTCAAGCATCTTGGCTTTATTGGTTGTCTTACCGTCCGCAAGGCTTATTCCTGCACTTTTCGAGGTAAATTAAATTTTCTATTTTTATTTA
The DNA here is from genome assembly GCA_963932465.1 of Maratus speciosus. Classification (NCBI taxonomy): domain Eukaryota; kingdom Metazoa; phylum Arthropoda; class Arachnida; order Araneae; family Salticidae; genus Maratus; species Maratus speciosus. The sequence continues at coordinate 217,906,190 of OZ010797.1, read as the reverse complement.
ATCCAATATAAATAACTGTTTCTAAAAATAAATGAGCATTGTTGCTACCACTTAGTCTTAACATGATTTTCCTAAAATAGGTGGTAATTTTCCTTACCGTCCCTTTCTTTCCCATTTCGTCCCTTTATACCTATACCGCCCCCTTTTTTTAACCTTACCGTCCTTCCTTTAACACCCCTTTAAGACAATTTTATATCAAAAATTTGTACTAAAAATACTACATTGTTATTATTTCTTATTTGAATGTCCTGTGGGTACTATGCAAATTCATTATAAGTAAAAATTTAGAAGAAAATAAAAAGTTTTAGTGGTAAAATGGTAAGAAGAACTAAACTCACAAGTTTAACATAAACCTCAGTTAAATAAAAAAAATTTCGCTACTGACTAATTTTTCTTTATTTTGAAACGTGAAGGCATTCGTCTATCAGATCACTACCCCCCACATACTAAATGCCTCTCGCATTCACTGTTTTCCCCATATAAGAACTGGAAGTCAGCTTAGCCCCAAAATGCTCTGCCATCTATCGGTGACAATTGACAGGATTTTTAAAAACCTCTAGATAAATAACGTAAACAAAAGTTGTTTTGAGAGTATTTAAATAGAAAATTTTAAAATAAATTAGCTTAAAAAGCAAAATTTGTTAAAAAATTTTTGTTATTTATTCCTAGAATTTCACCTTTTTTTTTTTTTTTTTCTCTTTTCGTATTTATTTTAATTGTTGTATTAAATGATATTTTTTCTATAAAATATTTGAAAAGAGAAATTATTTCATAATTTCTCTTCAATTTCAAATGATGAATGATAAAATAACACACATAATTTATTTTATTATATGAATTTTAAATTATATGTTCTTTTTTAAAATTAATTATAATATATAAATTAATAGCACTTACATTTACTTGTAAATAGATTTCCATCAAAAATAAAATAAACAAGGTTTATGAAGTGAAAATATTTATTGACACTATAAAATGGTACACGAATTTTAATCAATGGATCAAAAACTATGAGTAAGTTTAAAAAGGTTATTGCAAAACATAAAAGTATTTGATTAAATTAAATTTTACTAAATAGTAAGACATGTATTTCTTTCAGGCAAAATATTAATAATAAACAAAGTTAATGTGTGGTGAATGTGTCAGTGAAGGACAATCTTAAGGAATTGCTTTAAAAATAATTTTTAATTAATAATTATAATTATTATATTCCTGTTTTTTTGACATTATATTAATCTATCAACAATATTTAACTAACTTCATAGTTGTACTTCCTATTGTGAATTAAAATTTAATTCTAATAACATAATTACTTGACACTCCGACTCCAGTACTAGTACCATACAGTTGCCTCAATAAATAGATTGCAATATTTTTCTGAACTTCCGTATTTAATATTTTCTATCTAAAATAATTAAATCATTGATATTGTGATAATAATACTATAAATATTAATTACCTTTATCATAATAATGAAACTAGCAAGTCTTTTTTTTAAGTGTTTAAAAAACATTTAACTCACAGTTTCATTTCTTTTATATTTGAATTATTAATTATTATAAGTAATCATCAAGTACTTTCAGGAAATTTAAATAGTTGGAAATATGATTCTGTTCAATGATGCTCCAAGACACTTTTTTTTTCATCTTTTTGATTACCCCCCCCCCCCTCCCTCTTCCACAAAGTATATTTACAAAGAGAATTTTATTCTGATGGACTGATGTCTTCCATTATTATAAAACAGCCATTATAAATGAAGTGTTAGGTGAAGATGAAAGAGCAGTCGTAAAAAGTTAGAACTCTGATTTTCTGGTCAGAATGAGAAAAATATGGGCAAAATTTTTTTTGAAAAAAAAAAATTATTTTGAAAAAAAAAATTCTTTTTTTGAAAAAAAAAATTATGGCCATTTTTTTTTTCAAGAACTCTGATTTTCTGGTCAGAATGGGAAAAAAAATGGGCATAATTTTTTTTCCCATTCTAACCAGAAAATCAGAGTTCTAACTTTTTACAACTGCTCTTTCATCTTCACCTAACACTTCATTGATGATCACTGTTCCATAGTAATGGAAGTTCGTCAGAATAAAATGATCCATTCTAAAGGTAAAATCCTTCGTTTGGCGCCCCTTCATTCTGGCGCCCGGGGCACATGCCCCCTCTGTTCCCCCTTAGTTTCGGTCCTGCCACACACACACATACACACGCATTTTGCCTGAATAATTTGATTAAAATGTTTTCCTGAAAATCCCTATTTAATATTTTCTATATAAAATAATTAAATTATTGATATTGTGATAATAATATTATAAATATTAGTGACATTTATTGTAATAAGGAAATTAGAAAGTCTTCGGGTCAGGACCTCAAACATCAATTCTGCAGCTTTTTTTTCTTTCTCCCTGTCTCTCTCTCTCTCTCTCTCTCTTTTTTTTTTTTTTTTTTTTTTTTTTTTTTGCAGTGTTTAAAACAGTCAGCTCACAGTTTCATTTTTATTTGCATTATTAATTATTACGAGTAATATATGAAGTACTTTCAGGAAATTTAATAAATTGGAAATACGATTCTATGCACTGATGTTCCAAGACACTTTTTTCATCTTTTTTTCGGGTCAGGACCTCATACATCAATTCTGATCTCTCTCTCTCTTTTTTGCAGCGTTTAAAACAGTCAACTCACAGTTTCATCTCTTTCATATTTGCATTATTAATTATTACGAGTAATATATCAAATACTTTCAGGAAATTTAATAAATTGGAACTCTCTCTCTCTATTTTTTTTTTCTTGCAGTGTTTAAAACAGTCAACTCAGTTTCATTTCTTTCATATTTGTATTATTAATTATTACGAGTAATAGATCAAGTACTTTCAAGAAATTTAATAAGTTGGAAATACGATTATGTGCACCGATGTTCCAAGACACTTTTTTCATCTTTTTTACTACCCCCCCCCCCCCCCCCCCGATACACACACACGTTGCCTCAATAAATTGATAATAGTATTTTTTTTAATTCCCTATTTTATATTTTCTATATAAAATAATTAATTTATTGATATTGTGATAATAATACTATATATATTAATTACATTTATTATGATAATGAAACTAGCAAGTCTTCCGGTCAAAGCCTCAAAACGTCAATTCTGCAGTTTTTTTTTTTTTTTTTTTAACATTTAATTTAGTTTCATTTCTTTTATATTTGTATTATTAATTATTACAAGTAATAATCAAGTACTTTCAGGAATGAAATTATTGATATATTTCAATTACATAATATTTATATTGCTTCAAAACACAATGCTATGAATACATATTTATTTTTATCACATTACTAATTCGTATTCGATTTCATCGTGTATCATTTATTATTATTATCATTATAATTTTGCTGGAAGAAATTTAAATAATTTTGAATGTTATTGTATTTTCATTTTCATACAGAAAAGGCTTAGCATAATTATTTGATAAAAAGAAATACTTTGATCTATCATTTTTATTATTAATAATAACAATATTATTTCAGATTAAGGTACTCTTTTCCTTTTAAGACATTGTAAATTAATAAAAATACATCTTATTAATAGCAACTGTACATTAATTTAATTTATTGTTATTCAACGGAATGTTATTAGAAACATGCAAATAATAGTAGTAAAAATATCTATTTGTATTTTTAAAAATACAATGAAAAAAAGTTATAAAGACTCGTTGACTGTCTTCTACAGGAATGGTGAAAAGAAATATCTTTCTTTATTTTGCTGGATGAACAGCAGTAAGGCACACAGCAATATGGCAATTTATAGAGAATATATTAACTTCATTAAAAGTAAACATTCTGTTTAAAAAAATCACAAATTACTGCAAAAAATAAAAAAAATAGTAGCTTTCAAAGGCAGGTCTATGAGGCGATCCATGTAAATACAGCAATAACATACCCCAAACAGTAGCGCCATCTATCAACCTTGCTGACTTCCATTTTTGAGTCAAATGCGAGAGGCATGTAATCAGATTAAAATGTTATTTTAGCAAGTTTAATTTCACCAGATTTTTATTCCCGAAAGGTCAAAAGATTGTTAGAATGCCCCATATGTGATCTTAAAATTACGAATAAATTACAATACAGTGGATTAAAAGTGCTTTTAAAAAGTTAATTCGATAAAAGAAAAAAAACAATGTAGCAGAATTACTCTATTTAAAATCATACGCATTTATTTGTGTTATTCTTTTGCTATTTTTAAGCAATGAACAAGTGACTGACTGTGATTCATAGCCCCTCCCCTTCCTTAGCTGCTATTTTCTTCCGTTGGCCATAATCCATATTCTCAAAGTCAACAGCATTTTGTTTCAGAAACAGGTAATTAATCATACTACAAAGGTTAAATTTACTTGTTCAAATATTGTTTTCTTTTCTCATTAAAGTTTTTGTTATAGAGCAAAGCAATCTATTATCACTTTGTATTTAGAGTTAAATAAATAATATATTTTATTTAATCTCTGTTTCTGACAGATTAATGAAATGTGAAATTAAAAGTAAAACTCATTTCTTTATAATTAAGTTACAATGTGAGTGTGAACGTTAAATTTAATATATAAGTACTGAGATTACAGAATTATATTAAAAAAATAATATTATTGCTGATAAATTTTCCATACATTTCTAAAGAACAATATGATGACCTACACAAAAATTAATTACGTAATACATTGTATTAATAAATATTTATATTATATTAAGCATATTTCTCGTATTTTAAATAAAATACATTATACTTATATAAAAATAATTAATACGTTTTTGTATAATAGTTATAAATCTAAAGATATTTTAGAATTTAAAAGATGCAAATTTAGATATAACAATGAAAGGTTATTATCTGCTTAACCGATTCAAGAGCGGTTTTTTTTTTTTTTTCTTTTTTTTTTTTTTTTATTGTGCGTGTGTGTGAGAGAGAAAAAAATTGACCTTATTTACGGTTTATTCGGTTTATTTTAATAGGAATTGAGAAAGCAAAAGAGAAATTGGAAAAACAATAAAAAATTGCACAAAAATAACGTTCACATTTGTAGCCGCTGAGCGTTAACGGTAATTTATGAGTGAAATTAATTTTTATAAAATAAAAAACTAACAGTAAATTTATTTCCTCTATTTCTACAAAGTATCAAAACTTAATATATTTTACATATTTGATATTATTTTTAACAAATGTTAACGATTTCAAATAATCCAACAACACTGAGGTCCGCAAAATTACTTCACGCTTTTTTTATACCTTTAACTGTACATCGGAAATAACATTATCAGTACAGCCAAGCCATAAATATTTTACTTATCTTGTTGAGCGATTCTATAGTGAATAAGGTATTGTAAAAATTTTGTTATTTTTATTATTGACAGTAATTATAATTATAAAAAACTAAACGTCCACAGATATGGCCAAGGGCGTGAAGAAGATAAGAACACATTAATGGAAGTTAAAGGTTATCTGGAAAACAAAATTAAATTAAAAAATAACTTTTACACATGTTTACATCGTAAAATCCTTATTGAACAAAGAGCGAAGCGATGGAACAAAGCGAAGGTTAAAAACAAATTTTGGTTTTATTTAACCCTTAAATGCCTGAGTTTTCAAAAATCATTTTAAAAATGTTTTTCGGCTTTCTTTCTTTAAATAAACCATGGGGAAAATATTTAAAAATATCATATTTTGTTTTATGTATGGGTTACGGCTAAAAATATGTTTGTTACTAATCGGCAATACTGGTGTTTATTTGAAAAAATAATTTTCCTTGATAAAATTCTATAATATTAAACACACAAGAATTTTGAGAACTATGATAAGAAATAAATTTTACTTGCTCACTGCAGAGCAAAATAGGGAATTTCGCAAGCTTCCAAACAAAACAAAAAGAACATCTATCAACAATTGAAAAAATAAATTTATCTTTATTCTTAAACAGCACAAGTGTTGCCATCTACATGCTGAAAATCGATTTAATAATATTTTCAGAATGTATTTTATTGGCAACATTAGGCATTATAGCTTAAATATTATTCTAATAGTATTTATAAGCTTAAATTTGGTATGTTGCAAAAAGGCAACACCTGACATTTAAGGGATAATGGGTCTCAGGACTCTTGAAACTGCAAAATAATGAAAAAAAAACAACCATTTCAACATTTAATATCTTAAAATGTATTTGATTTTAAGACACAATTTTAATTGGGATGAAAGCTATATGTATTTTCTCTCATTTCAAATATTTAAAAGATTGCAAGATGCAGGATTAGCATTTACAGGGAGCTGCAAACTGTCAGACATTTGACGAGAAGAAAATCGGCATAACAGATTACGCGCAAGATTACAAAATAAATTTTGCAACTAGAATAAAAAAATTGATGCCTACTTATACTTTAGGTCACAATAATTACCATGAACCTAAATGAATCTGTATTTAAAGCATTTTTATATTTTTAATACAAAGTTGTATTTAGCTAATGCAAAATTTAGAAAATTTCAATAATATACCCGTAAGGAATGGTGACGTCACGGCGACGTCGTTATGAACTCGCACTGTGACTTTGTGACCATCGATGTGACGTAATAGTGACTAGAATGCGAAGTCTTTATGGTCGTTTTAGAGGTCCTTTGTGACGTTATATTGTGACCGCTTTGTGAAGTCACCTTGTGACAAATTTGTGAAAAGTGTGTCATTTGTTACTATTTTGGCATTAATTTTTTGACAAACGTGTGACGAAAGCGATAATGCTTTGAAGTCACATTGTGATCAATTTGTGAAATATGTGTCATTTGTGACGAACTTGTCATAAACACTGTGATGATTTCAAATGAAATTCAAACTTCTAATTAATTGCTTAAAAGGCGAAAAGGACAACATAATGAAAAAGATTTCATGCCGGGACTCGAACCTGGGCCATCAGTATAGCGCACTGGCATTCTACCGACTAAACCACATGGAACGATACCAGTCTCGAAAATTTCTCACTATTACATGTTGGCAAGGCGACAAACGCAGCACAAGATGGAATATTTATCGTGAGCCCCCGACATGGGGCAAACACGAAACTTAACCCTTTCAGGGGCAAGGTACTTCTATTCTTAAAATGCTGAAATGAGTGATCGACACCAGAATTTAAAAACAAATTTATTCCAAAGTAAGCAAAAGCTTTTGTTCACATACGTAATAACAGGAAAATTTTCATACCAATATTCTGGTACCAATGTAACATTTAGGAATTAAAATTAAGTGGTCCAAAAATGAACCACCAGCCTTGAAGGGGTTAGTTAAATCCAGCATCGATTGAAACTATATTAGTACTTGGAAATTTTCCAGAGAGAACAATTTGCTTTGCATACAATATTTAAAATGAAAATCAAATTTAAAATTAATTGATTAAAAAGCAGTTTTATTTTTCCTGTAATGTCTAATAAGTATCATCGTTTAATCAAAGTGACATATTTAACAGATTTGGTTTGAGGCGCTTTGATCATCAGTCGAGTATGGGGTCTCAAAAAACCGATGCCAACATTTAATAGGGAACCCATCTCTCTAAACCCCCCACCCCTTCATGTCTGGAGCAGCCTTTGGAACATGGCAACTGCTGAATACACTGTAAATAAGGTAAACATTACACGTGAAACGTGGAAATTGAGGTGCGTTCGTACTATAATTAGTTTTATAAATATTTGCATATCAATTTCATTTTCTTCGAAAGGCTGTAACATCATTAAATGCACTTGGAGTAATTTTTTCCAATTGGCAGTAATGTAAGAGAAAACTTTTGACTGTCCCTGTAATTAAACTATACATCCGATTTTCATAAAATTTGAAATGACTCGACAAGATTTTGCAACAATTATATATTTAAAATTTCAGACCAATCGGTTGACTGGTTTTTGCTCAGTTATATGCGGACGGACAGACAAATAGACGCACCGACTATAGGTGCTACGTATTTATATAATTACGAACACACCTAAAAAGGCAAATATGTCTTAATCTAGATAAACAATATATCCACGAACTAAAACATTCAATAAACCTTTCCGATGTGTCCATGATTCGGAAAAGCATTCTTTATCTTTAGAAATTTCAGAAACGGATATATTTTCCAGACTTAAAAAACTATTAATTAAAAAAACTTTTACTGCCCCTCATTTTCGGAAACGTTTCCGGTAACTTTTTTAGAGTGTGTTAATCAGTTTTCACAATTCAGAATGTAGGTTTTTTGGATGTTATGAATTTTCAACTAAACATTTTCGTGTTCAACAGACATGTTTTACAAACAGTTTTGATAAATTAACAGCATAAATATTATTTTTTAAATTATTATTTTTTTTATTACACTTGCATGCATAAATTCAGTTAAGCAGGTGAAAATGCTTAATTGATAGCATCCTAAAATCGATATTCCCGTTTGCGAAAACTGATTTTTTTTAAAAACAAAATACTCGGAAACGTCTCCGAAAAACAGCGGCAGAAAAAGAAACTTTGTTTTTATAATATGCCTCTTTAAATCTAGAAAATAATATTGATCGCTCTGATTTCTAAAAAAATAATGATCGCTTTTCGGAATAGAGGGTAACAATCGTAAGATATTATTGTATATTTTCGTTCGCGGTTATATTGTATTTTCGTAGATTAAAAATAATTTTCGTTTTTTTCTTTACAGTGTGCCTGAAAAGACTTTCAAAAACCGCATCGGCTGAAGAGTTGTCAGTTGTTTCACCTTAAACAAGCAACAGACCGAAAAAAATCTAAATTTATTTTTTACGACAGGAAATTAGTACATGTTCATTATCAAATATAAAACAAGAAAGAAAAAATCGTGCGTCAAGCATAGATTATAAAAAACTTTTCAACACGATCAGAATAATGTAACAAAACTGCACCTTTTAAAATATTAAAATATTACGTCTAATTCAACCATATGGAAACGCATAACACATTTGAAAACACAATATAAGTTGTTTTCATCTACAATCGGAAAATTATCCAAATTTTTTCAGCAGCCTTGTATATGATATATAGATTTATTGATATTAACTACATGCATGCCAAAAATTAGTTCACTTAAGAAATACATGAACTTCAGTTGAAAATTTTCCTTCAGCAATTTCCTCTAATAAGACATTCTGATACGTAAATACTGTTGTACAGCCCTGTGTATTAGATTTAGAATTTATATATAACGAGTAACATGCAAAAAACTGACTTAAATTTAAAAGCGCATACCAAGTTTTAAACTGTACACTCCAGCAATTATTACTCAAAAGCAGTACTATAACCGATTTCTTTTGTGTTCACCCTGTAAATGAATATAAAATGCTATGAAAGCCCTGGTATAACGTAATCATACTTAAATTCAGTGATTTATATCAGTTTTAATACATTTGAAATAGCGTAATGTCATTAAAATACTCTGCAAACGATTTTCCCCATATACCATAATGTAACGGAATACTTTTCAGCGCCCTGTATGTGAACTATTAATCCCAGATATTTCATATACAATACCAAACATGATTTGGTGACCCTAAATAACCTTTACCAATTGTATGAAAATTCGCCTGCTTACGGGCGTTAGAGCGTGGGCAGGCGGACAAACGGGCAGACAAACCGAATGCATAAACACTTTTCACCTTTGTTGGAAAATGTAAAGACTCTTTTAAAACATAAAAATTTTATAGGAAACGCCCCTTTCATAAAGTTCTATGCGTACAATAAGACTAAAAGCAAAGTTTTTTCATAATATATATATATATATATATATATATATTTTTTTTTTTTACCCTTTTTTTTCTTGTTTTATAGAAGAATGCTTTTTCATGTAAAAATAAAATAAAGCATTACATTTAGGATTATTCTGGGAGTTACATAAGCATAATCTCATATTAGCATTTCCGGTGTTTGTCTAAATTGTTCATTTTTCTATGAAAATTACTGTTATTAAATTTTTTTAAATATACATTGTTTATTTCAGACCTATACAGACAATACAGCAAAAGCAGAGAAAGCTTTAAATTCAGAATTCCCAGTAAAACTTTTACTAGCGAATTATTCTTTGATGTATATTTAATTTTTAATAACTATCTATATCAATGTTTGAACCTTATTTGATGTCACTGAAAGAATACAATTTTATAATTGAAAATTAATGTTGTAAATAAAACATTAGAATTATTTAAAAGACATTAATTATTGAACATTAAATCGAAATAATGAGATTAAAATGTGAAATATTTTTAAAAAATCAGCTTTGTTTTAAATAAATCTCTCGATGTTTTTCGTATTCTGTAATGTTTATTTTTTTTAAAAAAAGGTTAAAAGTTTGAAGAAATCTTCTTTTTTTTTTTTTTTAATTATTCATACCGTTGTGTATAAAAACGAAAATTTTGAATTGAGGTTTTCCAGTAAAAATGGGACTGGCTCTTCGCTGTACTAAACTATTGCTATTATCATTATAGCTGTACAAGGTTAAATTCTGAATACATAAAACATGGCTTCAGCTATACTGTTAAAGTTTTAAAATAAATTAATATTGCACAGTGTGACGAATTAAATGAATTTGTTTTGTTAATTTACATATTTAATTTTTTTAATAAATGCATTCATAGTTTTTTCCAGGATACGTGACGGTGCCTATTTTTAAAAAGCACCATTTTCCGCTAATAAACATCGCCTTATTTGTTAGCAAAACTCAGATACTCAGTAATGCAAACAGTGCTATTTACAATTATTTATAAATATTATTCTATTCATTCTATTTTATTATTCTATCATATCAATCATATATGTATGTATTGGTCTATTTATCATTCCATTTTATTCATTCTATCATTCTTTTCATTCATTATTCGAAATAAGCACCTCTATGTACTTTGTTAAAAGTACTTTCTCAGTTATACATTTATTTAACAGCAATTGTTTATCAATTTTGTTGATAACCCAATGAAATGTTTACAAAATACATATTCAAATATAACTTAAAATGATCGATATAAATAAATTGCAAATTCTTTTCCTTAGTGTTTGATCATCCATTTTTCCAGCTATCTGAATAAATCATTAATTTAAATATTCATGCCCTAATTCTAATCTTTAAATGCAGATAAGATGCCGATAATTTTTATTTATATTGTTTTGCTATTACTTGTGGGTTATTAAACTGACTTACAATACTACATGACTTTCAAAAAGCTTTTATTTGCATTTAAAATCTTTCTTATCCATATTCACACAGGAACAGATAGCTCATAAATATAAAAGAAAAGAAAATTTAAATAAAATAAATACAATATTTCTTTTCATTTAACTTCTGACGTTTTAATACAAATATTTCCTCGGAAAAGAAGAAATGGAGTGAAAAATTATTAAAGCGAATGGCTATTTGACTTCTAAAATACTTAAAAATAAATCTTTCAATGTATTTTGTTTTTGATTAATGTAATAAATGCACCAGCTAGGAAAAACATTTCATCTTTTAATGTAATATCAATTTAATGTAAATACCACATACACTGTTAAACATTTGCAGCAAACTGTCGCGTCATTCGACTGTTTTTATAGAATACAGTTACATAAGCATAATTTATCCGTATTCTGACCACAATTTCCTCAATAATATGGTCAGATATGATTCATAATATGACATAGTAAACCAACCATTATCTTTAAAAACAGTCAAATGACTGCACAGTTTGCTTCGTATTTTTAATTGTGTACAATCGCGTATAAGTGGATCCCCTTACATGAGGATAGTTTTCCAGGTGTCCTGAATTACTTTTGATTTCCCGATTTTCAAGGTTTTTCGTATAACCACTGCGTAGGATGATAAAAGTTCCCATATTCCATGTTCAACAAATCCTTTTAAATTTCTTTTAGCTAGCCTGTGTTGAATGTAATTTTATGTGAACTAGGGGGCTCACCAACCCCCTCTCAGACACTGCAAACTCTAAAAGTACGCTAATTTAATCGGCTTTAAAAAAAATTCGGAAGAATGAATTATAATTAAAATAACAGTGGCAATCTCCCTGCTAACGGGTTGTTTTCGTCTTTGATTAAATCAGATCAGTGGAACATGTAAAAATAAGCTAATAACTATAAAATGAATTAACCCTCTCGCTGCGGAACTCGAGATTTCATCGGGGATGCATTTTTTCTTCTAATTAACCCCCTTGATTATTCCCACCAGTTATTTCTTTATTGTAAATTTTGCTTTCTTTAATCGGATCATATTCCCGATTAAATTAGATAAATATTTTTTTATTTGAGAAACCGGTGACAAAAGAATAAAAATTCTTAAATATACAATATTTGAAGCTATTTTGATAAAACAATTACGCAGCGAGAGGGTTAAGTAAACAGAGTCTTTGTCTCTCAGTATTTTTAAATAAGACATTTTAAATGTATCGCTTTAAATCTGACGTAATTTTCACCAAAGTTTTCTTTGTCGTTTTAATAATTACGTGAAAATACTTTTGTTGTTAGGAAGGAAATATTATTTGCGCTATCTTAGAATTCTCAACAATAGTTTAAAAAGATTATCTCAAAATATCAAATAAATGTCTCGCGCAAATATATTTTTAAATTTAAACTGTTTGGCAATATTATGAATTGGCAATTTTAAATATGACGTAATTTCCTCTATGTACACTTTTAACGCATATTAATGGATTTATTATTTTACAGTTTTCTTTCTTTTTTTAAAATTCACGTGTAAATATAGGTTTTATGGCGTAATTATATATATCTTCCTGCTTTTAATACGTAATCATTTAATTCTCATTTGAAAGTTTTATTCTGTTTATAATAGTCATGTGTAAACAATTTGTAATTTGAAGGAAATATTATTCATTGTGCTGTTTTTAAATTTGGCAACAATTTAAAATAACACCTTTTTCGAAAAACTGTAAAAAATGCCTCTCGAAATGCTGAAAAATTGAATTTAAAATTGAAATAAAACCTCAAAGAATGAGTGAAATTAAAAAAATTAATGCAGTCTGCACACCGGACACTTTTTAATGTATAAAATGATTAAATTTATATGTATAGCTTTTCTCCTATAAATATTTTTTAAATCTCTTAAAATAATTCTTCGATTTGAAAACTGTCTGCATCAGCGTGCTTATCAAACATTTATCTATAACACCACCGATTTTTATATTTTGGTATGGAATATTTTTCTTAATATTAACGAAGAAATATATCCGGCCACAAAAAATTCAAAACCCGTGGCGGCGGCGGTGACAGCGTTAGTTACATTTTTTTTAGAATAGAGAGATATTATAAAATAGAACCTGCCTATATCTCAGTCTATCTACCTGCTGAGATAGAAAACTGCCTAAAACGCAACATCTTTCCATTCCCTGGCAATTCTGCTTTTGAAGTATTTATTGTACTTACAAGTAAGGTCTCCATAAACGCACACTCAAACTTTTAAAAAAAATTAGAGAATGTTCTTATTATGAGGATATATACCTTTATAAAACAAATTCCGGCGGAATCTCGATATAAAGTCCGTTAAAAGTTAAGGAAAAATTCGTTTTCATCGCGATTTATTGTTGCTTTGCAGCACCATGAAATAATTAAAGAAAAAACGCTTTTATGATACATGTACTCTTTAAGAAAAATCTTTTTTTACTTTGCATATTGAATTAGTTTAAAGAAGATTCACTTCAATAAATACACTTTTATAACTACGGCTTTTTAGTTTATATGCATCTAAAATGCAGGTTTCAGATATACAGTTTTACTTTTAGTAAACAGCATTCGTTTACCAATTTTACTGCAAATTTTTCGAATGAAATTTTTACAAAATACATATTCGAATATCTCTTAAACAGATGAATACAAATAAATATGTAAATAATCTTTCGTAGCATTTTGATTATCCATTTTTCCAGCTATCTCAATAAATCATTGATTAAATATTCATACCCTAATTCTAATCTTTAAACGCAACAAAGATCCTCATAAATTTTTTATTTATATTGTTTTGCTGTTACTTGTGGGTATTCAACTGACTTACAATAATTACTACATAATTTTCTAAAAGCTTTTATTTGCATTCAAAAATCACAAAGGCACCAGACATCTCATAAATTTAGAAGAAAAGAAAATTTAGAATAAAATAAATACAATATTCATGGTTGTTACGCTACAGGGAATTTCCTGACCAGAAAATTCTTCGGCACCAGTACTTCCTTAAAGAGAATCGCTCTTTAAATAAGGAGAACTTTCGTGCGGTTAATTTAGATACATTTTTCTATAAAAAATACTGATATTTTGACTGGAAAATTCCCTGAAGCGTTGCAACCCTGAATATTTCTTTTCATTTAACTTATGACGTTCAAATACAAATATTTCCTCGGGAAAGAAGTAATGGACTGGAAAAAGATTAAAGCGAATGATTATCTGACTTCCAAAATACTTAAAATGAATCTTTCAGTATATTGTATTTTTAGATGAGTTCGTAATCAGATAAATACGTAGCATCTACAGTCGGCGTCCGATCCGTCTGCCTGCCTGTTTGTCCGTCTGTAAGCATATAACAGCGCAAAAACTACCAAAACGAATGGTTTGAAATTTAATATATATAATCGTTGCAGAATGTTGTCGAGTGATTTCACATACAAAGTGCACTTCAAATTTTATGAAAACCGAATCAAAACTTGAAAAGGTATTAATAAAAGTTTTCTTCATTCTATTAAATTCAGTGCATACTCGAAATATAACTTAAATCGATCAATACAAATAAATATGCATATAATCTTGCTTAGCATTTTGATCATCCGTTTTTCAGCTATCTGAATAAATCATTAATTTAAATATTCATGCCCTAATTCTAATCTTTAAACGCAACAAAGATCCCTATAAATTTTTATTTATATTGTTTTGCTGTTACTTCTTTTGTGGGTATTGAACTGACTTACAATAATTACTACATGATTTTCAAAAAGATTTTATTTGTATTTAAAAATCACAAAGGCACCAGCCATCTCATAAATTTAAAAGAAAAGAAAATTTAAAGAAAAATAAATACAATATTTCTTTTCATTTAACTTCTGACTTTCAAATACAAATATTTCTTCGGGAAAGAAGTAATGGACTGGAAAAAGATTAAAGCAAATGATAGCTTGACTTCAAAAATACTTAAAATGAATCTTTTAATGTATTATGTTTTTGATTAATTGAGTAAATGCAACAGATTGGAAAATAATTTTATCTTTGTCATTTTAATTAGAGATCGACCGAAAATTCGTTTTCGTTTTCGGCCCAAAATCTCAGTTTCGCCGAAAATGTTGTCTAAAGTTCGACCGGACCGAAACTCGACCGAAACTATCTGTATTTCAAAAATCTCGCTTCTATCCTTCAAAACTTTTCAACATCACTTATTGATTTGAGCTCCCTCGGCTCAAATGAGACACTTTTTATTTATTGCTATTAACTTCATTGTGTATAATTATGAGTCATCACTGACTCAAGATGTGGGTGCAAATTATAAAGCAAGAATGCATATATGACTTAACTTTGAAGACGCTTTTCACGCGTTCATTAAAAGCTTCAGACTTAACAACTATAGAAAAGCTTTGTTTGAAACCGCAGAAGTGTTTCGAATACTCATTTAGTGTAGTAAAACATTGTATAGCAGGGTAGTATATTAGTATATTTTAGTATATCAGATGATCATTTAAAAAAAAATCATTATGAAAAATAAATCGAGGTATGTATACCTAAAACATTTTTTAATTAGGTAAAATTCCTGTAATTGAAAAATTATTTTGTGTGATAACTTAATTGCATTTTATTTTATATGAAAATAAAAAGGTCAGATGCATTTTGGTCAGCGGTACAGAGAGCCAACTTGGGCACACACGTTACTAATTATGTACCGGGTGAGCCAAAAGTTCGTTAAAACTGTAAAAACTCATAAAGAAGGAAAAAATTGTAATAAAGGAGTGCGGTTTGCAAGAAAGGGCTCACAAGGTAGTTGGATTTTGTTTTAGCAGAAAAAAAAATTAGTTAAAAAAATCACAAATAGAGGGCTCTGGCGACCCAAAACTTAATGAACAGGACAACAATACGCACCATTCATTTATTCTTCCAATAACAAATGTTTAATATGACCTACAGAACATTCTACGACACAACTGTTGTCCTGGTCATTGTGTTTCGGGTCGTCAGCGCCCTCTACATGTGATTTTTTAACTAAAATTTTTTTTTGTTACAATACTTGTTTATATGATGACTTGCTTATTTGATGACCCCTTACTTCAAGAAGATTAACACGTCGTAACGCTTGAATATCAGTATTTTCGAATAGTTATCATTTCTTACTTAATCGCAGAAAATGACTATGAATTCTGCGATTAATTAAAGTGGTTATAAGATTTAAAGTTCTGATAAAATAAATATTTCAATGTATTTTGTTTTTGAATAATCGAATAAATGCATCAGATTGGAAAATAATTTTATTTTTGCCAATTTAATTTAAATGCCGCATAAAATCGCTTATAAGGCAATGACCTTACTTTAGTAAGATTAACAGGTTCTACCGTTTGAATGTCGGTATTTTCAAATAGTTATCTTTCCTTGAATAGTTTCAAAAAATTATTACGGATTATGCTATTAATTAAGGTGAAGAGGTTAGAAAACAAATGTTATTTTTTGAGACTTTACTTTAAATACCATATATGCTCGCGTATAAGGCGATCCCCGTATTTCAAGAGGTTTAAATTTTTATGTTCTGAATTATGAATTCATGAAAATGTTAACTTCTAAAGCATTTTTCGCGAATTTTTGAAACAACATTAGACGATTTGCATAATTATTTAATAAATTTTAGAAGGGTTTTAGGAGGATTGGGGGATTTAGAAAGATTCATTAAATTTGAATTTATAAGGATTTTGTGCAATATTTATAACCCCACTCAAATCTTTTATTTTAAATATTTTTCTTAGAATTTTGTAGAATTAGGAAATATACAAATATAATGTTCTTACAATAGAAATATTGAAATATTTCCGAATTTAAAATCCTTACCCCAAAACCAAGAAAGCTGAAATGATGCAAAGACAAAAGAAATCACCCTTTTAAAAATATTTTGTTTTGTGTAACCTATAATGCTTTTGGAACAAGATAAAGTAATGGCTCTATAACTCATTCTAAACTTTAATACTACTAATCTATGTATTAAATGAATTTTATAACAAGTTATTTTAATGGTAATTATAAGTACCATCAGTAGTTAAAGGGTTAAACAGTCTTATCGTTTGAATATCAGCATGTTTGAAGAATTATCTTTTCTTGTTTAATTGCAGAAAAATATTACGATACTGTGATTATTTATGGTATAGAATATTTAAAAGTAATTTTATTTTTGTCAATGTATTTTAAATACCACATATATTCAGCTATGACGCGATCCTCTTGCTTCAAGATTATTAACACGTCTTGCCGTTTGAATATCAGTATCTTCGAAGACTATCATTTCTTGTTTTAATCGCAAAATAAGTGGTATGAATTCTGCGATTAATAAGGGCGAAGGAAATTGTAAAATAATTTTATCTTTTTTAAAGTACTTTAACACTAGAACTGCCATAGCAATCATTTTGACCGGTACCAAATAAAAATACTTTGATTCGAACCAGAAATTTCATTCTAAAATAAGTTAAATATGTACCGCGAAGAAACAAGTTAAATAAATGAGTTAGGTAATTTTGAATAAAAATTCTGGTGTAAAATATTTTTATAACACTTGAGTAAATTTTCCGGCGGTTCTAGTGTTAAAAACCGCATATAAGAATATCCCTTTAATTAAAGAGGATTGACAAGTCTTAAAGTTTGAGACTCAGTACTTTCGATTAGTTATGTTGTTTTGTTTAACCCTTTTGGTCGCAAATTATGAATTCATGAAAATTTCATCTTCTAAATCATTTTTTGTGAATTTTTGAAACTACATTATAAAATTTACACAATCATTCAATAAATTTTTGAAAGATTTTTCAAATTAAAATTAGTTAATTAAATTTGAATTTATAGGGGTTTTGTGCAATATTTATAACTTCACTCAAATCTTTCACTTTAAATATCTTTTTCGTATCGTGTAGAATTAAGAAATGTACAAGTATAATATTCTTGCAATAGAAATATAGAAATATTTCCAAACTGAAACTTCCCTCCCCCGCCCCCCCCAATTTTCCAGCGTCAAGCTAGCTAAAAAGATGCAAAGGCAAAATAAATCATCCTTTTAAAGGTATTTTTGTTTTGTGCAACCGATAATGCTTTTGGAACAAGATAAAGAAGATTTATGTATAACTCCATCTATACCAGTGGTTCCCAACCTTTATCGACCACGCCCCACCAAAGCATCTGTAAAGTCACTATGTCCCCCACCACTGTAATCTGTCAATTATGTCTCTTATTGCTTAAAAAGTGAACTCTATTCACACGGTGGGAGTGTAATAATGCCTTAACAATAACTTTTCATTTCACATTTTTTATCTTATCAAACAGGTGAATCTTCTACCACAAATGTGTTTTTAACATAATTTTTAAAATGCAATGAGATTATACAATTTTGCCTATATGCCAAAACGAGATTTGTTGTACTTTTCCAACTTAACTCAACGTGAAAGAAAAATAGTGTCTGCATTTTTATCTTCACAAAATATCTTAAACATACACTTACTTTTAACGTTAAAACTGACAAATTCATACATTTTATAATGCAATTTTGTAACTTATTAAGAGTTGGTGGAAAATCTTTGGATACTGATTTTTCTTGATATGTATAACAAAATATGTAAGAAGTATTTCAAGATTATCATCTTTATCAATTTCAATTAGCTATTGTTCCACATAACACATTCTCTCTATTTTCCCTTTCGCAATATTGCTTATTGTCTTCGCGAATAGAAGTAGAAAACTCATTCAATAAATAATCGAAAACGTTACGAAAAATTTTTAATTCAGCACCAGAAAATTTATAGTGAATTTTAATACTTTTATATATATCAAAATACTTGATAAGATTATTTACATAATTATTCCGGTTTTAATTCTATTTTAAAATTTCGATAGGGAACATTTAAAATATTTAATAAAATAAACTGATTTCTTATTTTGCTTGCATCCCATTTTTTTTTTTAGTCTACAACATCACTTTCCCCCCAAAACAACAAAAGTAACTCATAGCAAATGAGTGCGTAAGAAATTTGGAATGTCCCCCTAGAAGACCAAATTGCCCCCCGGTGGGGCGTACGCCCCACGTTGGGAACCACTGATCTAAACGGTATTATTACTAATCGATGTATTAAATGAATTTTATTACAAGTTATTTTAATGGTACTTTAAAGTAATGTCTTGGCATAAAAGGCTAATCGCAGAAATTATTATGAATTCTGCAATTACTTAAAGCAAAAGACATTGTTAGGAAATACTGGTTTGAAGTAGAAGGATCTATTATTTTTATCTAGTAGAAAGAAGGATTGACTATATTCGAATATATACGGTAAATAATTTTAGCGTTGAATGTTTCAAACTTCATTCAGTTAAGCAGTACTTTAAAAACAATGTTTAAAGAGATTGATGTCAATATTTTAGGTGACTAATAATTTAAATAAAATTTGCAAAATGTATTCTTCAAATATTGATAATAAAGCTTTATTCGTAAGTAAAAAATAAGAGTTCCAAGTGAAACCAATAAATAATATCAAAGTAACTATAATTATTTTATTGTTTAGTAGTTTAATTAAATTATTTGTCAAAACTATTGTTTTCTCTTGTACAGTCGTGGGAAAAAAGTAATCACCCCTACTATGCAACAAATTATTGTAGAAGAATGCTACTGGTACCAAATGATTGGAAACAAAGTCTTCTTTTAAACGATGTATACAAAATTTACTTAGGGGGCATCTACATAACTAAACGAACCCAAACTTTGTTTTTTCAATAGCAATAACCTAGTTTGACACCATAAATAAATTCTAACCCTTCAGTTAGCCCAAAAATAAATTTTCATGAAATTCGTACAATTAGTTTCAGAGAAATTAATTATTTTAAAATGAGCCTGTTTTAGGGGCTGTATCTTAATTGAAGTTCAGTACTCGATTGTTAAAATGCTACATAATGACTATGCCACTTTTATTAACGCATTATTTCTTGCCAATATGACTATTTCACTCGCTTAATACATATAGACTACTACCAGCATAAATGTTTGAATAAAATGAGTAATATATATATATATTTTTTTTTTTCAAATTACGCTTTTCTGCTCATCACAGGAAGCCACCATTTTGACTTTTTAATAATAATTCGAAAACTAGTAGGAAGAAAAGTTGAAAATTGAAAATTCGCAAAAAACAGGACATAGTAAATATAAATCTATCAAAATATTGTAGGTTGCAATCCATATTTCTTTCGAATATTAATTTCATAATTCATAATTCATATTACAAAATTTTTAAAATTACAAATTCAATGTATTTATGTTTAGGTTTTTTTAGTATTATAGCCACACACACAATTTTCACATTGGGATTGTAATTTCAGGATATATTAATACAAATATGAAAATGTAATTTAACATTAGAAGCTCTAAATTCTGAATGTTTATAATTCAAAAACTTATCACCCAAATGATATGAAATTTCGTTTCAAGGCAGATTGTATACCGAAGATTGAAAATATAATGTCAAAATTTGGTGTTGCCATTGAAAAAAAAGCGAAGTTTGGTATGGTTTTTATTTGTAGATTGCTCCCTGATTATATTTTATATCATTTAAAAGTAGAGTTTATTTTCAGTCGTTTGGTACCAATAACTTTATTCTATTATAATTATTTGCAGAGTTAGTACGGGATTTTACTTTTTTCTTTCACTGCTGTACAAATAAAAAATAATATAATTATAAATTATATTTTTGAATAAAATTTAAATTAATGTATTTAAATATATATGCAAACAATTTTGCTTAGTATTTGTATCGTCCGCATTTCCAATTATCTGAATAAATCATTAATTTACATATTGATGAAACTACTCCAATCATTAAATACGATATAGAACATCATAATTTCTATTTCTTTCTGAATCTAGTCGGCAAGGTTCTGAGTTAAAATAATTATTACATGGTTCTTCCAAAACCTTCATTTATATTTAAAAATCTAACACAAATAAATATTTCCAATTATCTCACATAAGCATTTATAATTGTCTCCCATAAATATTCATAAGTGGAAAGAGATCTGATAAATATAAAATTAAAGAAAGTTAAGTACAATATTTTCTTACATTTAATTTATGACATTTTAATACACATATTTTTTCTTGAAGAAAATCGATTTGAAAAGGATTAAAGCAACTGATTATTTAACTTTAAAAAAATCAATACAAATTTTTTTCTGATTAATCGAATAAATGCATTAGATTGGAATGGAATTTTATCTTTCTGAAATAATTTTAAATGTCATATATCTTTGCGTCAAGTTAACCACCTTACTTCGAGAGAAATAAGGGGTCTTTTCGTTTGAATAATAGTGTTTCCAAATAATAATCTTCGCCATCCCAACTAGCAGAAATTGTTAGCCTATCGTTTGAAATTTATTGAAACCATTTGGAATTGGTGGGATACAGAGGTTTCCGTAATTTGCATTATATCTCAGCAGCTACTGATCAATTCTTACTAGCCCAATTCTGATAGAATGCCTTTCTACTCTTATGTAAGGGTTCTCTAGTTCACGAATGAGTTTTGTGCGATCATGATGTCCGAATTCTAACATTTGTACTTGAATGAGACCTATACCGTTATTTTTTTAAGTTTCGTAAAGAACGTATGAATTTCGGGGTATTAGTCCAGGCAATAGAGAATTTTACCTAGCAAAATTAATGGTAGTTCTGGAAGTCGGCTTACTTTATGTTTTTTGGGTCGCTGAATCCGAATTTGTAACTTCCCACCAAAATTTCCCCCGGCACCTCCCCCCCCAAATTTTGGTAAAAAGCCCCCCAAAAAGGTTTTTATTAAAAAAATCAATTTTTTATTGTTTTAGGCGAAAAGTATCTAGAAATTCAGAAAGTAGGCAAAATTTGCAACAAATTAGGGTTGATTTTTGACGGCCAATTATCTACACGAGGGATATAGGCCCGGGGGGAGTGCCCTCTGTGGGGGTCTTTCTAAGGGAACCTAATCCGTATTAACGCATGGAAGATCCACGGCTCGAAGAAAACCACGAAAACTCCGAACGATTATGCCGACGTGCGCGATTGGGATCGAACCCAGCACCTCCCGTCTACCAGCTTCGAGAGCAGAACCTCTCGGCCACTGGTGGGGCTGCAACAAATTAGATACATGACATTATGACTTAGGATGAAGGGGAAGGGGGGATCTGTCTCGGAACATGCGCGCGGTATTGCGTGGACTAAGTTGCGCAATTCCACTTAACCACTCACACGTTTACATTCGCCCTCCAATCTCCCTTCCGAACTTTCCTTATAAGGTTTACTTTAAGTTTTTCGGGTCGCTGAATCCGAATTTTTAACTTACCCCCAAAATTCCCCCCCCCCCCACGAAAACCCTCAAAATAGATGTTATTAACTTAAATTTTTTATTGTTTTAGGGGAAAGGCATTACGAAATTCAGAAACTAGATAAAATTTGCAAGAAATAGGATACATGACATTATGACGTAGGATAAACGGGGAGAGAAGGGGCTGCCTGGGAACATTCCCGCGCGCTTTTCTCAAAAATCAAATTTTTTCAAAAAATCAATTTTTTGGGGGGTTGCCGGATGAAATTTTGGTGGGAAGTTACAAATTCGGATTCAGTGGCCCAAAAAACATAAAGTGAGTCGAAATCCAGAACTAGTATTAATTTTTCCAGGTAAAATCCCCTATTGCCTGGACTTCATAACTTAGTGCATGTAGTGCCACAGTGCATGTTCAGAGGCAGCCCTCCCCCTACCCGTTCATCCTACGCCATAATGTCATGTATCCGATTTGTTGCAAATTTTGTCTAGTTTCTGAATTTCGTAATGCTTTCCACCTAAAACAATAAGAAATTTAAGTTAAAAACATCTATTTGGGGGGGGGGGAGGGTTTCGGGGGGAAATTTTTTTGGGGGAAGTTAAAAATTCGGATTCAGCAACCCAAAAAACTTAAAGAAAACCTTATAGAGAAAGTTCGGAGGGGAGTTAGGAGGGCGAATGTAAACGTGTGAGTGGTTAGGTGGAATTGCGCAACTTGGTTCTCGTAGCACCGCGCGCATTTTCCGAGGCAGATCCCCCATTCCCCTTCATCCTAAGTCATAATGTCATATATCTAATTTGTTGCAAATTTTTTCTACTTTCTGAATTTCTAGACACTTTTTCCGTAAAACAATAATAAAATGGATTTTTTTAATAAAAACCTTTTTTGGAGGGCATTTTACCAAAATTTGGGGGGGGGGGGTGACCGGTGGAAATTTTGGTGGGAAGTTAAAAATTCGGATTCAGCGACCCAAGAAACATATAGTAAGCCTTTTTCCAGAACTACCATGAATTTTGCTAGGTGGAGCCCCTATACGGTCTCAATTGCCTGGACTATACCTGGTTGCCTCGTTTATTTTTGTAATACTGTGTTAATTAGATAACTATGGTTGTGTAGTAGCTACACTGCTGGCCACACAAAATGCAACACCCTGAAGGAAACATGCAAATCATGTGAAATTTACATCATGCGTTTGCGGCGATGAAATATGCAAATTATTAGCATCGCAGCACAGACGTACATCGCAGGCGACCATAACGCCACCCGCAAGCGCTATATAAGGGGAAAACAGATTGGCGATTTGAAGTACGGCAATTGTTTTTTTGTGCGCTTTTTTTGCCCAAGCTATTTACCTATCCCTTGTGGAAGAAATAGAGCGTCTTTTGACCAAGTTTCTGAATTCGACAGAGGAAGAATAGTAGTCAGTAGGAATTGCGGATTATCCTTCAGAGAAATCGGTCAACGTGTTGGACGAAACCATGCAACTGTGATGCGAATCTGTAATCGCTGGATGCAGGAGGGAACGACGAACCGACGGGGACGATCGCACCCACCTCGTCGCACCACTGCCCGTTATGACAGGCGGATTGTGTGCATGGCAGTGATGGATCGCGCAACCACATCACGAACTATAGCACAACAGATTCAGTCTACTACGCATGATTCGGTGTCCGCTCGTACCATTCGATGCCGTTTGAAGCAGAGTAAATGTCCGCAAGGCATCCATTGATTCGTTTACGCTTGACTGGAAACCACAGGCGTTTGCACCGCCAATGATGCGAAGAACGGCGGACATGTATAAAGGAATGGAACGACATTGTGTTCACTGATAAATCCCGCTTCTGCCTGCAACATCACGATGGTCAGATTCGAGTTTGGAAACACCGTGGTGAGAGGCTGCTGAACTGTTGCGTTAAGCATCGTCACACTGGTCCTGCACCCGGTATCATGGTTTGGGGGTGGTTTGGATTTTACTGCCGCACCCCTCTAGTACTCATTGCCGGTACACTGAACAGCCAGCGCTACATCTCTGAGGTGTTGGAGCCCGTGGTCCTCCTATACATTCAGCGCTTGCCATCAGTCATATTCCAACAGGATAATGCCCGACCACACGTGTCGAGCTATGTTCAAGAGTTCTTCTTTAACCATCAGATTGAATTGCGTCCTTGGTCTGCTTGTTCTCCCGATCTATCGCCAATCGAAAACGTGTGGTCCATGCTTGCACAACGACTGGCCCGGGATACACCACTCGCTGCTACACCAGATCAACTTTGGCAATATGTGGAAGCCGCATGGACTGCTGTACCCCAAGGAGACATCCAAAGCCTCTTTGATTCTATGCCAAGGCGTGTGGCAGCGGTTATAGCCAACAATGGCGGCTACACTAACTACTAATATTGTCATCATCCACACATCACAAGAGGCTGTAATTTTAATCGTTTGATCTTTGCACAACATGTTATCTGCCAAATAAATTTCGCTGTGATATCTCTGGTTCTTCTTGGTGTTGCATTTTGTGTGGCCAGCAGTGTATATATAGTATGGTAGGAAATCGATTCAATGGGTTTTGGAACACAGTACGCTGTCTGGTTTACGGGTTTTTCTGTGAAATTGAGCTACGTGCTAACTTCAAGCGATGTTTCCTACAGCAGTTTTGATAGAGTCATCTGCTGTGAGCTTTTGACAATTTGGTAAGGTGTTGAATTTTATGTTTGAATAATGAGCAATAATAGAATCCACGGGATTTTATTTATAGTGATATTATCTGCTGATGCGGCCTTTATAGATTCCAGTAGAATGTAGATGGGAACATTTCGAGCCAAGTTACGCGAGTTAAATTTAATAAGTTTTTGGAAAGGATTCACTCACTCAGTCAATCTTTCGTAAAATTTGATGGATTTTCAATAGTTTGCATTTAAATTTATTCGTTCTACTGC
The DNA here is from genome assembly GCA_963932465.1 of Maratus speciosus. NCBI lineage: Eukaryota > Metazoa > Arthropoda > Arachnida > Araneae > Salticidae > Maratus > Maratus speciosus. The sequence continues at coordinate 217,880,714 of OZ010797.1, read as the reverse complement.
TAACTCTTCGTTTACTTTTATAAATAAATTGTTGTTTAATTAAATTTGTGCAAAAGCCTCTTTTCAATGAACAGCCCCGGAGGGTATGTCACGCACTGTTTGGCCGTTGTTGAAAATGGTTTGTGAGTTATCAGAAGCATTTATTATTGTGGGTCAACGTGAGACAATAATTAGTCAGTATTGATCGAATCATTTTATACTACTTGGGTTATTTAATTGCAGAAAATTATAACGAATTCTACGATTGAATAAGTCAAAGAAAACTCTCTGGAATTACTTGTGTTCAAACGGAAGGATCTGTTATACCTCTTCAAGTGGCAACTGGGGGTGGTGTGGTGGTGGTGAAGGGGGAGTCGATGTATACGCGTGTATGTACATGCGTCAAACGTTTTTAAGCGTTGGACGCCTTATATTCCATTTAGTTATACAGTAATATAAAAACAGTATTTAAAGCGATTGATGTCAATATTTCAGTTGTTTAATGTCTTAAATAAAGTTGTAAAATTTATAGTTAAAATATTGATAGCATAAAGACTTTATCCTGGTATAAATATATTAGGTGTAACGGTAATTTAAATATAATGTCAATTTTTGTTTTTATTGGTCATTAGCTTGTAAAAGGGTAATTTTCCCCTGCACTAATAAAAGAGACAATAACTGTACAATATATGTTTGATTAAAATTTAAATAGATGATTGACATAAATTTACAAATGGTATTGTTTAATATTTTGATCACACGTTTTTCCTGCTATATGCATAAATAATTAATTTACATATTCATACGTTTATTCAAATCTTAAAATACAGTCATCCTGATAATTATTATTTTTCTGCCAATGGGGACTATTAGCTGAGTTAAAATTATTATTATATGATTTCTCACAACCATTGATATAAACTTAAAAATCAGCCATAAATAATCAGAAAGAATCAGATATCACATAAATATAAAATAAGTGAAAGTTTTAAGAAAGATAAATGCAATATAGTTAGTTAGTTATTTAAGCTATGAGGTATTCGCTACGGCTTTTGCCGGCATGACCTCAAATGATCACAAAAATGGCGTTATTTCCTTGGGACAACCACAGATTCAACCTTCCTCCACGAGGAAAAAAACGTTGCAATCAAAGTGCAATATTCTTTTATAGTAATCTTCTGACCTTTTATTACAAATATTTCCTGGATTAAATGCAATCGATTTGAAAAAGTTTAAAGCGAATGATTATTTCACTTAAAAGGAATTTTTTAATATACTTTGAGTTTGATTAATCAAACGAATGCATCCAATTTGATAATTCAATCTTCAATTTTAATAATTTCCTTTATCATTCAAATAACGATAATATTAAAATAAAAAAATATTTAAAAGAAATAAATTGACATAAAAATTAAAATTTTAAATTAATCATAAAACAAATACCTTTATCCACGAGTAGAACATTTCAGATTTAATTGAATAGGAATAATATCAAGGTATCTATCATTATTTTGTAGTTTTGTAGTTTAATTAAATAGGATATTAAAATATTCTTTTATCTTCTAAAAATGAATATTATGTTGTTTTTTATGAAATCTTTAAAGGTAAAATCAGAAGCGTTTCTAATTAAAAGATGAGATTTATAATTTAAATTTAATGTCAAATAATTAGCATTTATTACTAAGTGAATACTGTCTAAATTGTATAAGTTAAAGCATTTGCCACAGTGTACTATTAAATAGCAACAAATATGGATTAAGGTTAAAAAGCAGAAAACCAACGTTTAAAAATGCACAAATAATACATAAAAAGCAGCAAACAGCTGTTTCGAATTTACTAGCTAAATTATTCTTCAGTGCAAGATAGAGCAAGGCACAGTGTTCTAGAAAAAAAAAACAAGGTTGAGCAAAATGACAGAATGTCTTATATACCCGATATGGGTAACAAATGAGCTAAAAACAACTAATGAGAGAGAAGTAGATGAAACGACTGAATGAACAAGTAGCCACATCTGCCGGAGAACGAGAGAAAAAGAAACCAAAAAAAAGGGGAAATAAATTTAATGATTTCCAAATACTTGGAAAATCAGGAGTACAACATAAGTCATTGACTAAAGAGTGAGAATTTTTAATGATGTGGTAAGTCTCCATAAAATCAAGATCAAGGAACATTTTTGAATAATAATGGATGAGGAAAAATTGAATCTATGTTGAAAAGACCAACAATGTTGAGCAATAGAAAACCGTTTAAGCTCCTGATTTTTAACATAACCTTCATGCTCTTTAAAACTAAATCTAAGAGCACGTTTAGTCTGGACAATATAAGAAAGACCACACTGGCAAGAGATATGGTAAATACTCCAGTTATCTAGGCAATCAATGGCGTGCTTGAGATTTGAAAAAGAGATTTTGTTAACAGGAGAAAAAAAAACATTAAAATCAAACCTTCTTAATATTTTAGCAACTTGCTGACTCATTTTAGGAAAAAATGGCAACACAACTGAAGTATTAGAGTTGGAATTGGAACGCTTTTCAGATTAGACGGGTTTCGACAATTTCTTATGAATAGAATCTATAATATTAGAGGCATAACCATGGTCAACAGCAACAGCTTTGAGGTAATTAAGTTCAGCGCTAAGTAACTGATGAGTGGGACAAATACTCGTAGCCCGAAAAATAAAAGTATTGAAAGCAGCGAATTTCTGGTTAGGAGGATGAGAAGAATACTTGTGAAGTGGGAGACTGACAAAAGGTCTACGAAAGACGGTAGTGTGAAAGCCATTTTCACAACGAATAACATTATTTAATAACATATAATATTTGTGCATTTTTAAACGTTGGTTTTTTGCTTTTTAATATTCTTGCACAAAGACTGTATTTTGCTATTTTTATGGATTGAGGTGCTTGAATATGTTCGGAGCACTATTTCAAAAAGCATGACATGGAAAAATTTAGCGACACTTTTAAATGTACAGGGTGTTCCGAAATTCGACCGTTCATTCAGTTATCATACCAGATGCTGTGATCGTTAATGTTAGCTGGGTGAATTATGTCCTCCAGATTCGTCCGGAATGGCTCAGTTGGCAGAGCTTTGGAGGTTTGAGCCAAGAGATCCCTGGTGGGTTCCTGATATTTATATGTAAACATGTAGTCATTATTCTAACATTTGTGCGTGAACTAGCCGCCTATTCTGTGATTTTTTTTACTTGCTGCAGCACATGAATTTTACAAGGGCTTCTTTTACTTTCAAGTGCCTAAATTTTTCTGAATATGAAAGTTGCGGTTATTTTATATAGCAATATCGTCGGCAAACTATGCAACATGAAAACAGTTTTGCCACTAGGCTACATTTTAAATTCAGATTTATTGATTGGCACCACTTTTTTAAAATAGTAAAATTCGCCTTATCCCCTTCGAGACGAGCGTCTTTTACTGAATTTTTAAACTTTAACCACCGGTTTTTCAAAACAGAAATTTTTGCCTAATTGAATCGGGAAAATGCTCAGATTAAATAAGGCAAAACTTACAATAAAAATTTACTGGTGAGAATAATCACCGATTCTGATCTCCTTAAGCGGCACGAATACTGGTCGCTCGTCCCCAAGGGGTTATTTAATGACATTTTATTTAAGGCGAAACCAAGGGAGTTTTACCATTTCAGAAAAGTGGTGCCAATCAAGAAATCTGAGTTAAAAAAAAGTAGCCCACTGGCAACACTGTTTTCAAATTGGATAGTTTGACATGGTACCGACGATATGTTAATTAGGTTTTTGTGGTTGACTAGCTGCATACAAAAGACGATATAGTGTGTATCGTCGGATTTTGTCGGACCCGTCCCTCGTGGAACATCGAAGAATGTTTGAGCTTACAATGAGCTCCCCACATCTCGTTACCACTGCAGTCTCATCTCGACTGAGTTTAGATTACGATTCTTCAACGATAATAATAATAATAAACTGAATGAATGCTCTCTTGCTTTGAAATATAAGTATCTCACATTTAAACAAAAATATTCCTGTTGAGGATCAAATTTCATAAAGTAATACTTGATAAATGTTAAATGAGCCAGTAGGCCTGAATTGAAGACCTTCATTAGTATACTACTGTATCATTTAAGTTAAATTAGAATTACACGAGTTCAAATTTTAAAACTATGTGTTCTGGCCATAAAAAAAACCTTTTCTTGAGTAGACGCTTGCTTTTCAGTTGAAAAATTAAATAACTTGTTTGATTAATTTTACCGTGTGGAATAATTGTGATAAAATTAATAACGTGTAAATCACAATTTTTTGGTCACTTTTAAAAACATAGTAAGGGCGGTACTCAGTGACAAAACAGATAAAAATTACAAAATAATTATGTGTTTAACACTTAGCCTTATTTGGGCCCTTCAATGTTCAACCAATGTTTAAAGTTAAATTTCTCGGTTTTTTTTTTTTTTTTTTTTTTTTTTTTTTTTTTTTTTTTTTTAATACTCTTTTTCTTTGTTTTTATTGCTAATTTATCACCAGCGTAAGGAATTTGCTTTTCAGTTCATGTGTTTGTCAGTATCATAAATACCACTTTTCTGAAAAAAAAAAATAATAAACACTGCGTACTAACTCTGCGACTAATTATAATAAAAGAAAGTTACTTGTACGAAACGATTAGAAATAAAGCCTCTCTTTAAATTATGTATTTAAAATCTGATTCGGGCGCCATCTAGAAATCAAAATCAGACTATAGCTACCTTCTTACTTTCCATGAAAAAGAGCCACAATCTTTAATAATACTCATCACTTCAAATGGACACGTCACTCCATACTTTAGTAGAAAGTAATGTTTAATAAAACTCTGTACTACAAGACATATTATTATTTACAGGATGGCTGTACAATATTTACATAGTAAAGAACGGCAGAAAAAATCCGCGTGTGAAAACACTGATTCGCAAAACATTTTATCATTTCCCGCCTCCCATAAAATCTCCAGGGGAATTAAAAAGCAAGACAGCCTGCATTTCGCAACCTTTTCAATGTGCGTCTCAGAACACCCTGCGAGGAAATCTAACGCAAGGGATGAAGGGAGAAAACTATTTGGAGCCGCTATAATAAGGAACAATCGTGTAGTGCTGCCATCTAGTGTAGCAATCTTTAAATATTTGTTACAAGACCAAAATTTGTTTTGTTTTTTAAGCACAACACCCAATTATGAAAATACATATGAAATCTTCGGTTCAAACTGTTATATTTATTAGAAGGTGCATAAAATCTGTTTTATCTACTCCCACAGTGAACCAAGTCTGTTTTCATATATTTTCTCATATATGTCATCTGTTTATAGACTTTGTTTATTCTGAGAGTGAATAAAACAGATTTTTTGCATCTTTTAAATGGACTATCTCATTTTTTTTTTCAAAATGGACTTGGTCTATTATGGTTGTGAGCCCCTCATATACAAGTCCCTGTATTTGTATAATTTATTCCAGTTCATACTTCATCAAATTGTTTTTCTTTTATGTATAAATGTGATGTTTATTAATTTTATACTAATTTTGGAGATTGAATTAAAAAAGATTAAAATCAAAAGTTGATATTTTTACTTTAAAAAGCATTGGCGTATGAAGTGCACTATGCATGTTTTATGTTACTTCAAACCGTCCGTGTTTTTAAACATTAATCATTCGTTTTAAGGAATGTTTTCCTTTACATAAATGGAACTGGAAAAATGTTAGATATTATTTTGAAAAGTATTTACTTGAGGAAATAAATTGAAAATCATTTTTAAACATATATTAAATAAACATATTTTTATTTAAACGAATTTAATTTTCTTTATACCCTTAAAGAAAACTCTAATTTAATTTTTTTATTAGAAAAACAAATTACCCATCACAAACAACAACAGCTTTGTTTTTATAATATTTGCTTGGAGTAAAACATAAGTTTCTAATATATAGCTTTTTATGTTCAATATTTCTTTTTTACTTCTGTATTATTTTTTATTGACTCGAGATGCATAGATTTCATTTTTTACTTGTATGTAGAATTGAAGTAATGAATAAAATATTTAAATGAATTACGTTTCCAGATTAGGCAAAGAATAATAAGTGAAAGAATTTCTTATTGCTTTGAAAGCTAAATATCTGCCCATTTAAATGAAAAATATTCTTTTTGATGATGTACTTTATAAAGTCATTTTAGATAAAAGCTATATGAGCTCTTGTACCTAAATTAATTTTTTAATAAATCTTCTTGAAGAGTTTGGTTAAAATAAGTCAAAAATATTCTTACTTTGTCATTCATTTCAGAATGAATTCTTTTTGACATAATTGCAATTATTTTAGATACAATTTTATAAAGCTTATTTTTGAGCACAGAAATTAAAAAGATTTGCAAAAAATAAATCATTGAAAACATATTTTCTATAAATCTGTTTTGTAGTTAAATAATAATAATAATTTTTTAAAATGGTACACAATTTAAAGAAAAATATTTTTCCATCATTGATAAATCAAGATGAGCTTCAGAAAGTGAGAAATAATTTAAAATACTTAAGACTATATATAAATTTTCTTAAATGTTATGTACATAAATATATACTCGTATGTATATATAAACTTGCAAAAGTCATGCTTTGTTTGGATTCGCGAAGCATTATTTAATAAGGTAAATATTTGAAAGTAAAAATATTTTTTTTATATTATTTTTGCATCTTTGTTAAACAAAAACGTTATTTTATGTTTTGGTGCATTTTAATTTTAGAAATGTAAATTCAGCCAAATAACTAAGAATTTCCTCGATTTTTTTTTATTTATGATATAACTCATGGATATAACAAATTTAACAATTAATTTTTTTGTTTATCTTTCGTTGCCGCTTTACAAAAAAAAAAAAAAATCGTAATATACTTTTTTAAAAATGCGTAAGTATCGTCTGCGTAAATGATTTCACATAATAAGAATAAATTGTGTATTTGAATTCTTAACACTGAAAAATACTTTTATAACTGAATGTAAGTAACAGAATTTTCACAAATTTTTATTCATTAAAAATATGCTATAATTTTCATGAAAAAGGTATTTTAAAATTTTCATAAAAAAATCATGAAACTTTTTTAATTAATCATGATTCTATCTATAATGACTAACTCCATGATTTATTTTTTCTTCTGAAAATATACGTGTTTAATTTTTTTTATTTGCAAAAATGCGTCCATAATGGAAGAACGTGTAAAATAAATTAATTAAAATAATAAATTTTTTAAGGTTATTCTACAAAAAATAATATTGTGCAAATCTACTGATCATAATTTATTTTTATGTTTAAATTCAAGTCAAAATATTGAATTTTTTTTTTTTTTTTTTTTTTTTTTTTTTTTTTTTTTTTTGTAAAGTGTACGACAAAATGTAATTTGTGTAGCCTAGTAGAGGATTCGCTTCGCTCATCCTAATATATATTACATTTACAATATGAAAAACTGCTGCTCCTGTTTAACTTAAAATATTTTACATACAAGTTAATTAGTTTTCATATTTCAAGTAATTTTGAAGAAAAGTTCCTTACAGTATAGCATGTAAAACCCTTGAGGGAAATTGATGATGTATCTCATTTTTATATTAAAGATAACTTTTTAGACAGGATACAAGATACCTCATCCTTCGTAATTTTCAAACAGATAAAAATAAACGAGGTATATCGTCAATGACACTCATGGGGCTAAGAAATAATAATATGAAAAAGTTATAATTAAGTAAAAAACGGGCCGTAAAGTTAGGAGGTAAGGAGATTCTGTAAAATGAACGGAGCCATAAATTTTAAGCTATTTGATACTTTTAGAAATATAATTAAGGAATGTATCTTAATAATATTTATGGATGTTAGATATCTGCATTAATGTTTAGAAGTATCTTTTATAGTTCAGTTACAAAACATATAAAAGCATTATCCTTAATATAAGAAATCATTTTTAAACAGTTTAGTTTTAAAGTACTAGATTTTATTTAGTATGAGAAAGAGTTATAGTCATAGAGAAATTGCAATACATATAGTGTTCCTAGCAGTTAATTAATACTGTTATTTCTCAGACACGTTTAAAATACATATTTGTCTCTTATTTATTACATAAACTTTATTTTTATTATATATTATTATTAATTTAATATGTAAAATATGTGGCGTGACTTCACCAGACGCTGGTGTAAGTGAATGAAATGTAAAAAAAAAGGGGGAAATTTTATAAATTTTTGACACAATGGAATCGACTGGATTCGATTATTGAACCTCCCTTTTTAAAACTGATGACCTTAGTTCTGCCGTAAACCACGCTTAAATCTCCACAATATTTATCGCTATCTGTTACATACTCCCTTGATGATTTTTATGCAGAATCAATCCTTGAATGGTTTGACAATGCTTTAAATATCGATAGATCCCTTAAGTATCACTCCCGTTAATATGACGGACTGATGTATTGTTTCCTATTTCTTGTGACTGTGATATTGCCGGTCTGAAGATTTAAAAGCGCTACACTACCGAAAAAAAAAAATCCTGAAAGCGAAAAATAGAACTGGCATTTCTGTTCCAAAACGTTTAGAAATATGGAAGGATTTCAGAAAGAAACCCCATAGACAAACAAGACAATTGCAAATCCATGTTTTTGTCCTGATTGTGGTGTTTGTATTCTATGTTTCGAAATATATCATACCCCCCAAAAATAATGATTATCAACAATTTATGCATGCCAGTAGTTGATCAAATACGGTCGGTGCTACGGGGTTTTTATTATATTTCCTTCCTTTTAAGTTTTAGAATTAAACTAACACGATTGCTACAACCCTTAATGAATGTCATATCATGGGAAAAAATAAAATCTGCTGAAATTAAATAGCAACAAAATTATAAGCAAATAATTTCTTTGATTGCTGTTTCCCCAGTAGTTGATCAATCGAAGAAATCAGTCGAAACTTCAAAAATTAATCTTTAAAATATCACGCTTAAGCCGTGATTAACAATAATTCATATAAAACTATTTGAAATAAGCAAGATGGAAGTGGATTATTTTAACTTACCGTAATTGTCTCCAATTAAACAAAAACTAAACTTTTACATTTTCTAATAAAAGAATTCATAAAATGGCTTCTGTGAGGTCTGCACGGGCTGAATTACCTGTCCCAGGTCCGGCCCGACTCATAGAAAAATAAATTCGGCCCGGCCTGGCCCGATACAAAAATTAAAAGTTCGGCCCGATAAAAAACTTAAAAGTTCGGCCAGAGCCCGGCCCGGCCCTAGTGAATTTCTACAAAACATTGATTTTTACGTCGATATGGTTAAAAATTTGTCTCGTACGAGCAGTCCTGACCAAAAATATTTGTGTTAACTTTTTTTTTTCATGTTTATAATCTTCAAATTTATAGAAGTGCCGCAGGCTGCGTTATTTATTCTTTTAATGAATCTGTATTTCTTGTATGTAAATGTTTCAGTCATCATTAATATTTTTAATCCATAATCCATGTATTGAAGTGTTAAAAATCTGAAAAATGCTATACAGTGAAATCTTCAATGACGGAATTGCATAGAAAATGAAAAAAAAAAGCGTTATAGACAAGTTCCTTTCTTAGCAAGTGTAAATGTATAACATATACTTTTCTTACGTATTAGTATATTAATTTTGCATTGTTCAACATATTTTTCAGTTTAAAACAGGGTTCCCTCATAGGATAGTTCTTTTTCACATGTTTTACTAGATTTTAATTTAGCTACATTTTAATAAGCGTAGAAATATACTATTCTTTAAAACAAATGAATTTTAATATTTAACTGCCGATGTCAAGTGTAGATTACGATTTAAAAATGCATGCATTTTTGCAAAAATTTTAAACCAGGCCTAATTTTACAGACCTTTGAATGGACCAGGCTACGCTGGGACAATGATTTTAATATGCGCTGGGTCAAAATTTGGGCTGAAAATTTTAGGCTGTGAAGACTAGGAATGAAACCAGTCCCGGCTCTGTACAGTAAAAATAAGTTAGGCCCGGCCCGAGCCTTCAGAAAAAAGTATGGTCCGGTAAAGAAATGAGTCGAGACCAGACCCGGACTGGGCCGAGTGCCGTGAAAGACAATCGGCCCGAGAGCCGTGATTGAAAATCGGCCCGCGGGCCGGGCCGGGCACGGGCTTCGGGCCACGAGCCAGCCCGTGCAGATCTCTACTTCTGTTACAGTAGGCAGCTGACAACAATGTGACAACAGGTGCTCCAACATTCAAACAAAAACATCATGTCGATTGCCACGTGTAAAACTCATTTCCGCCTGAAATGGCGCAGTATTTCAAAAAATTTATCAATTACTGGAGAGGTATCAGCAACTGGCTCGGTCACCCTATATTATTTCAAATTTTATTTGTAAAGTAGTAAAAAATAAGGATGTTATTCGCAGTAACTTGCGTGGTATAAAACAAACATTAAGGCATAAAATTTCCACATGATTGCTTTTTGTCAAACATGAATATGTTCTATAACATCCTTTTTTGCCTCAAGCATACCACTAATTACATATTTTATTTAGAAACCTTATAATTAGTAAATTTTTGAAATAAAAAATAGATACTTCTTTATGGTGTTCATGAGTATTAAGCAATCCTTAAAAGGTTAAATACACAATCTGTCGGCCGACTTTTGCACAAATATATACTACTCTAGCTACAGTGGTCTATAACTCACCAAAGGGGAGCTCAAACAGGAGTACCTTTTGAGAAGTATCGTATTTACTATCTCTCACGCAAAAAAAAAAGAAAAAAAATATGATTACAGTCATTTCCTTACACTATGTGTATGAAAAATGAGTAATACGAAAGTATATTATTAGAGCAAATAAAATGTAGAAATGGTTAAACTGTTGAATTTATATAAAATGTACTTAAATCTAAATTTTCGCTTAAAAATTGGAATTAAAATGTGTATATAGTGGCGATGCACAATGCCAGTTGGAAAAAACAATGACGTGGCTTGCATTCGGCCATGCTAAGATGTATAAATATGCTTTACACGCGACAGGTAGGAACGTACTCGTATTTTTAAGATTTATTTGTTCTAATAATAAAAAAATACATATTTTCCTTTTTTAGCTTAAGATAAAAACGTAGGTTATGTATTTGAAATGGTATTTATATAAAAATAGTTTACCATTAATATTTTTAGCGAGTCATTCTATATACAAGTTCTTTGAGATAAATATTTTTTAAAGAATATGTTGTGGAAGCGCGAATATTTCTAAGACAAATAGAGAGATCTCCCAAAAAAGAAAAATAACTTCTATTTTTCTACAATTTTTGATAAAAGCTATCGATTTACCTTTTGTGTATGTGGGAAAAAACAGAGCTTAAGACTTGTACATCACATGCCAATGATTTTTTTTTAGCTTTCTTCAAACGAAAATTTATATTTCTTATAAATAAATATGTATTCTTATAACAGTTTCATAACGTATTTATGAAGAAATTTGGATTTATTTCCATATTTAGATAATTTATATATTTAATAATGGGATTGAAAATATAACTTTTTTTTTACTCAAAAAAATATTCCTTATAAAATATAGTTCAAATTATAATTATTGAACGTCATGTCCGCCTTGATTAACAAATAAAATATGTGATATTAAAATTCTGATAAAATTTACTTAAAAGATGATAAAATGTACAGGAAAAGGTCTTTATAGCATAAAAACCGTCAAAGATGCTAAAAACCCAAGTGCTTTTAACTGCACTATAACAGCCGTCATCTGGGGGGGGGGGGGGGTCAGAACATAAAGTATAACAACCCCTGTACAGCCCTATCCAGGTTAAATGAAAAACAAGATATTGATATACATTTCAATAAAACAAGAGTCATAGCCCATACATCAAATTACTACACATCAATAATCAGAGAATCCTTGGAAATTTTAACTCAAAGAAAGAATACTTGCAGTGATGTACTGTTCTACAACATATCTAAGATCTGGTATGGAATACTAAATATTTCTAGCGATTTTGAAGCATAATCATATTTCCACTACTACTCCCTTCCTTTGAAATAGACTCGTCTATTGCTATTTAAGCAGCGAACTTTCACGAACTCTCACTCCTCTGATTTTTCCCCTGATGACGGCTGTTATAGTGCAGTTAAAAGTGCTTGGGTTTTTAACATCTTTGATGGTTTTTGTGCTATAAAGACTTTTTCATGTATATATTAGCACCTTTAAGTAAATTTTATCAGAATTTTAATATCACATATTTTAAATATATTCCTTTTTTCACAAAAATTCCATACCATGAGGAATTAAAAACATTTATTTTTAAAGATTTGGTATTAATGAATGTAGCATTTTTTCTTTTATCTATGAACTAAAGAAAAAGTAGTAAAACGTGACACGAGACTTTTTTTTATATAAAATGCAAATAACTCCTCTGAAATTGAAATTTTAGATCGTTAGGTAAAAAAATATAAATTATTTATTAATTTCGAAATCATTTGTCCCAAGCAAGCTCCGGCGATGAGTCATTATGAATAATTAAAGTCCTAAAACAAATGTTAAGTCACCAGTAAAAAAAAAAAATATCAAATGTTCCAGTTATCATCTCACAAATAAATAAATTACTTTAAATAACATACCAAGATTTTCTACAGAAAGCAAAAAGTCTTATTAAGTTCAATTAATTGATACAGTTTTAAATTTTTGTGAAAAAAGACATTCTGCCAATTTTCAAAAACATTTTGAAGTATACGCACAGAAATGTCTTATGAAATGACACACTTAACATAGATCTTAGTTTGAAAAAATATAAATTGAATTGAACTACCAATGAATGAAATAAATTGATTTAACATGAAAGGAAAAATCTTTTATCTAAATGCGTGATATGAATATAAAGTTACATCTTTTTCAGTGCAAATTCACCTTGATTAATAATTAAAATTTATAGAAAAATACACATAAATTTGTAAACATTACTTAAAGCGTGTAAAACATATTTTAAAAGCATTTAAAAATACATTAAAGTCCTTTAAAATGAAAATATTTTCAACTGAAACTTACTCGGTCTTCATCAGTGAGAACTAAACGTTGTTGTTTCTTTGCGTCTTCTAGTTTCGCCCGGTACAGACCATTCTGCTTCAAGGGTGGTATGGAAACCACCCTTGAAGACAGATTCGCATTGACATTCTCACTGATGAAGACAGAATAAAAAGACGAGATGAAGACGAGTTTCGGATGAAAATTTTCTGATTTTGAAGGAATTTAATGTTACAAAAACATGTATAATAATCACTTATAAACAAATTAAGTTAAATAATGCTATAAAAAGTGATAGAATAACTTTATTAAGACTTACGATCGTTTCATCGCACAATCGGCGACATTTTCAAAATCAATCATAATAGAAGATATTTTCACATAACTTAAAAACAATAATATAGTAAACAATGCCACGAGACATGAAGCTATAATGAAATGCTATAATGAGCTATAATGAGTTGCGATAATGAAAATATTGCAACCATAAAATAAACCGTTGAATTTAATGTATTTTTAAATGCTTTTAATTTGTGTTTTACGCACCTTTAAGTAATGTTTATGCATGATATGAAGTTTGTTATATGTGCAATTGCCTCCCATCCCTTCTTCCCGCGATTTGCATTTTGATTTGAAAATGCCGATTTAATCCCTATCCGATGCGTTACACGTTTTATTAATAATCCTGTGTATGATAAAATATCAAACAGCTATTTTTTTTTTCATAAAAACGAAGTATAAATTTAATGCAAAACTTATAAATATAATTCAATAAAATGTAATTCAGCACTTATAAATATAATTCAATACTTATAAAGACATTGCAATATATATCACATTATTTCCCAGAAACGTTGAAAATAATTTTGAAACCTTAGAAATTGATTACGTTTTGTAATTTGCATTGAAAAAAACTCTATTTCGGCAATAATTGTGTCTTTATTTTCTGTGTTCGATCTTTTGACTTGCACGCGAAAGTTTTGCAGGCGAAGATGGGAGATTTATTTTGTCTCGGGCCGCACATGCACTGTACTGATATCAATAATAATTGTAAAGAAAATATCTTGCGATCTTTATCTGCTTTTCTAATGTATACTTTTTATATTATCGATTCGGATGGGCCAAAACATAAGAACTAGATGGTCTATTAATTTAATTTAGACTTGCGACGCATTTGCATTTCTTTTTAGAATGAAAACGCGCAAGTGAATGCTGTAATTAGCAGAAAAATTAGCCTTACAATATAATTTGGAAGTAAATCGGATGTGTCCGATTTATATGTAAAAATTTAAAAAGGAACTAAATTTGGTGACCATTAGCATTCAGCCACTTCTGGGTATAGGCAGGGCTCGCACCGTTCCTAAAATTTTCGCACTTTGCTACCAGTATTTTAAATAAGAATTCTTCGTGGTAGATTCCTTTAACATCTATTATAGAACTATATATCAAAGATTATCGTTTTAATTTAGTGGTAGCAAAGTGCGAAAATTTTAGGAACGCTGCGAGCCCTGTATAGGGGAATATTGTTTGAGTAGTTATTCTTAAAGTGCTACTGCTTTTTTCTATTTCGTATCCAGTAAGTTCAAATTTTTCAGAAACTTCAACACATTTTTTAACGCACTATATATAAAATCAATATCTTAAACAGGAATTTGCTCCAAAAAACACGGATAGAAATAATTCAATATTTACGTACAAAATTATTTCCCAAGAGTGTTCCAGTAACAAAAAAAAAAAAAAAATAAATAAATAAAACTAACCAGGGTATCATCACAAACTAGGTAAACTAAAAAAAAAATGTTCGTCACTGTCCTTATTCCGGAAAATATGATTACCCTAGAAATAATTACACTGTTAGCATGCCCACAGTACGAATAGAAATGAAAATGCCATACAGAAATACAAAATTATTTCTGGAGAATCATGTGTATTATATTCAGGACAAAAAATATCTTTGCATCGAAAGATGAAAAAATTGGGTATAAAGCCAATTTATGTTTAGCAAAATGGGCTGAATTTGATTAGCAATGGTATCCAAACACTTCTGATGACGATAAAAAAGGGTTTCAATCATTCCAAAGATTGCAACTTTGATTACTGCTCATGTCGATTCAATTTTTCTAATACGTACATAATTTCACCCGCTATAGATCCTCAAAAATATAAACAATACTCTTTTACAAAAAGCATGCATGAACATAGATTACTACTTACGCACGAAGATGTTTCCCAGAAGCGTTGCAGGAAGACAGAAAATAATAACCAAGATATCAGCAAATGCTAGATTCACTATGAAAAAGTTCGTCACTGTCCTCATTCTGGGGGATCTGGCGACCACGGAAATGACTAGACTGTTGCCTAGTATGCCCAGGACAAACACCAATGAATATGCCATACAGAAAATAGCAATAATTGCCGGAGAATGCCTCATACTATATTCTGAGTATACTAGGGCAGAATAGTTCCAATTGTGATCGGAATCATTGAAATCCACACTATTCGTAAAAGCCGAATCTTCTGGTTGTAGATTCGGAAACATGGTAGGCGTTTCAGATGAAAGGCTAAAAATTAGTTCTTCTGATGAATAGTTTATCTCTAGCATCTTGAAATGATTATTTTTAGTAGTGAAATTAAATGAATGAAATAAAAATTCACAATGAACCTTATTAAAAAGCTGTTTGTATCCTTAAAGGTTTTTCTTTATTAAAATGAGTGATTTTAGAAGCTTTTATTGAATCTCATTATCGAGTCACTGTAAAGCATTTTGAAATGCGTCATTATCTCTAGTAATGACTAGAAATACTTACAGAAATACAGATTAACATAGATCAATTGAATTACAGAATGACAGCTGTTAGGTCATACTTTTATCATCAGTATTCATTAAAAAGTAAAATAATGAGATGTAAATTAAGAGACCATAAATTTACAATAATGAACCTTATTAAAACTTTGCTGGTATTCTTGCTTTTTTCCCCCTTTAAAACGAGGAATCTTAGACATTTTAATTGAATGTCATTATCAAATGATTGACAAGCATCTTGAGGTGTCTCAGTATGTGTAATAATGCTCACTGAAATATAGATTCACATAGATAAATTGCTTTATAAAATTACTGCAGTTCAATCATGTTTTTAGTATCTGTACTACATCTATTAAAAAGTAAGATAATGAAATGTAAATTCACAGACATGACATTCTTATATTAAACATTACTATTCAATAAAACCTCCAGAAGCAGTATATTTTTTATTCGAATTTAAAATAATTCAATATAAATGAAGAAGAATGATTTTCGTTATCAAACCTTTGCTATTTAACACTTTCAAAGGTCGTGATATACCATATATAACATTTGAATTTAATTTCAAGCTGTCACTTTTCACCCATAATTTGTAAATAAAATTTTGCTTTTATAATGTACGTAAAGAAGATTATTTATATGTTTGAAAATCAATCCGTTCATAACTTCTAGTGACATTAAATCATTTCAACATTTTATCAACAGAATCACTTTGTCCCTGAAAGGATTAATTAGAACATTAAAAGTTGTATCATATTAATCCAAAAATGAATTATAAATCCACAGGGATGAATTTCCTTATTGAAACAATTTTCTTTTAATTAAATCTTTAAAAATTTCATCTAATTAATCTGGAATATGAAACAAAAATCCACTCTAACAATTCTAGATAATTTTATCTGTCATAAATTTTAATTAACTTTGAGGTCAAATATCTTTTTAAGACATGATTCCTATAAACTCTTAGAGCATCATGTGATCATATATAATCATATATTATCATATGAATTTTACATTCTTCCAAATTGCAAACATATATTTACAGTTGTAATATGAATTTTTCCATCAATATCATCAATATACGTAAATAAGTATAACAAACATATTTGAACCGTCAGTGTTATATTAAAAATGTAACACTGATCTAAACTATGCAAAAGTTTCTAAACTTTTTTTTAAATATTGAAGAATTTAAAGATCAATTAATGTTGTGAAAATAAAATTAAAAAAAAATAACGAAAATTTAGCTCTGTTACTGAAAAATATTCTCCATGTTTTAAAATAGCTTATGTTCTAAATAATATGTTATCATTCTATTTCGGATTTAGAAAAGTATTACCATGATTTAAATTACATAAAATAATGCAAATCGTAGTTTGCGTTCATAAATGCATTCAATATAAATATTTAATACATCTAATTATAATCTACCGTTTATACGAACAGATAAAATAAATTATTCCAAGTCTCTTGAAATATCAATGATAAGTGATAAGAATAACTATTTATCATTTTATCAGGTATTTTTACATCTTCAGAATTAAGCTGTTTCTTATCACCAAGATTATAATATTTTAAACTATCAAAACACTCCTGCCTAATTAGAACATTAAAAGTTGTATCAATTTTATTCAAAAAGAACTATAAATCTACAAATATAATTGCCTTATTAAAACTCTGTTTTTTTAATTACACTTTTAGAAGTTTCATGTCATTCTCGATATGTATCATTATAATCAAAAATTTATATGAATAGATGGAAGTAATTGTTCTAAGTCTCTTTAAAACCCATTGATAAGTGACAAGAAGAAATATCAATCATTTTAAAAGGTGATTTTTTATATCTTCAATATTAATTTAATTCTTCTCACAACAGATTATAACACTTTAAACTATCAAAACCTTGCTGTTTAATTAGAACATTAATAGTTGTATCACATTCATAGAAAAATGAAGTACAGATCTTCAAGGATCTATTTTCTTATTAAAACACAGTGTTTTGAATAAATCTTTAGATATTTCATCTCATTCTCAATATATGTAATTATAATTCACAATTTATATTAAGAGATGAAATGAATTCTTCTAGATCTCTTGAAAATTCAATGTTAAGTGACAAGGAGAAATATGAATCACTTAAACAGGTACTTTTTATAACTTTAGTATTAAGTTGTTTCTTCTCATAACAGATTATAACATTTTAAACAATGATTATTAAATGTTATACTGAAGTATTAAATTCTGTAATTTGCATTTCTACATAATGAGGAGTATATAGGGCCTGTAATACATGGAACGCATAAAGAATAGTTCCATTTTAATCTTATTATCTCTACATTGTTTTTTATTTTCTTTATTTGTTAGAGTATCTCTCACTTTTCTTTTTTATTAGTACTCGAATGTGTTACGATTGGTAGCTCAATGTGATTGGTATATTTTCTGTTTTATCCACAATACACGTTTTGAAATACGCAAAGACGAACTATCAGAATGGCTATACTCATGAATCATGACATTATGCGACGGCGCAATGAAGAACAGCATCCATTAATATAAAATATCAGAAACTTTCTAATGTCTCTGTTTCTGTTACATAAGATGGCTCCTTAATTAAAATAAAATATTTGTAACATACACGAAGAAGCTGTAACAAAAAAAAAAAAAAAAAAAAACAAAACATTTATAAGTTTATATTCGAAGTACTTCTATTATTTAAAACATTTTCACTTCTGATTTATCGTTAAAGTTTGTGTTTCCAATTCATAACTGATGCAACAAACAAATTTCAAGTGAAATTTTTGAACTGTTTTCATGTGAAATGTATTGATCAATTTATTCAAATTTTACAAATGAACACTAAAAATCATATTAAATGTTTCATTCAGAGTTTCAAAGAAAATAGTTTTGAAATATGACAGTTTTCATGTTATTTCCAAATATTTCTCAAAATTTAAGACATAGCATTAAATTCATTGACTTTCTGTTATGCTCTTCCATTACCATTCAGCATTTCTGAAAAAAGAAAAATAAATAAATAAATAAATTACACAGTGATATATTAATATAATTTTATGCTTAAAGAAATATATATTTATACAAGAAAATAATTGAAATTTTATGTTTTAAAATTTCAATTAATTATTTACTAAGCATAAATTTTTCATATAATTGCATCTAATTGTGTAACTAATCAGCTATTTTTTAAAGCTTAAAACTTTTAATTGTTTAACCCATTTGCATCCGAATCGTGCATTTAAGGAAATTATTTTTTATTCAGAAATTCCGAATTAATTCTAGAAATTCTGAATAGTATTTTTTCTTTATCTAATGACACAGGTTTCGTAATCACATGAAGGAAAAATTATTCTTCCGAATTTTCCGGTATAGATCCGTAAATTCTGTACAAAAAATAAATTTATCTAAGGAAATCTTTCATATGCTTTTGATGCAAATGGATTAAAATCTAGTATAACTTTGAAAAATACATTGAGTTTTTACAAATGTATCTCTTCTGGGATATAAAACGCCTACATTTGTTTATAATAAGGAAATAAAAACCTATTATTACAGTTCATTAAATCATACTTCACAGAATTGTTAAGGCAGCACTTTCAGTTCTTTAACACTTACAAGTGCTAGAAGTGTTAAGCTCCAATTTTGACGAGAGTGCTATAGTTGGAAAAATGTCGTCGTGGAGTGTAAAAAACTCAATGAAACTAGTTGTCGCAAATCAGTCGTTTTCGAGATATCCGAACATTTATGTCACACAATTTGTTTATTTTTTACAATATATTTATGCTGTTACATTTGTCATGTCGTTAAATTTATAATTTTTGCTGTTAAATGGTTATAACTATGTTAATTAATTACGTTTAAGCCGATTTTGACGAGAGTGGTATCGTTCGGAAGATCTCGTCGTGGGGAGTAAGAAACTCAATGAATTTACCCGTCGCCAATCAGCAGTTTTTGAGATATCCGACAACATATGTCACACAACTTGTTTATTTATTATAGTGTATTTATGTGGTTACATTTGTCATGTCGTCAAATTTATAATTTTTGCTGTTAGATGGTTATAACAACGTTAATTAATTACGTTTAAGCCTATTTTGACGAAAGTAGTATTGTTGGAAAGATCTCGTCGGGAGTTAAAATCTCAATGAAATTACCCGTCGACATGTTGACAGATGTTACGAAATGTAATCTCCAAACGAAAGGCTATAAAATAAATCCTACTCAGTAAATTACTTTCATCTATCAACATGATTCATAAAAGCAATTATGAAAGAACTTGTTATTCAAAACAAGGAAGTTTACGATTATAAATAAATGCTTTATATAAACATTTCATCGCATATCCAAGAAATAAGACATTTGAACAATCAAAAACTAAACTGTTTAAGTGACTATAAATATAAATAAAGTAATATTAAGATTAATGATACTAATATCCTGTTTTTTTTATTTCAATAATGTATAATATATGTTTTTTTTTTACATTTACTTGCATTCCAGACTCTCAAAAGGAGAGGGGCGGCGATATTATGCTGCAACTGTAACTAATTAAATTGTGTTTATTTCTTTAAAGTTTAAATCTCCATTTTTATACAAGTCACAAAAAGAAACTACGCGTGCTCAAAAAACAACATACAATATTATAGCATTAGCAGAGAATGAGAATGTGAAATAACTTGACTTTCCAGATTATATTTCCCTGATGACGGATTCTAGATAAAGCACGAATATAAAACATAAATACAAGGTAAGCTAAATTTCTCTTGCCTATGCTTTTATTATTGAGATATGAATAAATAATAAACTGTGAGGGACAACGAATTTCGTGCAAACACTTTGTTGGGTAAGTTGAAATACGTCTAACACGCCAATCAGCAGTTTTACAGATATCCGACAATATATGTCACACAACTCGTTTATTTATTAAAATGTATTATGCTGTAACATTTGTTGTGTAACTAAATTTATAATTTTTGCTGTTATATGGCTTCCTACACACTTCTATACAGAAAACCGTAAACCACCAGTGAACACTACAAATGTCCAGCATCAACAAACACAGCAAACGTTTACAAAGTTACGATTGAGGATTATTTTTTAACCCTTTCAGGGGCAAGTCATGCCTGCTCAAAAAATGTTAAAATAATTAATTCGCACCGCAATTAACAAATAAATTTATTTGAAAATTATCAACAGCTTTTTTTTCACGTATATTACGATATCGAAATTGTACTAAAAATTTCTGGTGCCATTTGGCAATTTAGGCATTAGAATTAACCGTTTGCGGACTGCAAACGGCGCCCCTTAAAGGGCTATATTGGAAATTTGGGTAAAATTACCATAGTTTTCAGATTTCACATTAAGTTAAAAACAATGGGAATTTTAACATTTCAAAAAAGTGTGCCAACGAAGAAATCTGACTTTCAAAAAAGTAGGCGTGAAAGAACATTATGCGACAGGATTTTCTGGTACCTCTAATATTTTATGAATTAAATTGCATATTTAACTACATAAATGTTTTAATAATTGATGCATGAAACATATTTTTACGCACGTAAAATGTAAAGTAGTGTCCTTGCTGTTACAATTTCTAAGATGTACAATGTGAAACAATCCGGGATGATTTAAATTTGTAATGAAACATTTTCTAACTTCTGATATAAACAGTCGTAAAATTTTTCTAGAACTAGAAATAAACATAAGTGTAAAGAAAATCCCCATTTACATTATGCAGCTCATTTAAAATTCCAAAAATATATGTAAAATGAAACGAAATATTTTAGTACTTGCAAAAGTGATTCTACTGAACTATTAAGTGTTTATAATTTGACTATTTAAAAGTAACTTTAAGAATCAATAGTCTTCGTTATTTTTAATATATGTATTAGCTAAAAATTTATTAAATGTTACAAATATAAAAAAAAAACTATTAGTTTTCGAAATTTAAGCATATTATACAAAATGTAAAAGAAATTTAGTAAAACCTCTGAATAACGTACATCTCTGGAACGCACAGATTTTCCCGTTATTCGGAGGAGTCCTCTATTCAGAGGTAAAAATGACAAATATATACACTGTTAAAAATTTGCAACAAACTGTCCAGATATTCGCCCTTTTTCGGTGAAAACGGCTACATAACCACAATTTAACTCTATTCTGACCATAATATGGGTAGACTAGAGTTAAATTAGTGTTATGTAACCATATCCTATAATAACGGTCTAATGAATTTGTTACAAATTTTTAATAGTGTTATAAGTTTCATAACTTCTAATTTTTAGATTTTTTTACTAACACAGCTAAAATATAGTATTATATGTTTCACATTCTACGAATAAATTCTATTGTATTCTATTACATTGAAGTCTTATAAGTGTAAGAATGAGTACTTTATATGATATAAATAAAGCAGGGTTTGTACGGCTCCCGCTATTTTTCATGTTAAATATCAGGATTTTTTTCTATAAAAATTTAAATATAGTTCAAACGCGCATAATTTCGCCTTATTTAAGTAGATATTTTCTATAAGAAAATACTAGTACCAATGAATTTTCTTCTCTGAAAACTCCAGGACCCGTACGAAACCTGATAAACTCTTGAATTTCCCCAGTCCAATAAGAAAAACTGTCGTATTAAATAGTAAATTTTTTCGATTATGTAAGACAAAAATATTCATAAAAAATTAGTGGTGACAGAAAATCGTAAAAGTTGTCATCTATGGTGTTAGGGATTACAAAAAGTATCTGTCAAACAGAGGTGTCCTCTATTCTGGAGTCTCGTTACTGAGGTTTTACTATATATGTTTTAAATTTTAAATAAATTTCATAACAATAATATTTCGAATTTACATAGGACTGCAATTATTTCTTAGTAAAATTTTGGAACTTGATATACAGTTTTATTGAAATATTTTAAACAGTAACGGATGAGCGGCATGTATACGTGCCGTTTAGAGTGTGCAAAACCCTTGAATTTGGGTGCCAGTATTTTTCCACAAAAAGATTCGCATTATCCAAACTAAAAGTTTCTGCATGAAGTAAAATTTTTTAAGAATTTTTACTTCATTTTATTTTAATTCTTTTAATAGCCATAAATATTATTTAAACCTCTATATATAGTTATAAAGCGATAGGTTATATAATTATCCAGTAGTTCAAATAACAGTAAGACAATTAATCCTTAAAAAATGGACTTGAAGTTGGATGCAACTAGAAAAGTTTTGCATTATCTGAACTCAAAATTTCAGCATTAACTAAAATAAACAAGTTTGAAACTGCACATCAAACGTGACAAATGACGTTCTTACTATCTATAACTAGTTTTATAAATATTTTTTACACGGCATACTGTACTGAATGCATATTTTAGTGTACTTCATAAGTGCATATCAATTTCATTCTTTTCGAAAGGCTGTAACATCATAAAAAAGCACTCGAAATAATTTTTCCCCATTGGCCGTAATGTAACGGAAAACTTGAATGTCCTGTAATTGAACTATACACCCGATTTTTATAAAATTTGAAATGCCTCGACAAAATTTTGCAAGAATTATATATTTAAAATTTCAGACCATTCGGTTGGGTAGTTTTTGCTCTGTTACATGCGGACGGACGGACAAACGGGCTGAACGACGACTATAGGTGCTACGTATTTATATAATTACGAACGCACCTAAAAATAAATATACCTACCGGCTCGGCCTACAAGCACAGATAGATTTCGAAGTTAAGTACTAATTTTACCAACAAAAACTAAATCAAGATGATGGATAAACCCAGTTTAGCAATTTTATCTGGCCGCTTTTGACAATTTTTTAATTTCCTTTTTCTGTAAGAGTTGGTTTTATCAGAGTCGCGTTTATACGATACTTTTTTTCTTCTAGCCCGATATTTTTCATCCCACGAGAATATTTTTAAAAATATCATTCATTAGTAGAGTTCATCTTATCAAAAACTTGTTACTACAAAAGTTATAGATAAGATTAAGTGGATTTACATAATAAATTTAACCGTGTGGTGATTGTTTCATTAAATGAACCATACACTACATTTCAATTCTGGCACTCTTTTTATTGACATACGCGCGCGTTTAATAATGCAACCCTACATATAGCATTTATGAGGGTTCTCAAAAATTTTCATCACGCCAATACTACTTTTTTATCGCCTAAATGGCGGATTAACGGAGATGGGAATTTTATCTCCTACAACCACCCCCTCTTTTTTTAATTTAATTTAAATTTTTTTTGGTAAAATTTGTTCCTATCAAAAACTTATCAATACAAAAGTTGTATAAATATTAAGAAGATTAATAATAAATTTAAGCGGATTTGCTATCTTGTGAATTGACGAAGGTGTGACTTTTTTTCTTCTTCAACCCTCACCCTTCTTTTTTCGTTTTTCTTATTTTGCTGTAACAGTTGGTCCTATCAAAAACTTGTCAATACATAAGTTGTAGATAATATTAATAAGATTTGTAATAAATTTAGGTGGATTTTATATCTTGTTAATTGACGAATTTGTGAGTTTTTTCTTCTTAAGACCCCATTTTTTCGTCCTTGGAGGCCATTTTTAGCGGTATCAAAAATCTGTTATGCATAATTTTTCGACCCTTTTCCTAGAAGTAGTAATATTTTAAAACTGATTCGATATGTATCATAATTAAGAAGCTATGGGTTTTTTTTCTGTTTTCACAAAAACTCTCCCCATTTCCACCCCTTTGGTCGGATTTTGCCCATTAACGAACTTGACCGAGATTTTCTGCACCTTGATTTTATGTATTAGTTTGGAAGAGATTTGTGCAAAATTATGGAAGTTATCGTGTCCATAAAAAAGTGATATATATATTTATAAAGTTTTGAACTGGGGTGGTTTTGGGTTCTAGTATAAATGCCAACATCTCTTGTTTATTCGGAGTCTGATCTAAGACGAAAATGTTTTCAACTGGAAATTTAATTTGACCAAAAATTAAATCTAAAGCGTACCTTATAGAAAGAAGACATATTTCCTTATATAATATTTCCCGGTTTAAAACATGCTTATAACAGATGTAAATTTTCAAGTGGGTTGAGTTTATTTACCAATTGAAAAAATGTGTTAAAAATTAATTTATTATAAAACATGCTTGTCTTGGACCAGACTCCGGAATCATTAAGAGATGTTAGTGTCTGTGGTTCTAGGGGTCATGTTTGATGTAGATCTACAAAAAGTTTTCTGAAATTCCAACATACAGGAGAATGAAATAAGTAGAGTTTCTCACGAAATCTAACTGAAAAAAATTCACTACCTTCTATTTTAATTATTTTAATATTCTTAAATATTATTGTGACCTCTATATGTAGTCTTAAAACTACAGCTATACTATTATCTAATGACTAAGATTCAGCAAGACAGTTCATTCATATACTGGAAGTGAAGTTGTATGCAACTAGGAAGCCCCTTAAACCCTCTCCCTGCGCAACCCGAGATTTCGTCGGGCAACGTAAAAGTAGCAAAATTTGCGTAACACGAGATTTTCTCGGGCATGCATTTTTTCCGTTTAATTAACCCTACTTGATTATTCCCACCAGTCATTTTTTTATTGTAAATTTTGCCTTATTTAATCGGAGCATTTTCCCGATTAAACTAGACAAAAAATTTTCTTTTGAAAAACCGGTGACAAAAGAATAGAAATTCTTAAAAGACGCTTGTCGCGAAGGGGTTAAATACGCAATTTTTGAAGCTATTTTGATTAAAAAAAAAAAAAAAATACGCAGCAAGAGGGTAAATGCTGCTCCTCTCCTCACCCTAGTTTATCATTAAATAATCCAGAAAACATTTGTCAGAATATGTCGAGTCAAACAGTAAATAAAAAAATAAAAGAAGTTTAACTGGAAACCTACGTGAGAGTGTGATGTTCCGTATCAAAGTGTTAATTTACAGGTTTTCGCAGAAGGCATGGCAAATAAATATCTTAAACATTTTTTCCATTAGATAAAAGAATTAAAAGAAATTTAATCTTCAATGAAAGTTATCAATACTATCAACAATCTAATGTAACAACAATTGAAAATTGATAATCTTACTTTACCAGAGTGATTTAGTAAAATTCGGAAAGAAAATAGATGCTTTCTGTTACAAAAAAATACAAAGTTTGTAGAACTTATTTTGAAACAGGAATTGTAAAAAACATACTGAAACGTCAGTTTTGAGACCCACTGCATCCCACTAAAAAAAAATAAATAATAAATAATAATAATAATAATAATAATAAAACTAGTCAGATGTGCCAATCCCAAAACTTTCTTCTATCTCATACATGTTAATACATCAAAATTCGCTATCACAGTGCGAAAATTAAATGGTAATCTATGCCCATCATGAGGATACTAAAAAGATATGAAATTCTGTACATTAGTTCTTGAGATATGACTATCACTAAAATCGTATAAATCACGCAAAATCAGCATATCAGCGCCACCTGTTGGGTGATTTACACCAAAACCTAATTAGCAACAATTAGGTCAATGTCTAACTGAATCTAAAGTTTGAACTGTTGCCGAAATCGTGAAAAATCCAGAATAGCAGCGCTATGTATTGGGCGATTGACACGAAAACCCAATCAGTGACAACTTGTGTCGTCTAACTGAATCTGAAGTTGGGTTGAAATTCGTGCATTAGTTCTTCAGATAAAGCTATTAACGAAAATCGTACAAAATGAAGCATAGCAGTGCCACCTGTTGAGCGATATACATCAAAATATAATCAACACCAGTTTATATGAAATTCTAACTGAATCTAAAGTTTTGGGAAACTCCATGCATTAGTTCTTGAGATAGAGCGTCCACAAAATTTTTGTAACATACAGACAGACTCACAGACAGACATTTTCTCCACCAAAAACCATCAAATCGTGTTTAGGACCTTCTAAAACATAAATTCATTGAAAACGGATTTCGAATTTTTTCACGAATCAAATACTTTCTTCTTGTAAAGATAGAAGGAAGTAAAAATAATAAAAATAATATCTTAATTCAAGTACCGCATACAATCTTATATAATTCAAATACAAACTATCAACATACATTCTTTAGCACCGTCGAACAGGGCTTCAGTTAATGAATAAATCCTAAAGGTACAAATGAATCTTCCATAAATAATCTGCTTTTCTTGCATTAAACACATTTGGACTTCGAAAGCTTCCGATAGTTTAATAGATGCAGAATAAGTTAAATTCATAATAGGAAGCATAAGCCATTACTAAAATGGGAATGCTGATGCCTTTATGGGAATTTGATTTATGTAAAATACAGTTATAATTGTACAGTAAATTTAGATGTCAGCGTACACAAAGTCGAATGCAAATAAAGGCATTGATTCTATGGATATACTTGACTTAAGTCTTTATATTAGTATTTAATGGCAAATATCATCTCAAACTGGAAAATAGCTGAATGGTAAAGACGCATTATGTTAAGTGTAATGAAAATGTCTAGATTAAAATTTGAAGAAGTTGATAACGAGTTAACTTACAGGTTTTCGTAGAAGACATAGCAGGTGAAACAGAGGTTTAACCATTTTTCTCTATTAGATAAAAGAGTTAAAAGAAATTTAATGTTCAATGAAATAAATTATTAATGATATTAACAAATTTAGTGTGCAACACTTGGAAATAACAATTTTACTCTACCAGAAGTATTTAGTAACCCTTGGTAAATTAAATATATGCTTTCTGTTAAAAATAACCAAACTTTGTACGAGTTATTTTGAAATAGGAATGGTAAAAGTGATATTGAAACTTTAGTCTTGAGACCCTATCTCATTAAATATATAAAATAAATACTAATAAATTCCTTTGATTCAAATACCGTATACAATCTTATACAATTCAAATTCAAACAATCAATATACATTGTTTAGCTCCGTCAAATAAGACTTCAGTCAACTAATAAATTCTAAAGATACAAATGAATCTTCTATAAATAGCCTGCTCTTCTTGCAATAAACGCATTTGGACTTAGAAAGCCTCGGACAGTTTAATAGATTCATAATAAGTTAAACTGATAATAGGAAGCATAAGTCATTACTAAAAGGGGGATGCTAATGCTTTTATGTTAATTTGATTTATACATCCTGTTACAAAGAGCAATTCTATGTTTACAGTAAATTTAGGAGATAGCGTAAACAACGTCAAATGTAAATAAAGGCAACATTCCTATGCATATACTTGACATATAACATCTTTATGTTATATTTAATGGTTAATATCATCTTAATCTGGCAAATATCTAATGATAAGGCTAAATATAGACGCTATTCTAATAAGTTTATTGAAAACGTCTACAGTTAAATTTGAAGAGGAAGATAATGAGTTATAGATGAAGTTATTGCTCTTTAACGTTTGAATAGTGGTGGTATATTATGTATACCACTTAATTTTAAGGCCAAACTGCAAATGGCATCCAGAATTGTTCGATAAATATTTACTTTTATAATGTACGTGAAGAAAGGTATTTATTTATTTTCAAATCAATTTGCTAGTAAATTCTGGTGACCTTCTTTCATTTCAAAATTTTAACAACAGAATTACTTCGCTCATGAAACGATTAACTTATATTCAAATTTAACACAGCTATTTTTTTCTTTTTTGCTACTTTATGATGAAAATTAAATGATTCATTGCGCCAAGTCTACGAACGTTGTATGCGTAAGAATTTATTTTATATAAAGTCTAAAAAAATCATACAAAAAATAATAATTAAACTAAAAATAAATCATACAAAATCAACACTTCAATGATATAGTATATAACTTTTTATAAGCATAAAAAAACTAAATTCAAGATAAAATCATTTTCAGCTCGTTGAAAGAAATAAACGTCGGGCATAGGATACACATCTCAAGCGTTGCGCATAGAAGACGCTGGGGTACTACTACCTTGAAAATACAGTGTGTCAATCGATGATCCAAAATGCTAAAAAAATTAATCCCATAAATGTTGATCAATGCTGAATGATAAATGGAGATCGCAGAGACATCTGGTGGTTGAAATGTAGACAATGTATAAATATTCAACTGACACTGTTTTTCTAATGTCAAAGTCACGTGCTTTGGGGAAATATTCTTCACATGGTACTCATTAATTATGCAACGACTCGTTTCCCAACACAGGGGTACATACATAGAGCAGTATCGGAGCATATTCTTAATATGTGACGTCACGTGCATTGGGGGAATATTTACGAAAACATAATCAAATTGAGAATAGTGTTCACTGATAAAGCGCTTGGGCCGGTGGAGAGCTAGCAGATGTCGCTGCGATCGACATTTGTCGCTCAGCATATTGTTCAACATTTATCTGATTCACTTCTTTAGCACATTTTAAAACATTACAGGAGCAGTCGGCTGTCCTATTATTTCTTCTTGACTCTATAACTATAGCGCCTAGAATATATAGTGTGGAAATCGGCTATCCCTGTAATACTTAAAAAAGAGCTAAAATATTGTATCCCTTAAATGTGCCATGATACTGCTGCAATATGCAGATCGCAGCGACATCTGCAGTATATTTCTGCAACTGCAAGAAATTACTAGTCCATACAATGTAATACTAGTAATACGAAAATCCCGCAGATCTCGCTGCGATCGACACTTGAAATTTTAGCAGTATCGTCGCACATTTAAGGGATACAAATTTTTTGCACTGTTTGGATAGCATATTTCCACACTAGGTATTCTAAGCGCTGCGCTGTACTATAACTGGGCATAGGAGAAAGATCTTCAAACGTTGCGTATAGTAGACTCTGGGAGAGGAAATATTTATGTTTAACCACATAATTTCAATTTTGTAATTTTTTTGTGAAAGCATTTTTTTATTAGTTAATTTTAATAAATGTAAAAAAGCGTTACCTATCTTTTTAAAAATAGTTTGCATTTTACATTTTTTTTCACAGAAAACGAATGATTATAACTAATTATCACGATTTATTTATTTCCATTTTGACTGAGACTAACATCACTTTCCGAATTACACGTCCAGGACGAAAAAGGTAATAAGTTGTAAGTAAATTAAATAAAAAAAGATGCATAAAAATATAAAACCATATGATATAAATTATAAAATAAAAAATATTACTTTCATTAAAGCTATGATCAAAAGTAGCATTAAATATTGTGACATGCGCTTTAGCTTTGATAGCATATTCTTTTCTAAATATTGCATCATTTGAATCCTCACTTTACAACAAATGCACTCCCTTAAAGATGCGCTAATTAAGCATATAAACAAGTTATAATAACATTTAATGATTTCCCAAATAACATTTTGCTGCGTGCTTATATGTTAGTACTGTCGGGTATTGCCACCTTTCGAGGAACAAATAATATTTAAACAAAAATTATTTAACACGCCCTTTAATTTTTTTTCAAACTATTACTATTGAAATGTTCGTCTTAACAGTTTACATAGAAAACATTTTCAAATAAAAATAAAGGCTCAAGTTCAAATGCGACCAAACGTATTAAGTTTGAATTTAAGTATTTCTTTAATTGCAAAGGTTTTACAATGTTTCTCGACGAGTGTGTTGTTTCAGGTAAACTGTGTTTACTGACTTTAGCCGCGGTCAACGACATACAACGCCAGTTCATAACGTTTAAATTGTCACATGGAGTGAATCAACTTTACACGGTGATTCGTACCCACTGTTTTGTGCCAATCGCCATTTAAAGATGATTCACTCCGTGTGATGTTTTAAAACTCATGAACTGGCCTTTTATGTCGTTGGTCGCGCTTTAAGATCTCCTGAAAATTGTAAACATTGGGTGGAATCTCTCGGAACTTTATCAACTTCTGTCGAATTACCTCTATCACTCATGTAAGGATTATCAACGGTTCATGAACTCTCAGGCTTTTGATTTTCATGTTTGTATTGTTCAATATATCTATTTCTTCTGCAGATATCTTCATTTTACCAATTTTGTACGATCAAAAAAGGCTGAGATCCTACTTGAACTAGTTACACCTTTTTTCAAGGCTCTTTGATCTGCTGCTTAAACTACACTTTTGTGTTATTACGCAATTCTGTTAAGACAGTTAATGCTAATTACTATACTATTATTCTATAAATTTGTCATTTCTTAAAATCACTTGTGCGACTTCAATATTAAATTTATATTTCGACTGCTGTGAATGTCATGGCAGGAAGAATTTCGATGTTTTAAACACAAAGTTTTATCTGTAGACATTACCATTTTCCTCTTCTATTACATTAAAAGAGGCTGAGATCCCATTTGAACTGATACACCTTTTTTCAAAGCTCTCTGATCTACTGTTTAAATTATACTTTTGTATTATTACGCAATTTTGTGAAGACAGTTAATGCTAATTACCATACTATTATTTGATAAATTTATCATTTCTGAAAACCAACTTGTGTGTCTGCAATATGAAATTTATATTTCGACTGCTGTGAATGCCATGACAGGAAGGATCTCGATGTTTTAAACACATTTTTTTTAATTCTCTATTTATGCTGGACTTATAAAAATATCCTCAAGCTTTAATTTAGGTTGACGCTATATCTCTATATATCCCATGCAATGCCCATGAATGTCTTTTCTTCATGAGTTTGTTACAACTAGCGCTATTATGTTTAGACAATACCTTCTTTTCCAACATACATCTCTGCATTGGAGTGCCAGCAGGTTTCTGAAGCTGTTCTTGTTTTTTTCAGTTCAAGCCAGTCATTCTTTATATAAAAAAGTACATCTTTTAACTCATGGTGACTTCCTATTAGTTTTACAAATTGTTACCATTTTATTAGTGACGTGTGAGCCATCAGGTTTATCTTAACAGTTCATTTATTATACAATGCATAATCAAAAATGTCAGTAACTGTCTGTCATCTTGAAAGGGCATCTGTTAATAAGCAGCAGCTTTACCAGAACATATTTTAGTTAAATTTGGTACTTATACCACACCTATTAGCTTTTTTTTTGCACACTGCTTCTGAGTTTTTGTAATCTATACAGATAAAAATTCTACTGATTGTTCTTTTGCGTGAGTATATCTCCATGGCATTAATTAATAATGTTACAAGCTTCTTTTTGTCAAGGTATTTAGAATTTGGAGCTCGCATGATTGTTTGCCTTTTTAGAGCAAAGTCGCTCCATGTCTTTTCGTCCCATATACAAACATAATCTTTTTAAAAGCTGCTTTATTGTATGATTTAAATATCATAATTGTTATATGAATTTTGCGAAGTATGTTATCACATCCAAGAATATTTGAAAGTTTTCTCTATAATTAAGTGCAGCAAATCTTTCAAATATTTTTTTTTAAGGTCTGATTTATTATTTTTATTTTATAACACATGATCCAGATAATTTAGAGAAGTCTGAGCGACTAATGTTTTCTTCATAAAGTAAAATTTCTTTAGCTTTTTCAATAATGCGGCGCAATAACTTGCAATGTGAAAAGACATCAAAATAAGGATTTATTTCTTCATCAATCTTTACGAATGAAATCTATTGACTTCCGTTATTATTCAAGAGCACAATTAAATCAAACGACAAAACCAGAAATCTGAACCTTCCCAAGGTGTGCTAAAAGTCGTTTTCATTCAATGGCAAGTGCCAGAAACCATTATTTCCATTAAGATTAGTGCAAATCTTACAAACTTATAACTTAGCCCAAAATGTATCTATCGTGGGTGTGGGCTATAAGGTCTTTGAACAGCTCCATTCAGTGGTCTTGGATCAAAGTAAATTCTCTGGTTTCTTGGTAATAGAAGTACAGCCATGTTGCTTACCAATTCGGTTATATTTTAAAGGTTACTTATTATACCAGCTTCAGCTATATTATTTAGCTCATTGTTCACTTTGTTATGTAAAACAAGAAGAATTTTGCTGGGTGCTGTTAACTGAGACATACTGTTTTATTATAATTTAATTTTTACGGTTCCATTAAACCTTCCTGTATAAGACAAAATATCTACAATTTCTTTGAAAACTTGCTCTGCCGCCGTTTCAACAGTATTTAATTGATGAAATTCAATTTTTCGATCACCCCAGTTCTTTAACGGCAAGTGTTTTCATACTTCTAAGTTTCACACTTAAAATAACACTTTACCTATAATCAAAACTACGATGTCATCATAATCACGCTCAGAAGGTTTGTTCTTTCCGACTATTGGCCTCATCCCAAACTATTAAAATCCGAATTTATAAAATTGTTCCATTTTGAGATTATATTATTATTATGCATCAAGAACGTAATTTCGAAGCAACTTTTTTTATTGTAACATTTTGTAACGAAACTTAAACAGATTCATTGTTGTGTAATTCATTAACTGATTTCAGCTGTCCAATAAAAACTAATGATGGGGAGAATGAATGATTTTACTATTCGAATGAATCATTAGAGCATGCACAAAAACATAGTTTCCAACTTTTTTCTATATATTCTATATATTTTTAATCAATTACCACCAGAAATTTAATAAGAAAAAGAAACAAAATCATGGTTGCAAACTTTCGTAATATTTTTAATCAGACACCTTCAGAAATTTTGAAGACAAAAATAATTTATATTTTTATGGCTTTCTTAAATTAATTCTTATTAAAATATGAAATTTTTTTTTCGACAGAAAATGTCTGATAGAAATTCAATTAAAAGAACAAAGGTTGGCAGATATGGTTTTACTCATGGCCGAATGATTCATTCATATAGTAAAATCATTTATTAGCTCAACACTAGTAAAAACTAGTCGTTGAGGGTCACCGTAATACTTACTCATCATGGATATGCATAATATAAAATATGAAAATAAAACATGTGCAAACAATTTATAAAACGCATTGCAATTACACAATACAATTTAAACATATTTAAGTATTTTTAATACATAGTAATGCTCCATTACTGAATTGCGGATTACTACTTGATTATCTCGTTGAACTATTTCGACAAATTAGATAAATCGCCAAACTACTCGCAAAATTATACAAATTGGTATAATATTTATTTTAAATAACGGAAGAACAAATAAATTAGTAAAAGATTAATAAAAATATAAATAAAACGTCGAATTAAAAATCACTTGATGACGCACCAAACACGCGTAACGTGTGTTTAATGCCAAGTGAATGTGACATTTACGATAAGCCATTATTGTCATTTAATCTTATAGTTTGGCGATAGTTTTTTGGTCGACGGGATAATCAAGTAGTACTGTATTCCGTAAAAGAAATATCCTGATAGTTATAACTCCAAAATTGATAATCATATTAACTAACAGTTTACTGCGCCGGATTAAGAGTTTCATTTCCATTTAAAATGTATCTTTGAATTTAAATTTGAATGAAATAGGGTCATGAAAAATCGAAGAGTGTGGAAAATAGGATTACAAATATTTCAACAAATAATTATCCGATTGACTTCATTCTTTATGCAAAATTTATGATTTTTATTGTTTTTATATTCACTTCTTAAAATAAACAATTTCGAAAATTTTTAAATACATTTTATCAGAACGAATATTTCGAGAGTCCGAGAAAAAAAGTTCCAGATAATCGAGGTTACTGATATTCAATAGGCTTCTTCCCATTATTACATATTAAGTACACACCAAAAATTTCAAGTCTTTATCTCGACGTTTTCGGGAGATAGAGCGTTTACAAACACACAGACAGACGGACGGCAATTTTTTAATATAGTTTTCGGAACCTCCAGTGTCTGAAACGTGTAAATCCGTCATATTTTTTTTTTTAAAACGATTACAAGACTTACCCTATACCACGTATGATAGGTAAGTAATAATATTAGAATTATCAGCTTCTTCAGTACCCCTAACTTTTTATATTTTTACTTGTACTTTTCAGTTTTTTATTTTTTTTTTAGATATGCATATTTTTGTCCAACGTCATATTTTGATGACAATTTAGGCATTTTGTTTCACAAGCTGGAGATTTGTCGATCTGACGCGTTTTTCCAGTAATTCAGCTCTGTAATTCAGATTTTTTTTTAAAATCTTTATAGTGTTTTTTGAGAATCTTACTGATATGGAATCATTCTTAAATATTAAATGGATTCAAAGAATGTTTTTCATTTATTGCTGTTGGTGACACTTTATTATTCTCAGTAGTTTTGCATTTACTAAGTACTTTTTGCAACGTTTTGGCTTTCTTCTTCTTTTTTTTTGTGTGAAACTCCCTTGAAGAGTTTTTATCACTTAAACCCTAGTTTTTGCGACGCGGTACACAGTCCTGAGATTTTTTGTACTGTCATTCTACTGTAGCTACACAAAATATAGAATATTATACGCGGTACACAGTCCTGAGATTTTTTGTACTGTCATTCTACTGTAGCTACACAAAATATAGAATATTAATCATCAAACTTTTATACTTGTTCTTGTTTAAATTCAACAAACTTAAAAGAAGCAAAAATCTCATTCTGATAATCTAGAAAATACTTATCAAATTCTTGTAAAATTGACCTTTTCTGATTTTAACATTCACTATTTTCACTAAGCTTAAGATAAAATGTTCTCAATAGCTTTTTGAATCCCTCTCCACATGTATGTCTAAAAAAGGCAGTTCTGGTATTTTCATGTTCACTGCTACATTTCATAGCCTCAAAATAAACTTCAGAATATTGTTTCCAATGTCTCTAGGACACTGAAAGATTAGGTCCACCATCTAAAATCTTCCGTACCAGAAGAATTATTTGATATTTCTTTGATAACTGGTTTTGGCGTTTCAAAAAGATATTTTTCATGAAATTCAATCTTTGTTTCATGCTCAATTTATTAACCCCTTAATTCTCACTCCCGTCATATTCACGGGCTGTGTCATTTACCCAGATTGTTTGATTCCCACCAGTTTAATAAAATAGTGAAATTGGCTATATTTTAGCATGGTTTTACCTGTTATTAAATAAGGTGAATATTTCTTTTTCATAAAAGTGGTGCCAATATGCAATTTGAATTATTAAACCGTAATTTAATTCGACCGTTTAGGGGTTAAAGATACAATACCCAATTATGAATAAGAATTTTTACTTGTAAGTGTTTTTCTACATGTCAGTTAAAGACTTAAGATAACACTCACTGATGTTCAGAACTACACAATCACTATAATCAAGCACAGTTGTTTTCGCTTTTTCTGACTATTGGCTTTTTACTCCATTTTAATTGTGAGAATTACGAAATTATTTTAACTTGAGATGCAGAATCTAATTTGGAAACAATTTCATTTTTCTATGATGTAACCTGCTATAGTCAAACTGAACGAGATCCGTTAATGTCTAAGTCATTAACTAATTTTAACTTTCCATTGTAAGCAATACAAGTCTTAGCGAATCCAATAGCGTTTAATTGTTCTACATGTGTATTTTCAAATGCTTTCAACTGTCTCTTGAGTTCCTCTCAACATACATATCTAAAAAGCGCAGTTTTAGATTGCTGATGCTCACTGCAATATTTTATAACCTCTAAATAAACTTCAAAATCTATATATATAATACGGTATCGTACGTGGCACAGAAATCGTGATTATTTGTTAGTTGTTTAATGGCAACGCCCAAAGGAAACGCATCTCATTGGTTATTGAACGGAATTTATTGCATCTTCATATCTATAAGTGGGGATACCAAAGGGGGGATCAATGCCACCTAGTTTGTCGCCAACTTGGCGACATATATCACTAAATTTCGCGACCAAAATTAGTCGCTAAAAGTGACGGCAACTTCGTGATATCTCTAATATTTCTCCAAATTCCCATAGGCTTCCATTATAAACCAATGGGTTTTACTTGCTTACAGAAAATCAACAAATTGAGATATTTTAATGCAACAAAACTAATATTAGCTTGGATTATATTAATTATATTTAATGGAGACCAAATAAATTAAATTGTGAATAAAAGTAACTTGATACAATGCTTAGCATGCTTTCCCAAACATAAATTTTAAGGGAGACCAAACTGGTCACCAAGGTCGGCTAGTCTTCTTATGAATGTCTCCAGGACGCTGAAGGATTAGATCCAGAATCCAAAGTTAACAATGTAGACAGATTATATGCAATGATAAGAATTCAGTTCTATAAGTATCTAAAATGCAAAATGATCTATTAGTTCTTTGAAAGTATGGTGTTATTATAGCTCCGATACCAGTTAGCTGCTAAAGATGAGCTAATTTAACATACAAACAATTGATGATCTCTAAAATAACATGATGCTACGTGTGTATATGTTAGAAGAGAACTATAATAGATTAAATTTGTCGTCTTAAAATTTACATTAAATATAATCATGACAGATACTATCATATGTTGAGTAACAGAACAAACTATCTAAAACATATAGTATTTGACACTTTCAAATAAAATTTATTTAAAATTTTAACTCAATTTACTGATCTTAAAAAAAATAATTTTGAACATTATTTCTTTTAAATCTATGAACACGTGATGAAACATTAAGCATTTGTTTACAGCAATTATGTAAATTAAATTTACAGTAACATAGGTAATCATAGGGTTCCAATAAAACATCCATAATTAAGGAGGAAGTTGTAAGGTTATCACAAATGTCGTAGTATGTCTCAAAATTAACGATATCTATTGATATTCAGTAGAATAAAATTAATGAGATAAAAAGGTCTGCTTATGATGGTACAAGTTAACTCGGGATAAAGTAACATTTCTGAGATAAAAATGTAAGTTTATGATTTGACAGTGTAAGATAACTCGAAATAATCTAAGATTTTTAAAATAAAAAATAGAAGCATTTACAGGCACATATACAAATTCTAAATCCACGATTTCGGTGATAATGTTTAGATTGCATGATATTTCAATATATTCTTTAAATCGAGCATATTATCATCTTTTTAATAATACATACTTGCCAACTTTCCCTTAAACTTCCGTAAAATGTGAGTTAAATTGACCCAGGTTAAGCACGTTTCGAACCAGACATTTACTATAGAAATTGATTCAAATAGATTTCATAGAGAAGCATGCTTTTAAATCTATAATGATACATCAAAATAATTTTCTGGTTAGTAATGCGTATAACCTGGGTTACTTTAACTCACATTTTACGGAAGTTTAGCTGAATGTTGGCAAGTATGATAAAATATCTCCTGCCTTACATACATCTGTTACCAAGATTGGTCGAAATTTTAGTTACACCAGAAATTACCACATTTATTGTTTAATGAATGGTTATTGTTGTGTGTCTATTGTAACTGTAAAACATAATTGTTGCAAGATTATTTTATCACAGTAGCATAATGCCCAGTCACGTCGTAGAGTGCGAAAAAGACGGGGTTTTTTTAAATATCAAATTTTATTTCTAACAGATCTAATCTGTTTTTTATTTATTAAAAGAACTTTTGTTTGAAAGTCACATTTAAAATGGAATATACTTCATAAACGTTTGTGTAATATTTATTTCAAATTAATTAATTTATTAATTTTAATAAAAATTTTCATAATTTAAAACTTATTCCCCATAATCATTCATAAAATTATTGATTCAGCAGACTCTGATTATTAGTTTATTTAAAATCTACGTTCAGGGCGCTTTAAAAAAAGTAAAATTTTGAATAAATACAAATAATTTTAGTTCGATTATAATGCAGAAATATGAACAAACATAAAATCCCACCAATATCTTTACAACATTTTAAAAAATTGAAGAGGGGTTACCATTTCTTTAGTAAAATTTCACGCCAGACACACGCCATGCTCACGTCAGACCGCGTAGAATCAATTTAAATAAATATATTTCAATTTCCTTTATACATACTACTGTTACACTTATCTGTGCATTGAACTACTCGGCGTTTGACAAAATCTTCAAAATTAATTGAATTATTTCAAAATATGTCAAAAAATAAATATTTTAAAATTAAAATTACCATTTTTTTATATTCAAGTATCTATAAAATAATTTCATTACCACATAAATTCTGGTTCAGAACATAGTAAGTAATATGGAAAACATTCTGACAAAATTTCACTGAAATATGTTTAAAATGATGGACATAAATCAAGCTAAATAACTGTGCTAAAGATAATTTCTTCAGTTACATAAATAATACGTCGTTTCAACTCAGCCATAAATCTCTTCAAATGTATTTAACCTTGAAAATCCTTTGATAAAGGCCCCACCAGTGGCTGAGAGGTTCTGCTCTCGAAAGCTGGTAGACGGGAGGTGCTGGGTTCGATCCCAATCGCGCCCGTCGGCCTAATCGTTCGGAGTTTTCGCGGTTTTCTTCGAGCCATGGATTTCCATGCGTAAATACGGATTAGGTTCCCTTAGAAAGACCCCCACGAAGGGCACTCCCCCCTCGGGCCTATATCCCTAGTGTAGATAATGGGCCGTCAAAAATCAACCAACCAACCAACCTTTGATAAAGATAATGACTTGTTGAGTGACTGCATTAAGACTCATAGACTACATTAAACTGATTTATTATTATTATTATGATATTAGTATTACAATTATTATTACTGATTTATTATCTTATAATGTAAACATTTTTTCCATCCTGAACATGTAGTTTATCCTGAGAAGAGGCATGTAAAATGCTCTCTCTTTTACAATTTAAACAATGTGAATTAAATAGCTTAAAGTGTTACCGCTTATTCATTTGATATAAAAAACAGTATGCAATTTCTTGTGTTAAAGGAGAAATAAAGAGCAGTGCATTAAAAATATGACAACTAACACATATTGGATTAAAACAAAGTGTGGATTTACACCGAAACAGATAAGTATCCTGAAGAACGGGTAAGTCCCTATTTACAATTTATCACGTACTCACGCCTGTTTAACGGGATTCAAAATCCCATCAAGATTATCATTACTGATCACTGAATAAAAATAAATAAATTAAATAGCCTCCACTGAAATCTGAAATATCAGATATTTGATAAATAAACTTTTAAACTTTCAAAAAGAAAAGTTGAAAGAACTTTTTACGGTAACACGTAAATTATTAAAAGTTAAGAAAATGGCAGCTTCTAAAGATAATTTAGCAATTGAAAAACTCACAGCTACGAACTATTCGGGGTGGAAATTTAAGCCTGAAATGATGTTAACTAAAGAAGACTTATATCATGTAATTACAGAAGAACCGCCAAATCCAATTACGGACGCTTGGTCCAAAAGTGATAAGAAAGCCCGTGCACTAATTAATCTAACAATTGATGATAGTCAGATTACTCATGTTAAAAATTTACAGACAGCCAGACAAACTTGGCAAGCTTTGCGCGAAATCCATGAGCGACATAATTTGTCTAGCAAACTTTATCTCTTAAGAAAACTTTATGGGATTCAATTAGCGGAAGGTGGCAATGTTGTTAACCATATTACAAAAATAATGGAATTACTATATAAATTAGCGGCCATAGGAGAAGTTATAAATGATAACCATATTTCTGCACTGCTATTATGCTCCCTACCCCAATCTTATGACACTCTTATTGCTGCGCTTGAATCGAGAGAAGAAAATCAACTTACACCATCATTTATTAAGTCTAAACTTATTGACGAATATAACCGACGATATGATAATGATGAGAGAACAGAAAATCCTGCCAGAGCATTTAAAGCACAGAAAAATTACAACAACAAAACAAGTAATAAATACTGCTCCAATTGTCGGATGAGAAACCATTATACCCAGGAATGTTGGCATAACAAATCCAAAACACAAAATACACCACAAAATCAACAAATTAGAACAAACAAAAAACATTACTCTACATCACTAGTTTTTCAAAAGAGCGAAAATAATTTTAGAAGTGAACAAACACCGGAATCAAACCGTAGGTACAGACACTCTGAAAATGAAAACAATACATGGAGGGCGAGCGAAAATAAAAATTACGCCTTTATAACGCAAGGAATGGAAAACAAAACATTTATAGTAGATAGTGGCAGCTCAAGCTATATTGTGTGTTCAGAATCGATGTTTACAGAAATAAAATCACGCGAAAAAACAAATGTAACCATCGCAAACGGAAAAAAACTTATCAGTTACGGGTCAGGTAACGTAAATATAAACACGCGAACATCAGACAACAAAGTTCATGAAATAACACTTAAAGATGTATTACTAGTACCTTAAATCGAAAAAATTTATTATCGGTTAGCAAAGCGACACAAAATGGATGTGAAATTATATTCAGAAATGACAGATGTATGTTCAAACTTAATGGAGAAATATGTTTAGAAGCGCGAAAAGTAAATAACCTATACGAAGTTCAGTTAGCATTCGAAAACTATGCAAAGCTGTAACAACAAAAATTGCATAGAATTATGGCATCGTAGGTTAGGACATAGAAATCTAACATCAATTAAAGAAAATACGCAAAAGGAATTAGCTAGAGGAATCCAAATAAACAACTGTAAGCAATACATAGATTGCGAACCGTGCATTAAGGCAAAATTAACCGATGAACCCTATCCAAAAATTGCAGAGTATAGAGCTACTAAAAGACTCCAGCTCATTCACTCCGACGTGTGCGGATCTTTTCAAACACCGACAATAGGGGGGAAATCATATTTTTTTTACTTTTATTGATGACTACTCACGATTTACGACCATATACCTATTGTCTAGAAAAACTGAAGTTTACGAAAAACTTAAAGAATTCATCGCGTTAATTAGCAACAAATTTGGAGAAAAACCGAAAGCAATTAGAACAGATAACGGAAAGGAATTCACATCAGATGAAATAGAAAATTACCTCAGGGCTAATGGGATAAAACATCAACACACAGTCCCATATTGCGCAGGACAGAACGGCGTGGCAGAGAGATAAAATAGATCGTTAGTTGAAATGGCTGGGACAATGTTAAGTGAATCAAATTTGTCATTAAAGTTCCGGGGGGAAGTAATTTGCACAGCAAATCATTTGCAAAACAGACTACCGACAAAAGCAAATGAAAAACACCATACGAGTTATGGACAAACAGACAGCCAAACTTAAGTTACGTTAGGGTATTCGGCTGCAAAGCCTTCGCATATATCAGTAAAGCCAGAAGACAAAAATTAGACGATAAAGCTATAGAGGGAATTTTCGTCGGATATGATAATGAATCCAAAGGATACAGAATATATGTAGGAGGAAATGAAATAAAGATCGCGAAAGCCGTTAAATTTCTTGAAAACAAATTTAAATATAGAAACGAGAAAGTAGAAAACAAACCAAAATAAGATGAAAATCGGGTTAATGAAAACCTTGTAGAAATAGAAATTTCAAATAGCAATGAGACACCATCCACGTCCAATCAACCAGTAGCAGAACCTAGACGATCAGAAAGAATTAATAAAGGTGTACCTCCTGATAGGTTAATATACATGGTTAAGAACGAAAACGCTACTGAACCAAAGCATTATGAGGAAATCGAAAACATGGAAAATGTTTAGGATAAACAAAATTGGATAGATGCGATGAAAAGCGAAATGAACTCCCTTATGAAAAATAAAACTTGGTCAATTGTAGAACCTCCACCAAATAGGAGAATAATAGGTTGCAAATGGACCTACAAACTAAAACGCGACAACACAGGAAAAATCCAAAAATATAAAGCACGTTTAGTTGCAAAAGGATATTCACAAAAGTTCGGGAGGATTATGATGAAACTTATGCACCAGTCGTGTCATATACAACAATAAGAGCATTATTAATAGCAGCATTGCATCAAAATTTAAATGTAAAACATATTGATATTAACACCGCGTTCTTACATGGAGAGCTTGAAGAGGAGATATATATGTCACAACCAGAAGGTTTCGCTGAACCAAATGAGGAATATAAAGTATGCAGGCTAAATAAAGTCATATACGGACTTAAACAAGCCTCGAGAGCGTGGCATAATAAAATTACAGAAACACTAAAAAAGATGAATTTCAGTCAGAGCAAATTTGACTCATGCTTTTTTTCTCGAAAATGGGGCGATAACACAACATACATAATAACATACGTAGACGACATTTTAATTGCCGGAAAAGACGAAACAATAGAGGAAGTAATCGCGAGCTTAAATAAAGAATACGAGCTAAAGAATTTAGGTGACATCAGTAACTACCTATCTATGAAAATTAAAAAAAATAAATAAAAGCTACATGATAAATCAAACTCAGAAAATAGAGGAATTAATCATTAAATTTAATTTGCAAGACGCAAAACCGTGTAGCACACCCATGGAAACAAATTACACACGCTTTAATGATGAGGATAACATTTTACCAAACAACACATATTACAGACAAGCCATAGGAGCACTTCTATATCTAGCAACTATAAGCAGACCTGACATCTGTGCAGCAGTAAACATTCTTAGCAGAAGAAATGAATCACCAAGAATGAAAGAATGGAATGCAGTAAAAAGAGTGATAAGATATTTAAAGACTACAAAAAATTGTAGTCTAGTTCTAAGCAGAGAAAAGAAACCGATACTTGAAGTTTATGCGGATGCATATTGGGGAGGAAATGTAGATTCACGAAAATCAACGAGCGGGAACCTATATCTGTTAGGGGGAAATCCCATACAATAGTCGACCAAGAAACAATCCTGCATTGCATTATCATCGGCAGAGGCCGAGTATGTGTCAGCAGCAAAGGCAGCAATTGAAATAAAGTGGTTAGTCAATCTACTGGAAGAATTAAACCTAAAGCAAACCTTACCTTTAGACCTATATGAAGACAACCAATCCACGATCAAGATGATAGAATTAGAAAAGCACTCAAGTAAGACTAAACATATTGAAATTAGGTTCCACCTGATAAAACAACTAATGCATGAAGGGACTATCAACCTAAAGTACTGCCCAACCAAATTTATGATAGCAGATCTGTTTACAAAACCAGTTCCCAAACCTGTTTTTCAAACCCATAGAAGGAACTTAAATTTGTGTGACAATGAAACTTCTGAAATTAAGGAGGAGTTGATGGACATAAATCAAGCTAAATAACTGTGCTAAAGATAATTTCTTCAGTTACATAAATAATACATCGTTTCAACTCAGCCATAAATCAAATGTATTTAACCTTGAAAATCCATTGATAAAGATAATGACTTGTTGAGTGACTGCATTAAGACTCATAGACTACATTAAACTGATTTATTATTATTATTATGATATTATTATTACAATTATTATTACTGATTTATTATCTTATAATGTAAACATTTTTTCCATTCTGAACATGTAGTTTATCCGGAGAAGAGGCATGTAAAATACTCTCTCTTTTAC
Source organism: Maratus speciosus (assembly GCA_963932465.1). NCBI lineage: Eukaryota > Metazoa > Arthropoda > Arachnida > Araneae > Salticidae > Maratus > Maratus speciosus. The sequence continues at coordinate 217,836,636 of OZ010797.1, read as the reverse complement.
AATTTAAACAATGTGAATTAAATAGCTTAAAGTGTTACCGCTTATTCATTTGATATAAAAAACAGTATGCAATTTCTTGTGTTAAAGGAGAAATAAAGAGCAGTGCATTAAAAATATGACAACTAACACATATTGGATTAAAACAAAGTGTGGATTTACACCGAAACAGGTAAGTATCCTGAAGAACGGGTAAGTCCCAATTTACAATTTATCACGTACTCACGCCTGTTTAACGGGATTCAAAATCCCATCATAAAACATCTCATGTAATGAAGTTTATAGAGCATGGAAATAACCAAAAAACTGATTTTTCAGAAATCGCAATTAAAATTTTCTTTTTAGGTAATTTTAATGTAATAAATCAATCTAGAAGTGCCAATTAAGTTTTATTAGTGTTTTCATGTAAAAATGTAAGAAAATCGGGCATAGAAACAATGTTTATATCTCTCTTGGCCTTTCTATGCCTAATTTCAGTTGTTGACTCATTACTTTATGTTTATTAATTTGTCCAAAACCCCTGTTCTAGTAATCCTTAAAAAAAAAAAAAAAAAAAAAACTCTTTTAAATAAAACAATATATTTTTTTCTTTTTTACCAAAACGGCTATTTCAATGTAAGCATATACCTGAAAACGAATCAACTTCAAAAAATTAACAGCATATATAATAATCAGTTATAAACAGATTAAGCTAAATAATGCTATAAAAAGTGATAAAATATCTTTATTTAGATTGACGAGCATTTCATCGTACAAACGGCGACATTTTCAAAATCATTCATGATAGAAATATTTTCACGAAATTTAAAAACAATAACTTGGTAAACAAAGTCACGAGACATCATGCAAAATGAAAATCAGTGTAAACATAAAATAAAATGAAATTGGATATTTGTGAACGTGGATTAATTCTTACTATTACAACTAAAACTGAATAGCATCTCTTTCCAAATTTTAAGTAATAAAACAGGAGAACCACAGCTTTGGCCAGATTATGCAGCAAAGAACCTTTACAGACAAATTTTGAAAATAGCAGAATAATTTATCCATCAAGATTTTATTTGCCATCCATTATCCGGGAATCAATAGAGATATTTTTACGCAACGAGAATATTTGCAATGATTCAGTGTCCCTTGATTTACCTAAAATTTGGAAAAATATGCTATGCAATTTTAGTAATTATAGTAAAATTTAATCCACACTCACAGATATCCAATTTCATCTTATTTTATGTTTGCACTGATTTACATTATGCATGATATCTCGTGACATTGTTTACCAAGTTATTGTTTTTAAAATTTATGAAAATATTTCTATCATGAATGATTTTGAAAATGTCGCCGTTTGTGCGATGAAACGTTCGTCAATCTAAATAAAGATATTTAATCACTTTTTATAGTTATATTTAGCTTAATCTGTTCAAAAAGTTATTTAAAGTGAATTATCTAATACCTACACATAATAAACATTTCAACAAATTTTATTTATTAGTTTAATAGTAAGCTTCAAATAACTGAAAATTTATTTCACTTAAGTTTTCCACATACTTTTGATTTAAACATATTTTATGTATTAGTTTATGACTAAACTTCAGATGCTTCAAAATTATTTCATGAACCTTTCTCATAATTTTCATTGCATCAGATTCTAGTTATTGGTTGATTACGAAACCTAAGATTGTTTAAAACTTATTTTAAAGGATAGTTCAGATAAATTTTTAAACATTTTCAAAGTCTTTTCCCGTCATTATCGTTTCAAATTATTTTAGTTATTAGTTCACTACCAAACTTCAGAAAATTTAAAGCTTATTTCACATTGCATATCACACGCATTCTTAGAACATACTTCCAATTTATTGCTTGATTAGTCAAACAGCTAATTCACCTTGATTTTAAAAAAAATCTTGCCAGTTGAGCGGGGTTTAATTAAGTTGGATGGACATAAATTATATTTGTTACACAAGATATATCATTGAGTAATTCAAATTGTAAATTGTCATTGACAAGTCTTTCATAATAATTTTTGCCCGTTAGGTGGGGTTTGTAACACGTGTTCTCAGAACATATTTCCATTTAATTGCTTGATTTGTCGAAGAGTTTGTTCATCTTGAATTCAAAAATAATTTTGTTAGTTGAGCGGGGTTTAATTAAGTTGGACAGGCATAAATGATGCTAGTTATACAAGGTACATCATTCAGTAATTCAAACCGTAAACTGTCATTGACAAGTCTGTTATAACAATTGTTGTACGTGAAGGTGGGGTTTGTAACACGAATTCTTAGAACATATTTCCCTTTAATTGTTTGATTAGTCAAAGAGTTAATTCACTTCGGATTCATAAATAATGTTGCCAGTTAATCTTCCGTCTACCAGACGGGTCCATTGGACCCGACATGTACATTCAAAATATTTATTCAAACCAGAAATTTCTTCAAAACAAACTAAATGTATAAATCAGACAATAATAAGTTAAATAAACAAATTAAATAGTTTTAAGTAAAAATTCTGGTGTAGAATGTTTTTATAAAACTTGAGTAAAATTTCCGGTAGTTCTAGGGTTAAGCGGGGTTTAATTAAGTTGAACGGGCATAAATATACTAATTACGCAATATATATCATTGAGTAATTCAAATAATAAATTTTCATTGACAAGTCTTTAATAGTAATTGTTGCCCTTTAGGTGGGGTTTGTAACACGAGTTTAAAAACAATTTTCCATTTAATTGCTTGATTTGTCGAAGAGTTTGTTCATCTTGAATTCAAAAATAATTTTTCCACTTGAGCAGGGTTTAATTAAGTTGGACGGGCATAAATAATGGTAGTTATACAAGGTACATCATTCAGTAACTCAAATCGTAGACTGTCATTGACAATTCTTTTATAATAATTGTTGTCCATTAGGGGGGGTTTGTAACGCGAGTTCTTAGAACATACTGCCATTTAACACGTTGACGCCGGCGCGGTGGGTCACACTCGACTGTCTCAGAGTAATCAAGTCTCCGGCTTTTTTCACACCACTGTTATTTTAGAGAAAATGTTGTCCCTTTAAATCGCCCAATTGATCTAATTAAATAAACCAACATTTCCTGTATTAAAATACTGGTATCCAAAAAGCGGAAACTTGGCAACTCTGAGACAGTCGAGTGTGACCCACCGCGCCGACGTGAACGTGTTAATTGTTTGATTAGTCAAAGAGTTCATTCACCTTGAATTCACAAATAATGCTGCCAGTTAAGCGGAGTTTAATTAAATTGGACGGGCATAAATATACTAGTTACGCAAGATATATCATTGAGTAATTAAATTTGTAAACTATCATACACAAGTCATCCATACTTGTTGCCCGTTAGGTGGGTTTTTATTCAGATTGCTTGATTTGTACCACTTTTCTAGGGAACTAAAATCCGATACTCGGGTTTTAGAAAACTGATCAACACAGCATAAAAATCACTCAAAAATGTTTCTGAAAATGTACACGGTGGTGCATCAGTGCTGCATTGCTTAGTGTTTTAACATTTTGCGACCCAAGTCCGACTGTGACTCGGGATAATTTTTCTTTGCAAAATTTACTTTTGGCACTAGTTATAGCGGAAAATAAAATTTGCCTAATTTAAGTAGAAGATTTTCGAAATCGTGCAATTAAAGGTAACTTCTTTTTAAAAAGTGGTGTCAACAGAATAAAATTTGTGTAAGATTCAACAGACCGTAAAGGGTTAATGCATCAGTACTGCATTAAGAAGCCTTGACTCAGTGTTTCCAGATTGGGGACTTTTTTGTCCCCAGATTCTTGATTGTCACCGCTTTTTTGAAATAGAAATATTCGACCTATTTAAAAATAGATTAAAAATTCTGAAAAATAAGGTGATTTATACTATTTAAAAAAATGGTGAAAGTGAAATAATCTGAAATAAAAAAGTCCCCGATCTGGCAATACTGCCTTGACTGTGCAAAACCGCCAAATGTGTGCAACAAAGTTGATTACAGATTATGTGTTTTTCCATTTGTAATAACAATAAAAAAAACGCGAATGTTCTTCTTTATTTCCATATATCACTTATAATATGTGTATTTTAAATACATAAATTTTTAAAATCCGGTCATTCCTTTATGCTAACCCTGTACTTTGGTAAATTTTATTAGATCTAGAAACTTACTTTTTTACAGTATATCTAAGAAGCAACACGCAGATGGTTGCGTTGAAATAATTTTCTGAAGTATTCAGGTTTTCCATTTTGAAAGACTCATGATCAGTTTAGACAATAAAAAAAATGTGAATGAAGCATTCTAGAAATGTCTGGCATTTTCAAGAAACATTCCTTGAAAAGTTTGGACAACAGTCTTCCCATTATTATTTGGAGATCATTTAAAAGAAATGTAAATCTTCAATAACTCCAAAATTTTAGAAGTACTTCTTAAAAAGTTTTATCAATTTAATATTAAACATATTTAAATATCATTATACCCACAATAATAAATAGTAATATATGAATGTGAACAAAATACATGAAGAAAATGAGAAAACTGAAAAAATAAAATTTTTCATATATTATAATTGAATAGATGAAATACGCCGTAGAAATAGAAAATCTCATTTTAATTACGGGGATTTTTTATTCACATTGCTAACAAGGTGTCAAAACAACAGTGTGGAAAAGTATCCAGTCCAGGGTTCGAAACTAGGTCTTTCGTTCAGAGCATAAAGATCTGCCAACTAAACCACTTAGAACGACATACCTAGTCTGAAAGCCTTCACTCATATATGCTGGTAAAACTGCAACCGCTGCACAAGGTAACTTCATTAACGACATCTATTTCTCGGGATTATTTCACCGTTTCAGTTTTATATATTAATCTATGTTGGATTAATTTCGACTCATGTTTGCCGGAAGGTTGTGGTTAATGAAGTTATCCCAACTTGTCAACTTGTGCTGCGGTTGAGCCTTACAAACTTACATGAGTGAAAAGTTACAGGAGACCCAGTTTCAAACCCTGGCTTGGATACTTTTCACACCCTGTTGGTTTTACTCCTTGTTAGCAGTGTGAATAAAATATTCACGTAATTAAATTCAGATTTAAAATTTTTAATTTCCGTATATATACAGGGTGATTCTAAATTCATGGTACAAACTTTAAAGGTTGGTACAGGACACTGTAACAATCATTTATTGTATAGGAATGCATCTAGTGTGCAATTGACTGGTTTAGGTAAAAACACCAGGGGGCCAATTTACTTTTTTTTAATTTTAAAATTTCTCAATACCAGAAAAACCATATAATATTATTTTCTTTATTTAAGACAGGCATTTCATGATTACGTAAAGGAAAAATTTTTCTTTAAAAATTTCCTGTATGAAATCGAAATTTTTGAATAAAAAAAAAAAGACTCCATTTTCCATTCATATATTTCCTGTGTTTGACAGATTTGCCAGTTTTGCATTTCTTAAAATTAAAAAATTTCGATTTCATATGGGAAATTTTCAAAGAAGACGTTTTCCTTTTGTAATCATGAAATGTCTGTCATAAATAAAGAAAAGTATAGTATAGGAATTTTCTGGTATGAATGAGAAATTTTGAAATAAGAAAAGGACCAGATTGGCTCCCTGGTGTTTGTACCTCAACGCGTCACTCATATACATTCATATACAATAAATGATTTTTACAGTGTCCTGTGAACGAACTGTTAAAAATCTGCAGCTGTAGCTGCCTCGTCACCACACCGCTTTTATATAAAGCGGTTACTTTACTATATTATGGGGAATTTTCATTGGTCAAAATAGAGATATTTTATAAAAGCGGTGGGGTGACTATGCAGCTACAGCTACAGATTTTTAACAGCGCAATGTATAAAAAAGCCATACATTTCTTAATACAGCAAAATATATAATATAATCACAGACGAAAATATACAATAACTTCTTCCATTTACTAAAGATTCCGAAAAGAGTTATTTAGAAATCTTTAGAAATTTTTGGCATCAATATAATTTCGAGGCTTAAGGAAACAATTATAACAAGTTGGAAATTGCACGTCAAATGGGGCAAATGTACTATAACTAGTTCATAAATATTTTTTGCACCGCATATTGTACTAAATGTATATTTTAGCGTACTTTATAAATGCATATCAATTTCATTCTGTTTCAAAGGCTGTAACATCATTAAAATGCACTTGAAATAATTTTTCCCATTGGCGGTAATGTAACGGAAAAATTTGACTGTCCCTGTCATTAAACTATACATCCAATTTTCATAAAATTTGAAATCAATCGACAAAATTTTGCAAAAATTATATATTTAAAATTTCAGACCATTCGGTTGAGTAGTTTTTCCTCTGTTATATGCAGACGCACGGATGGACAGAGGGACCGAACGACGACTATAGGTGCTACGTATTCAGGGGTCGCATTCTATAGGGAAACTTTTATTGTTCCTACCACTATTTTTAAAATAATATCTCCATCGCACCTTTCTTTAGAATATGTTAAATAAAATGATCATGAAGGTTAACTAATTAAGGATTCTGGTAGGAACAATAAAAGTTTCCCTATATAATGCGACCCCTGCGTATTTATATAATTACAAATGCACTTAAAAATAAAGTGTCTTTCGCCACAACGGATTATCGAAAATATTTTCGAGTAATTTTTATACTGCATTAATTAGTTTTCTCAGCACAGGCTTTTGTTTGTTATCAATTCTCGAGTAAACAATCTCATATTCAACAAACAGTTAAATTAACAAAAATAACATAAACATTAACATTAACATTAATAATATTTCTTTAATTATCCATGTATAAATTTAATTACGCAGCTTAAAAGGAAAAAATTGATAGCATGAATGAAAAATTGAATGCTTCAAAATTGATAACTTTCGAAAAATCGATATTCCGGTTTAAAAAAATTAATTAATATACTATAAAAACTACTCGGAAACGTTTACGAAAATAAATTACAGAAAAAGTGTCCTTATTTTTATAACTGTTTTTTTAAACCTCGATAGTTTGTTGGTTTCTGAGGTTTCTAAAGATAGAAAGCCTATTTTGGAATCGTAGGTTATTTGGAAGAGATTATTGTATATTTTCTGTTGTGGTTATATTTCCGCATATTAAGGGATATTTGTCATTTTATAAAGTGTATGTAGTGTTTAAGGTTTATGTCAAAACTGTTCTTTTACATTACATTGTAATATATTCTCAAAATATAATTATCTTTCAGTTTTATTAAAAATATACTCCACGTTATTAGGCCATCACATATTACTTCTCAAACTCATTAAAATTATACATATTATATTGAAATTATATTATAATATTTTTTCAATACGCAACTATTGGAAAATAATTAGCGACATCTATTTTTAACATCATACATTTCTTTTATAACAAAAAACATATATCAAGATAACAAAATTTATATACAGTTAATGAGTTTTCAAAAGAACTGCCCGTTAGCAACATTTTATATACCAGACATTATAGGGTTTCAAATATATATATATATATATATATATATATATATATATATAATTGGAAAGTAATTAATAATGCTGTTAAAATAGTTTTCATTCACAATTTTTAAAGTAAACTAATGTTTGGTTTTTAATTTTTAAGTTTTAGTGTTTTGAAATTACTTTATTGGTTTTATCCAATTGAAAAATGTACTGCATTTGAATATAGTAGTTTTCAATTGATTTAGCGCATTTTATTCATTTAAAAGATTTAAACATATATTTTACAAAATTATTATTTTAGATAAAATTCTTTTAAATACTTGCTTTTCTTGGTATTTGCAGACACGTGTACCACAATATTTGAACAAAATTTTTCGTCTTATTTAATCATAGAATTATATTACAAATTCTGAAATTAAAGTAATAAAAACTATCCTATTTAAATATTACATAGATCATGCTTAAACTATAATAATGGTGACAAAATGCTTGGAAATTACAGGAGTGGAAGCACCTTGTATGTAACAACAGATTAAAGAAATAACGTAATAATAATTTGAAATTGTGAAATGATCATTTAATTTAAATTAACTAATGAAATATGTACAGTCATTTAGGGTAACTTTGAACCATGGCGTGTAACTTTGCACCACCTCCGAATTTTCAATAGTTTTGAATCCAAAAGACTAAATAAACTCCAGAACTGTGCTGTGTTGGCAAGGTTCTAAACTGGATTTCTAGTCTTTATTTTAAAAAATAAATTAGCAACAATATACGCAATTAATTGCATCAACTAACTATTTTTGTGAAGTACTGTTTTCAAGTTAATTTTGAATGCTGTTTTGAAGTTGATGTAATTCAATTAAATTTTCATAGTAAGTAACAATATACTCATTTATCAAACATATTATTATCTAAATGTTGTAAATGTGTTAATATTTTGTGATTATTTATTTATTAATAGTTAATAAAATGTAAAATAAGAAGGTACTAACATAACAATCCTCTTGAGATCGTATATTCCTGATATTGCACACATTCACCTTCTTGAAAATCCCATCCGTGTAGGATGTTTTATAGAAAAATGCCCAAGGTTGATTCTCGTTCGACACGGAGCATCTTGATTTCTTGTCACTTCACTTGCATTTAAGTTGTATCCACGTTGAAGTTGTTACCCCATTGTTCATGCAGCAACTTCATATCATAAAAATCCTCGAATGTGAATCATTAACATAGTAAGGGAGTCCTGTTTTTTCTCCGTCTCTATCAATGTGACGTATTGCTCTGGTACGTATATTGGGGGCGAATTTAAGATGTTTTGCAATCCGCTTCCCAATGACGCTATGCACATTATCACCCTCGTTTTGAGAATGTTCGTTTATTAGAAATTTGTGTTATGCTTCGGATGCCGAAGCACTGTACTACGTATGCATGAGCAGCAAGCAAATACTTATTTTTCTGTTGCCCACAACAATTGTTGGAATAAAATATCACATCAACGTCAGTGTTTTGGGCTCTTCCCATCAAGGATTTAAGATATTGAATCACACTACTTCCGTCAAATAGCTTCCCAAGTTTAATCCAAAGCACCAGTACTTTTACTTCCAGCTACATTTGTATTACTAAAGACATATTTGGGAAGGATAAAGAAATGTAGTCGTTGGTTTTAACCTTAAGTGTGAAATAACTCATTTTTTTAATTCCTTTCTTCGATTAGATCTACTCCATTTAAAAATCTCCTTGCACGCAGGCGGTCTGATTTACGTACGTGAACACACCGATAGATTCTTCCATTTGAAACGAAGGGCTGTATTTGAATGAATGGAACGGCAATTAATGAAAATATTCCTTGACGAAGACAGCGGGATCGCAGACCGAAGTAGTTGGAAATTTAAATAAAATGTATATTTTAAACTTGTAAGATATGCACTAATATTATCTGTCACCTTTTAAGTTAACTGAGACCTTATTAAAGTTCATATTGTGTAGCTAAAGTCAGTTTAACAAAAAACGCACCCCGAATTTTTTCCTGTATTGTTACTTTTCCTCGTTTGAAACATCAAAAGAGACACATTTAGAGTTCCAACCGACAATTGTACCTAACTTGATCATCAAAAATGCCAGAATTCAAAATAGGAAGCAGAAAATATTTAAACATGAATCATCTAGACAGTCACAATTCGAAATCATTTGGAAGAACATCATCATTTGAATCATTAAAAACGTCACAACTCAAAATAATGCACTTTTGAACTCAAGTTCACGTATAAAGGTTAGATCACAACTGAAGATGTGGCATTTTTCTAGAAGGGTGTCAGTAATCATCTGATAAACTTGAAAAACGGCACAACTGCTACCTGGTGGCTAGATTTTCAGTGCACTATCTGGCACCTTAGGTGGTTGATAGAGGCGCAAAAACCAAGTCGAATGGCAGCCATAACTAAAAAAAGTCAATTTTTGAGTTGTGACACTTTTGTAGCAAGGGTGCGATATGATAATTCCTAGAATAAGAAGCATTTTTCTTTTTATACAGTGTAGTGATGAGCCGATTAAGGGGGCACAGGACCTTTGAGTTTGTACAAATGATAAAAAACATCGCCTTTGGTAAAATACACAATCACAAATAATATGCAATTAAGATCTTTTTTTTTCCCTTTCCGGTTAAAGTGTATATTCTTAGTTATGTAATGCAGAAGAATAAGTGTTGTATATACAAAATTGATTTTTAAATTTTAAATTTAAAAATTCATCACACTAACTCGTGAATTAAAATCATTAAGTGCTACGCGCATGATAAAACTCTAAATTATGAATATAGAAAACAATTTTTGAGCAAAATAGAGTCATGAGACGCCTAATTCTAAATTAAAATCCAGAATATGTGAAAAAAGTTTTGTTTAAAATTTAATTTTAGCACAAAATAACAAAATACACATTTTTCAAGTTTTTAAGTGCCAAAAAATAAATAACCAAAATATGTGATTTTTTTTTTTTTTTTTTTTTTGGGGGGGGGGGGGTTAGCATAAAGACGGTAAAAAAAACGCATGTTTGGTTCATTTTTTAAAGTTGTAGCTTATATAATTCGAAAGTAACAGTGTGCGCAAACTCCATATTTACTAAACGCGTTTTAAAGTTTCAATATCAACGGACATTCAATTGTAGTCACTATCTATACGTGTTTATAACTCAAGAAATAATGCAGATTTTTGGATGGGGTCTTTTGAACAGTGCTGAAAATTAAAAAAAAAATTCAGAATAAAGCATAAACCGAAACCTGATTTTTTGAAATTTTAAATACCCTGTTCCCCCTTAAGGGACTGAGATCGCATGAAATGTGGAAAAATGAAAGAAATTGACCTTTTTGTCACTTTTACTATCTTAAAATTATACATTAGAGAAACACAACGAAAAAGATTAGTTTTTTTTCTTGTATACATTTTTCGAGCAGACATTTGAATCTCAGGTTAACACCATTTGATTACAAAAGCATTTCTGCAGAGACAAAATCTTTGCTAACAAATTGTTTTTGAGTGTCATGGGTTTAGACTTAGCATTAATATATATATATATGTGTTTAAAATCTTTTTATGCTTTAAAAGTAGAACTGTATCTTACTTATGTAAAATTTTTCAAAATTTTAGCAATATAACACCAAGAAAAAATAATTTTTCAACACAAATGTTAGGTAAGATCAAAAATCAGGTTCACTTTATATAGCCTACAATAGACTATAAGAGAAATGGATAAATATGCGCTCATACGGTCTGTTTTAAAATTTTCTGCACTTTAATATATATATATACACTCATGTCCAAAATTAAGGTCACAAACATAAAATCTGTGAAAACTGATGAACTATTCACTGTGTTGCCACTAAATTTGGCAAAGAGGTATATTACAATGGGAGAAAGAATATAGCAACATAAAAATATGGGAAAAATTTTAATTGTGAATTAAGATACAGGGTATATCAAAAAGTGGTAAATCATGAATCGGAGATAAAGCATTTAGCTCGGGAAAAGCCTGTCTAACATGGAGTGTGACCACTGTGCGCTGCTGTACAAGCCTCATAACGAACTCTTATACTGTTTATGAGGGTGTCAATAAATGTTTGTGGCAACAATTCCTATTATTCCAAAAACGTGGCTTTTAACTCATGGCGGGTCTTAGGAGGCTGGTTACGCTGTGCAGGGCTCTTCCTAGACCATTCCAAATATGTTCAATAGGATGGAGGTCCGAAGACTTCAAGGGCCAATTCATACGGTTAATATCCTCTTCTTTAAGAAAATCATCAACAATGTAAGCTCTGTGTGGCTTCGCATTTTCGTCTATAAGCATAAGCCCGGGCCTAGAGCACCCCGGAACAACCTCACATAGGCTTCAAGGACTTCATTCCTATAGCAATGTGCATTGACAGTACCCGCATCGAAGACGTGCAGTGGTGTACGACTGCCAAACATTCGTCGCCCCAGACAAGGATTCTTTTGCCAACAAATCTGTCGATTCCTTTTACGTAGGAGGGATGATAGCGAGCTCCATGTTCTCTCCAGATGAAGATTCGACGAGAATCACTCTGCATGGTGAATCTTGACTCATCATTGAAAAGAACACACTGCCATTCTTGTTGTGTTCAAGACTGATGTCTTCGGCTCCACAACAACCGACACTCCTGTTAGATGCAGTGAAAGGGACACACACGACTGGACACTGGGCGATAGGGATGAGATCCTTGAAGCCTATGTGAGGTTGTTCCGGGGTGCTGTAGGCCTGGACTTCATGTTTATGGACGATAATGCGAAGCCGCACAGAGCTCACATTGTTGATGCTTTTCTTGAAGAAGATGATATTCGCCGTATGAATTGGCCCTCGAGGCTCGAGGTCTCCGGACCTCAATCCTATTGAACATGTTTGAGATGTTCTAGGAAGAGCCATTGCACAGTGTAACAATCCCTCCCAAGACTTGTCAGGAGTTAAAAGCCACGCTTTTGGAAGAATGGGCTTTGTTGCCACAAACATTTATTGACACCCTCATAAACAGTATAAAAGCTCGTTGTAAGGCTTGTATAACAGTGCACAGTGGTCATACTCCATGTTAGAAAGACTTTTTCAGAGATAAATGCTTTTTCTATGACTCATGATTTACCACTTGTTGATATACCTTGTATCTTAATTCACAATCTATATCTTTTCTTTATTTTATATCTTTTCCATATTTTTATGTAGCTATATTCTTTCTCCCATTGTAATATACCTCTATGCCAAATTTCGTGGCAACATAGTGAATAGTTCACCAATTTTCTCATATTTTATATTTGTGACCTTAATTTTGGACATGAATGTATATATATATACTCGTATATTACAAAATTGAATTTTTTGAAATAAAAGTTTGAAAGTCTTAAAAGCCCTTAAATAAAGAGAAAAAACTATTGGGACGATTAGCCCCTTCGGACTATTTTTTACATCTTCTATCTTTACAAGAATAAATTATTGGATTCGTGAAAATTTTTGAATTCCGGTTTTTGAACGATTTACACGTGTTAGGGGTCAGAGATCCCGAAAAACATGTTTTTTACAAAAGTCTGTCTGTGTGATACAAATTTTGTGGTCGCTCTATCTCAAGAACTAATGAAAGGAATCCAATAAAACTTTAGATTCAGTTAGTTCCTGATATAAATTTGTGCTGATTTCTTTTTTTTTTGTAAATCGCCTTAAAGATGGCGCTGTTATCCTACATTTTTCAAGATAAAAAAATATTTTCTCGGGATCTACAAGTTTTATTTTTTTATTACAGGTAATTTTGAAAACACATTATATCTGTACTCATTTAAAAAAATAAATCTTTGTTTGTTTTAGACATTCAATGGGAAAAATCATACGCGCAATGCATGCAAGAATAATTCTTTCGTAAAAATTGTATTATCTATAAAAAGAAATTAAAAACTTTATATATGTGCATACTTTTTTTAACAACTTTAATCGATAAAATAAATGTTTCTTAATACGTGCTTTCAATTTTATGATTAAAAGTCAATTAGTTATAAAGTGACTGCACTTCTTATAGAGGTCACTTTTCATGTATTTTCTTAATTCAAAGGGTACCTTACCCCCTTAACAAATAGGTCTAAAGGTTCTAAATTCAGTTTTTCAATCCAGCCTGGTTTAAAATTTCCCAAATGGAAACTAATAAGTTCACAAGTAATCTACGATTTGTGAATATAGAAGCAGTTGAATTAATCTACGGAAATGCAAAGGATTACCTCAAAGTGTAATAAGAATGACATTCTCGAGACTTTTAATGTTTAATATGAAGATTAGTATATGCACCATTGCCATTCATCAAAGCAAAATCACCTGATTTTTTAATTTTTCCATTTAGATAATTTTCCTCACCAACTGTCTGTTATCTATGCCTGTATCTAACATTTAATTTCGTATGATATCAAAGTGACCGTAACGAAGTTTAATGACGTGCAACAGTTATAAATGTTACGCACTCATTCCCAAAATTTGGATACAAATTGATCTTGTAAAACTATAGTTATGCATTTTATAATGTGGTGTGATTATGTTAATTATGATATTTAATGAATGAATATATCTCTGTCATTAATCGCTAATTCCTTTATTACTAACAGTCAAAGTCTGCATATTATTATCGACATTAAATGTTAATGTGCTTAGATTTAGATATTACTGCTTATCTTATAGGTGACTAAATTTTCTAATTAAACCATGAAATATCAAATCTCTTCTTATTAATATTCATTAATTTTTCCGTCACATTTTCATTACTCGAAATTTTATGTCCCATCGATTCATACAGGATTAAAATAAAGTGTATATCTAATATATAAAAATGAAAATCTGTCTGTCTTTCTGTCTGTAATGCTATACAAATCCACAGTTTGGAAGCCAGAATTGTGAAATGTTATGTTCATGTGTATTAAAACAGGGCCGGGACAACTAAAGCAATCCGGAATCGAAATAATTTATAATCAACTTTTAATTAATAAAAACCCAGGATTCGACAGCAATTTCCTATCAAATTTAAAGAATTTTCTTTATAGCAGCTGTCAACAATTAAAAATTCACAATAAAACCCTTTATTTATGTTCAACCCGTAATCGCGCGAGTTCTTTAACCAATTTGAGATTTACATATTACGTAAACCACGCTGCAATACTAAAAAGCTGTAGCGGGTATAATGATAATTCTTTTACGTCACATGCAAATAATTAGAGATATACATATTACGTACGCCACGCTGCAATCCTAAAATGCGCCTGCGGGTGTTACAAGAATTCTTGTACTTCACATGCAAATAATTAGAGGTTATTTAATTGCGCTTAATTATTGTATTAAAAAAAAATAAAGACAAGCATTTTATCACAAATATCAACAAAACTTTTTATTCTATTTATTCCCTTATTCCAAAGATATCGTTTTCTTGTTTGCTCCATTTAACATGATAAATTAAATTTCATGAAATAAAATGCGCAGTAGTAGAAAAATATTTTACTAAATCGAATAGTTATTTTTAATTTTGGTTTCAGAATTAAATTCATGACCTCCCGTGCATAAAACGGGTCAAACAGCTAGTAGATTATGAATTCAATTTTTATATCGAGGCTGCCTTTCTATTTCTGAAATGGAAAGGATCCAATAAATTGATAATCAAACTACGATTTTTATCCGATTTTTATCATTAATGTTCATTTCAGGAATTTATTTTTTAATCTGAAATTCCGCATCCATACCAGAAATCACAAAAATCGAAAAAAAGAACTTTTAGCTTATGTAATCACGAAACGTCTGTCCTTAAATAAAACTAAAGTTCTATTCAAAATTTCTAGTATGAATTAGCAGTTTCTCGTAAAAAAAGAAATACCTGAATTCACACACATATGCGCTAATGAAACAAATGAGTCCATGTAGAAACCTTTGAACTTGGTAACAAGTCAACCTTTACACAAGCAGTAGAAACAGTGTTAGTGGGCTACTTTTTTAAAATTCAGATTTCTTGACTGGCACAACTTTTTTAAAAGGATGAAATTTCCCTTGCTTTTGGCCTTATATAATATGTCACTAAATAGGGAATTTTACCATTTCAAAAAATTGGTGCCAAACAAGAAATCTGAATTTAAAAAAAAAAGTAGCCCTCTGGCAAAACTGAGTGGGCATATATTTCCCATTTAACTATTATTCTCAACTGCCGGAATCGTACCAGAAATTTTGGAAACTTTTTTTTCCTTTAATAATGTACGTAAAGAAAATAATTTTTATTTTCAAATTAATTTCTTCGTAGATTCTGGTGTCAATAAATAATTTCAACATTTCAGCAACACATTTGGTTTGCCGTGAATGGGTTAAGTAACAAGTCTTTTACATTTGCCTCCATTATGGTACATTAAAAATAAGAACAATTTAACTAGCGTTGCAACTTACGTTGCCTTACCTTCACAGTTTGAATATGATTTTTTTTTTCAAAATAAAAGTGTCCTTAAATTATGCTCGCTTTCGGCATTTAATAAAGAAAAAATAACAAACAGTCAAGTGCAAGTATTACTCGCCCACAGAGGGTTCCGCAGAATAAATATATGAATTAATAAATGTATCATTTAACAAAAAAAAACTAATCCTAAAAGAGTACTTAAGTATTTGTAAAAAACTATACAACGTAGGGTTGGGTATAACTGTATATACTAGAAAAATGTAAAGGGATATACCATGAAAGTTCAAAGAGATATGGAACCTAAATGATATCACATATAGCTATTCTGTATAACTCATTTTTTAATTATATCCCAATTTTTTATGATGAACTTAATTCGGTACTGACAATAAAAGCAGTGCATATTTAAACTTCATTTGGCATTTCATAAAACTAAATTCAGCGTAGTTACAACCTTTCTTTCTATACTGTAACTAAGACTAAACCTTTGTTCTAAGTTTAAATTTGGCGTTGTGCTAAGCGCGTTTCGAAAGGAGGTCGTAAAGTTACAACGCCGCCTTGGTCCGTGCCGCGTTTTTCCAGATAGGTTTTAAGTAACTTTTAAAGTCACTCGAGGAGCATTGAGAGAGCCACTCAATGCAGACTAGTCGCGAATCCCATGGTATTTATGTGATTCATTCTAATAAAATTAGTCTGTTTTTAACAATTTGATGTTTATTGCTTTTATACTGCAACTGGGCATTGCATTACATATATATATTATTAGAATGTTAACTAGGCTTAAAATCTGATCGTACATAGAACACGCCGCCCCTGCCATTAGGTATGCCCAAACTCTTCGTATCTTTAAGGGTTAATATCTCGGCTAATTACTGACGTTTTTTTTTTCAAAAATCATTATCAACAATGCTTTTATACTTCTGCTACGGTAGGTACCTCCAGCGCTACTGAACACTTTTGCTGAATGCCCGTAAATCAAAATTTGTGTGTAACGGAAAAATGCGATTTTCTCAAAAACAATGTGACCTAGGGTAATCGCTATAATTTTCCCGCAAGATTTAAATTAGCGTCTACTACCTCTAATTTTTTCATAATTTTAGTTTCAGTAGATTAGGAATTAGATGGGAAGGCACATATTTTTGCACTGCATTTTCGACGATATCTTTCAAAATATAAAATCTAAAATTAAAAGTAAAGTAGTTTTGAGTTCAGCGTTACGATAGCTTTCACACGATATGCAAAGAAAAGTTTTTTTCAAGAAATTTAATTAGCCCATCCACAATTTTACTAAATATATTTATGAATGTGTAATAGTTTGAATATATGTGGGTCAGTAGTCTTTATTACTTACCCCAATTTGATCTTTCCTCACTCCGTAGTTTACGAGTAAAAAGCCTGTGACAGAAAGACAGACAGACACAGGAGTGATCTTATAATGGTTCCGTTTTTACTTTTTAAGTACGAACCCTAAAAATGTTAAGGAAGACAAAAGAAAAAAAACTTGAAATTGTCAGGTAACTTTAAAATTTTAAGCTAATTTACGTAATTCCTTATTGTTTTAGATACAGTAAAATCTCGTTACGGCGAATCTCTGGGGAGCGCAGATTAAATTCGCTGCACTGAAAAATTCATTAACCCATTAACCGGCGAAACAATAACATAGGAACCCTCAACTTTTTTGTTGAAAAATGTTTCCAACCACAAATTTTGAAAGCAAATCTTCGTTTTATTTAATGATCGAAGTTTCTCTGGCTAAATAAGGCAATTTTTTTAATTTATAAATAGTGGTAGCATCATAGTAAATTTTAGCATGGACATTTATTTTTACTGTTGCGTGAACACAACACCAGCGGGTAATGGGTTAAAGTGAATATTTTTCTAATGAAATAGATTAATGGAATATTTTAAACAAACCAAATATAGTAGAATCTCGTTAGAACGAATTCCACCTTAACGAATATTTCAGTTTAAAGTGTATTATTTATATTGCTAAAAAAAATCTTATTATTCTATTTCACTATAAAAATATTCACTTTGACGAATTTTCCAGTATAGCGAATTTAATCAGTGCTCACAGAGATTCGTTGTAACGACATTTTACAGTAATGATCCTTAAACTGAAAAATTCGTTAAAGAGACATTCATTCAAACAAAATTCTGCTGTATTTTAATTTTGTTTACCTAATACCTGCATTCCTATACGTTATTCTATTTCTATGTATGTATTTTATGTGCGTAGCATTTTTTTGTGCCCTTAATTAATTATATCTAAGTAATAATAACAAAATGCAAATAAGCTAAATGACATCTAATTAACAAAACATGAATAATCGTGTTTGAAATCAATTAACAATAGCGGCAAAGAGAAGAGTTGGCTGACGAAGCGTAGGTACCAGAGTAATCATTAATGGAATCTCGTTTAAAGCATAAATTTACACTTTATTCATATTCATTCTTTTTGAAAAGTATCCTCATCAACTTAATTTGAAAATAAGGGAGACTTTTAAATTTGGAAAGTTTACACAGATAAGCGAATTTACAGAATAGTCATTATTTAATTTAGAAGAAAATTCAGATCTAGTACCTGAAATCTTAACATTTATTTTATGTTTCTAGGAGTATTGTAAAAATATAAATAGAAATGAGCAAAATAGTAGAAATTACATAGTTAAATATAAGTAATGATAACAAATGCAAATAAGCTAAATGAAATCTAATTAACAAAACATAGATAATCCTGTTTGAAATCAATAATAAAGACAAACGGAAGAATGGGTTGCTGAAACGTAGGTAGTAGAGTAATCGTTAATGGAATCTCTTTTAAAGCTAAATTTACACTTTTTTCACATTCATTCTTTTTGAAAAGCGTCTTCATCAACTTAATTTGAAAATTAGGGAGGCATATAAATTTGGAAAGTTTACACATATAAGCGACTTTACAGAATAGTCATTATTTAATTTAGAAGAAAATTCAGATCTAGTACCTGAAATCTTAACATTTATTTTATGTTTCTAGGAGTATTGTAAAAATATAAATAGAAATGAGCAAAATAGTAGAAATTACATAGTTAAATATAAGTAATGATAACAAAATGCAAATAAGCTAAATGACATCTAATTAACAAAACATAGATAATCGTGTTTGAAATCAATAATAAAGACAAACGGAATAATGGGTTGATGAAAGGTAGGTAGCAGAGTAATCGTTAATGGAATCTCTTTTAAAGCTAAATTCAAGCTTTTTTCATACTCATTCTTTTGGAAAAGCGTCTTCATCAACTTAATTTGAAAATTAGGGAGGCATATAAATTTGGAAAGTTTACACATATAAGCGACTTTACAGAATAGCCATTATTAATTTACGAGAAAATTCAGATCTAGTACCTGAAATCTTAACATTTATTTTATGTCTCTCAGAATTTTGTAAAAATATAAATTGAAATTAGCAAAATAGTAGAAATTACTTCGTTAAATATAAGTAATGATAACAAAATGGAAATAAGCTAAATGACATATAATTAACAAAACATAATCGTATTTGAAATCAATTAACAATGAAGACAAACGGAAGAGTTGGCTGACGAAGAGTAGGTATCAGAGTAATCTTTAACCCTTTCGGGGCCGGCGTTTTTACACAAATTTTATTCGTTTGACACTACTTTTTAAACGACATTACCTTTACTTTCAAAATGAGAAAAATGCTCAAAATAAATAAGGTAAATATTACATTTTTATATTACTGGTAGCAAAAACATGTTCTGAATGTTCATTTTAAAGTTGCATATATGAACCCATGGTCCCGAATCTCGATGTTAATGGAATGTTATTTAAAATTAGAGCTACCGTAAGCCGTTATTTTGACGGCTACCATATCAATATGTTTCGGTTCAAACCAGAAATTTGATTATGAAATAAGTTTAAGGGGGCACATACCCTTTAAAGAGATGAAAAATGTGATTTCGGAGACAAATATTTAAAGTGCACTCATTTTTGCACAAACCACCTCAGTTTTTTTTTTTTTTTTTTTTTTTTTGTTAACACTATAACGTTTTCTCCATGCAATATAATATGTAATTTGTATTAAACTCCGTATAAATAATTAATAATAATTATTCTTTATTGTATGATTTTTTTTTAAATTAATGATAATGTATATAGCTTGCGCGAATAATTTAAAATGATCTATACCTTCTAGAACTTTGAAACTTTTAATATAATTTTAAGAAAATTACAAAAATAAAATGAACTAAAATCTAATGAATAAACAAAAAAATTATGAAGATTTTTTTATTTTCAAAATAGAAATATTAAATTTTGATAGTTTTTGTCACTCGAAAACCAATACATTCAATAATTTTTGTTAAATTTCTTAGATTTTTGTTCAATTTAAAGAATATGATCTTGTAAAGATATATATAAAGTTTAGAATCATTCCATTTAACACTTTTGGAGTTATCATGAGCGCAATTAAAAAAAAAATATATCGATTTTGACAAAAATCAATTTAAACATAAATGTTTCGCTTGTAACAGACCAAGGCTAATTTAAATGTTTTAGTATAACGAGCGCAATTTTACGAAAATTTTAATGCGGTTTGTGGCAAATTCTTCAGAAAAACATTAGCTGTCAAATGAATCAAAAGAAATCGATTTTTTGAAGATTTTAAAGGACGGTGTCCCCTTAAAAGATTCAAAGCCGAAAAAAGGGTTAAATAATAAAGTTAATCTGTTTTAAATCAAAATTCTGGTGTAAAATAGTTTTATAAAACTTAACTCAAAGTGTTCTCATCATCTTAATTTGAAAATTAGGGAGAAATCTAAATTTGGTAAGTGTACACAGACAAGTCAACTTTACAGAATAATCACTATTAATTCAGAAGAAGATTAACTGAAGAAAATTCATACCTAAAACCTGAAATCTTAACATTTAGTTTATGTCTTCCTGTGCTTTGCAAACATCTAAATAGTAATTATCAAAATAACAGAAATTACTTATTTAAATGTAAGTAATGATAGCATAATGCAAATAATCTAAATGATATCTAAGTAACAAAACATAAATAATCGTGTTTGAAATCAATCAACAATTACGTCAAACAGAAGAGTTGGCCGACGAAACGTTGGGTACTAGAGTAATATTTATTGTTTTATTCTCTTTTAAAGCATAAATTTACGCTTTATTCTTATTAATTCTTTTTGAAAAGTGTCATCATCAATTTAATTTCAAAATATAGGAGACATCTAAATTTGGAAAGTTTGAATTGATAAGCAACTTTACAGAATAGTCATCATTAATTTCGATCAGGATTAAATGAAGAAAATTCAGCTCTAAAATCTGAAATCTTAACGTTTATTTTAGGTTTTCAAATGTTTTACAAAAATATAACTAGAAAATAGCAAAATAACAGAAATTACTTAGTTAAATCTGAGTAATGATGACAAAATTCAAATAAGCTAAATGACAAAATTACATCTAATTAATAAAAAATAAATAATCGTGTTTTAAATCAATGAACAATAACGACAATTGGAAGAGTTGGCGAGGAAACTCAGGTACCACAGTAATCTTTAATGGAATATCTTTTAATGCACAAATAAACAATTTATTCAGATTCACTCTTTTTAAAAATGTCCTCATATTTTTAATTTCAAAATTAGTGAGAAATGTAAATTTGAAAGTTTACACTAAAAAGCAACTTTACAGAACCGTCATTATTAATTTAGAAGAAAATTCAGATCTAAAACCTCTTATCTTACCTTATCCTCTAATTTTATCATTTATTTGATGTCTTCCGGTGTTTTGCAAACATCTAAATAGTGATTATCAAAATAGCAGAAATTACTTAGTTAAATTTAAGTAATGATAACAAAATGCAAATAAGCTAAATGACATCTAATTAACAAAACATGAATAATCGTGTTTGAAATCAATTAACAATAGCGGCAAAGAGAAGAGTTGGCTGACGAAGCGTAGGTACCAGAGTAATCATTAATGGAATCTCGTTTAAAGCATAAATTTACACTTTATTCATATTCATTCTTTTTGAAAAGTATCCTCATCAACTTAATTTGAAAATAAGGGAGACTTTTAAATTTGGAAAGTTTACACAGATAAGCGAATTTACAGAATAGTCATTATTTAATTTAGAAGAAAATTCAGATCTAGTACCTGAAATCTTAACATTTATTTTATGTTTCTAGGAGTATTGTAAAAATATAAATAGAAATGAGCAAAATAGTAGAAATTACATAGTTAAATATAAGTAATGATAACAAATGCAAATAAGCTAAATGACATCTAATTAACAAAACATTGATAATCGTGTTTGAAATCAATAATAAAGACAAACGGAAGAATGGGTTGCTGAAACGTAGGTAGTAGAGTAATTGTTAATGGAATCTCTTTTAACCCTAGAACTACCGGAAATTTTACTCAAGTTTTATAAAAACATTCTACACCAGAATTTTTACTTAAAACTATTTAATTTGTTTATTTAACTTATTATTGTCTGATTTATACATTTAGTTTGTTTTGAAGAAATTTCTGGTTTGAATAAATATTTTGAATGTACATGTCGGGTCCAATGGACCCGTCTGGTAGACGGAAGGTTAAAGCTAAATTTACACTTTTTTCACATTCATTCTTTTTGAAAAGCGTCTTCATCAACTTAATTTAAAAATTAGGGAGGCATATAAATTTGGAAAGTTTACACATATAAGCGACTTTACAGAATAGTCATTATTTAATTTAGAAGAAAATTCAGATCTAGTACCTGAAATCTTAACATTTATTTTATGTTTCTAGGAGTATTGTAAAAATATAAATAGAAATGAGCAAAATAGTAGAAATTACATAGTTAAATATAAGTAATGATAACAAAATGCAAATAAGCTAAATGACATCTAATTAACAAAACATAGATAATCGTGTTTGAAATCAATAATAAAGACAAACGGAATAATGGGTTGATGAAACGTAGGTAGCAGAGTAATCGTTAATGGAATCTCTTTTAAAGCTAAATTCAAGCTTTTTTCATACTCATTCTTTTGGAAAAGCGTCTTCATCAACTTAATTTGAAAATTAGGGAGGCATATAAATTTGGAAAGTTTACACATATAAGCGACTTTACAGAATAGCCATTATTAATTTACAAGAAAATTCAGATCTAGTACCTGAAATCTTAACATTTATTTTATGTCTCTCAGAATTTTGTAAAAATATAAATTGAAATTAGCAAAATAGTAGAAATTACTTCGTTAAATATAAGTAATGATAACAAAATGGAAATAAGCTAAATGACATATAATTAACAAAACATAATCGTATTTGAAATCAATTAACAATGAAGACAAACGGAAGAGTTGGCTGACGAAGAGTAGGTATCAGAGTAATCTTTAACCCTTTCGGGGCCGGCGTTTTTACACAAATTTTATTCGTTTGACACTACTTTTATAAACGACATTACCTTTACTTTCAAAATGAGAAAAATGCTCAAAATAAATAAGGTAAATATTACATTTTTATATTACTGGTAGCAAAAACATGTTCTGAATGTTCATTTTAAAGTTGCATATATGAACCCATGGTCCCGAATCTCGATGTTAATGGAATCTTATTTAAAACTAGAGCTACCGTAAGCCGTTATTTTGACGGCTACCATATCAATATGTTTCGGTTCAAACCAGAAATTTAATTATGAAATAAGTTTAAGGGGGCACATACCCTTTAAAGAGATGAAAAATGTGATTTCGGAGACAAATATTTAAAGTGCACTCATTTTTCACAAACCGCCTCAGTTTTTTTTTTTTTTTTTTTTTTTTTTTTTTTTTTTTTTTTTGTTAACACTATAACGTTTTCTCCATGCAATATAATATGTAATTTGTATTAAACACCGTATAAATAATTAATAATAATTATTCTTTATTGTATGATTTTTTTAAATTAATGATAATGTATATAGCTTGCGCGAATAATTTAAAATGATCTATACCTTCTAGAACTTTGAAACTTTTAATATAATTTTAAGAAAATTACAAAAATAAAATGAACTAAAATCTAATGAATAAACAAAAAAATTCTGAAGATTTTTTTATTTTCAAAATAGAAATATTAAATTTTGATAGTTTTTGTCACTCGAAAACCAATACATTCAATAATTTTTGTTAAATTTCTTAGATTTTAGTTCAATTTAAAGAAAATGATCTTGTAAAGATATATATAAAGTTTAGAATCATGCCATTTAACACTTTTGGAGTGGTCATGAGCGCAATTAAAAAAAAAATATCGATTTTGACAAAAATCAATTTAAACATAAATGTTTCGCTTGTAACAGACCAAGGCTAATTTAAATGTTTTAGTATAACGAGCGCAATTTTACGAAAATTTTAATGCGGTTTGTGGCAAATTCTTCAGAAAAACATTAGCTGTCAAATGAATCAAAAGAAATCGATTTTTTGAAGATTTTAAAGGACGGTGTCCCCTTAAAAGATTCAAAGACGAAAAAAAGGTTAAATAATAAAGTTAATCTGTTTTAAATCAAAATTCTGGTGTAAAATAGTTTTTTATACTTAACTCAAAGTGTTCTCATCATCTTAATTTGAAAATTAGGTAGAAATCTAAATTTGGTAAGTGTACACAGACAAGTCAACTTTACAGAATAATCACTATTAATTCAGAAGAAGATTAACTGAAGAAAATTCATACCTAAAACCTGAAATCTTAACATTTAGTTTATGTCTTCCTGTGCTTTGCAAACATCTAAATAGTAATTATCAAAATAACAGAAATTACTTATTTAAATGTAAGTAATGATAGCATAATGCAAATAATCTAAATGATATCTAAGTAACAAAACATAAATAATCGTGTTTGAAATCAATCAACAATAACGTCAAACAGAAGAGTTGGCCGACGAAACGTTGGGTACCAGAGTAATATTTATTGTTTTATTCTCCTTTAAAGCATAAATTTACGCTTTATTCATATTAATTCTTTTTGAAAAGTGTCATCATCAATTTAATTTCAAAATATAGGAGACATCTAAATTTGGAAAGTTTGAATTGATAAGCAACTTTACAGAATAGTCATCATTAATTTCGACCAGGATTAAATGAAGAAAATTCAGTTCTAAAATCTGAAATCTTAACATTTATTTTATGTTTTCAAATGTTTTACAAAAATATAACTAGAAAATAGCAAAATAACAGAAATTACTTAGTTAAATCTGAGTAATGATGACAAAATTCAAATAAGCTAAATGACAAAATTACATCTAATTAATAAAAAATAAATAATCGTGTTTTAAATCAATGAACAATAACGACAATTGGAAGAGTTGGCGAGGAAACTCAGGTACCACAGTAATCTTTAATGGAATATCTTTTAATGCACAAATAAACAATTTATTCAGATTCACTCTTTTTAAAAATGTCCTCATCAATTTAATTTCAAAATTAGTGAGAAATGTAAATTTGAAAGTTTACACTAAAAAGCAACTTTACAGAACCGTCATTATTAATTTAGAAGAAAATTCAGATCTAAAACCTCTTATCTTATCTTATCCTCTAATTTTATCATTTATTTGATGTCTTCCGGTGTTTTGCAAACATCTAAATAGTGATTATCAAAATAGCAGAAATTACTTAGTTAAATTTAAGTAATGATAACAAAATGCAAATAAGCTAAATGACATCTAATTAACAAAACATGAATAATCGTGTTTGAAATCAATTAACAATAGCGGCAAAGAGAAGAGTTGGCTGACGAAGCGTAGGTACCAGAGTAATCATTAATGGAATCTCGTTTAAAGCATAAATTTACACTTTATTCATATTCATTCTTTTTGAAAAGTATCCTCATCAACTTAATTTGAAAATAAGGGAGACTTTTAAATTTGGAAAGTTTACACATATAAGCGACTTTACAGAATAGTCATTATTTAATTTAGAAGAAAATTCAGATCTAGTACCTGAAATGTTAACATTTATTTTATGTTTCTAGGAGTATTGTAAAAATATAAATAGAAATGAGCAAAATAGTAGAAATTAAATAGTTAAATATAAGTAATGATAACAAAATGCAAATAAGCTAAATGACATCTAATTAACAAAACATAGATAATCGTGTTTGAAATCAATAATAAAGACAAACGGAATAATGGGTTGATGAAACGTAGGTAGCAGAGCAATCGTTAATGGAATCTCTTTTAAAGCTAAATTCACGCTTTTTTCATACTCATTCTTTTGGAAAAGCGTCTTCATCAACTTAATTTGAAAATTAGGGAGGCATATAAATTTGGAAAGTTTACACATATAAGCGACTTTACAGAATAGTCATTATTAATTTAGGAGAAAATTCAGATCTAGTACCTGAAATCTTAACATTTATTTTATGTCTCTCAGAATTTTGTAAAAATATAAATTGAAATTAGCAAAATAGTAGAAATTACTTCGTTAAATATAAGTAATGATAACAAAATGGAAATAAGCTAAATGATATATAATTAACAAAACATAAATAATCGTATTTGAATTCAATTAACAATGAAGACAAACGGAAGAGTTGGCTGACGAAGAGTAGGTATCAGAGTAATCTTTAACCCTTTCGGGGCCGGCGTTTTTACACGAATTTTATTCGTTTGACACTACTTTTATAAACGACATTACCTTTACTTTCAAAATGAGAAAAATGCTCAAAATAAATAAGGTAAATATTACATTTTTATATTACTGGTAGCAAAAACATGTTCTGAATGTTCATTTTAAAGTTGCATATATGAACCCATGGTCCCGAATCTCGATGTTAATGGAATCTTATTTAAAACTAGAGCTACCGTAAGCCGTTATTTTGACGGCTACCATATCAATATGTTTCGGTTCAAACCAGAAATTTGATTATGAAATAAGTTTAAGGGGGCACATACCCTTTAAAGAGATGAAAAATGTGATTTCGGAGATAAATATTTAAAGTGCACTCATTTTTGCACAAACCACCTCAGTTTTTTTTTTTTTTTTTTTTTTTTTTTTTTTTTTTTTTTTTTTGTTAACACTATAACGTTTTCTCCATGCAATATAATATGTAATTTGTATTAAACACCGTATAAATAATTAATAATAATTATTCTTTATTGTATGATTTTTTTAAATTAATAATAATGTATATAGCTTGCGCGAATAATTTAAAAAGATCTATACCTTCTAGAACTTTGAAACTTTTAATATAAGTTTAAGAAAATTACAAAAATAAAATGGACTAAAATCTAATGAATAAACAAAAAAATTCTGAAGATTTTTGTTATTTTCAAAATAGAAATATTAAAATTTTGATAGTTTTTGTCACTCGAAAACAGACCAAGGCTAATTTAAATGTTTTAGTATAACGAGCGCAATTTTACGAAAATTTTAATGCGGTTTGTGGCAAATTCTTCAGAATAACATTAGCTGTCAAATGAATCAAAAGAAATCGATTTTTTGAAGATTTTAAAGGACGGTGTCCCCTTAAAAGATTCAAAGACGAAAAAAAGGTTAAATAATAAAGTTAATCTGTTTTAAATCAAAATTCTGGTGTAAAATAGTTTTATAAAACTTAACTCAAAGTGTTCTCATCATCTTAATTTGAAAATTAGGGAGAAATCTAAATTTGGTAAGTGTACACAGACAAGTCAACTTTACAGAATAATCACTATTAATTCAGAAGAAGATTAACTGAAGAAAATTCATACCTTAAACCTGAAATCTTAACATTTAGTTTATGTCTTCCTGTGCTTTGCAAACATCTAAATAGTAATTATCAAAATAACAGAAATTACTTATTTAAATGTAAGTAATGATAGCATAATGCAAATAATCTAAATGATATCTAAGTAACAAAACATAAATAATCGTGTTTGAAATCAATCAACAATAACGTCAAACAGAAGAGTTGACCGACGAAACGTTGGGTACCAGAGTAATATTTATTGTTTTATTCTCTTTTAAAGCATAAATTTACGCTTTATTCATATTAATTCTTTTTGAAAAGTGTCATCATCAATTTAATTTCAAAATATAAGAGACATCTAAATTTGGAAAGTTTGAATTGATAAGCAACTTTACAGAATAGTCATCATTAATTTCGAACAGGATTAAATGAAGAAAATTCAGTTCTAAAATCTGAAATCTTAACGTTTATTTTATGTTTTCAAATGTTTTACAAAAATATAACTAGAAAATAGCAAAATAACAGAAATTACTTAGTTAAATCTGAGTAATGATGACAAAATTCAAATAAGCTAAATGACAAAATTACATCTAATTAATAAAAAATAAATAATCGTGTTTTAAATCAATGAACAATAACGACAATTGGAAGAGTTGGCGAGGAAACTCAGGTACCACAGTAATCTTTAATGGAATATCTTTTAATGCACAAATAAACAATTTATTCAGATTCACTCTTTTTAAAAATGTCCTCATCAATTTAATTTCAAAATTAGTGAGAAATGTAAATTTGAAAGTTTACACTAAAAAGCAACTTTACAGAACCGTCATTATTAATTTAGAAGAAAATTCAGATCTAAAACCTCTTATCTTATCTTATCCTCTAATTTTATCATTTATTTGATGTCTTCCTGTGTTTTGCAAACACCTAAATAGTGATTATCAAAATAGCAGAAATCACTTAGTTAAATTTAAGTAATGATAACAAAATGCAAATAAGCTAAATGACATATAATTGACAAAACATAAATAATCGTGTTTGAAATCAATTAGCAATAAAGACAAAAGGAAGAGTTTGCTGACAAAGCGTAGGTACCAGAGTAATCTTTAATGGAATCTCATTTAAAGCATAAATTTACGCTACATTCATATTCGTCTGTTTAAAAAGTGTTCTCACCAACTTAATGTGAAAATTAGGGAGACATCTAAATTTGGTAAGTGTACACAGATAAGATAACTTTACAGAATAATCATTATTAATTTAAAAGAAAATTAATTGAAGAAAATTCATATCTAAAACCTGAAATCTTAACATTTATTTTGTGCTTTCTGGTGCTCTGCAAAAATATACATAGAAATTAACAAAATAGTAAAAATTACTTAGTTAAATCCAAGTCATGATAACAAAATTCAAACAAGCTAAATGACATCTAATTAAAAAAACATAAATAATCGTGTTTAAAATCAATTAACAATAACAACAAACGGAAGAGTTGGCTGACGAAGAGTAGGTAACAGACTTAATCTCTTTAATGGAATCTCATTTAAAGCATAAATTTACCCTATATTCATGTTCTTCTTTTTAAAAAGTGTTCTCAATAACTTAATTTTAAACTTAGGGAGATATCTAAATTTGGCAAGTGTAGACAGATAAGTTATAATAAGAATTCTTTATTCATATTCATTCTGTTTGAAAAGTGTCCTCATCAACTAAATTTGAAAATTAGGGGACATCTAAATTTGGAAATTTTACAGAGATAATCAATTTTACAGAATAGTCATTATGAATTAAATATTTAAAAACTGAAATCTTAACATTTATTTTATGCCTTCAAGTGTTTTGTAAAAATAGAAATAGAAATTAGCAAAATAGCAGAAATTGCAAATTACAAAATTCAAATAAGATAAATTATGTTTAATTAACATAGCGTAAAATACTATTTTTGAAATAATTAACAATAAGGACAAACAGTAATGTTGAGTGACAGAACAGGGATACTTTATTAAATTCTAATAAAACATCTTTTTTTTAAAAAAAAATGTGCTTTATTTATATTTATTGTTTTGAAAAAAAAAATTATCCTCATTTTTTTGAAAATTACGGTGGCATGCAAATACGATTGTGATCTTCGCAAAGCATTCACTCACAAGCTGCTATACAATTATCATTAATTTAAGTATTTCCACTAAATGTATAATCTTAAAACCTTAAATCGTAAAAAAAATAATTTATTTATAGGAATAGTACTTTGTATTCACGCTCCATTATATTTCCAATGTTTTTCAAAATTATAAACAGAAATTAGTGAAATGTAAGAGATTACAAAATGCAAATAAGCTAAATGACGTGTAATAAACAAAAAAAAATTATTATTTTTGAAATAAATTATTGATAACAACAAACAGAAACAGTGTGTTACAAAACATAAATCTGCTAAGCAATCTTTAATGAAATGTATTTTAAAATATGAATTTGCGCTTTATTCATGTTCATTATTTTTAAAAAGTTTTTACAAACTTAATTGGAAAACTGATATGCCACTTTACATATAAGTGGTTAATAATTTAGATATTTTAACCAAGTTTCTAGGCCTAAAATCTTGAAACCTAAATGTTATTTTATTTCTAGTAATATATTCTATTCGCACACTCACATATTTTGAGAAAATATACTAAATAAATGTTAGCTACATAAAATGTATTGCAAAATACTAATAAGATAAATCACACTAGTTCACTGCAAAAAAAAAAAAAAAAAAAAAAAAAAAAAAATCTGTAATTGTACAGATGCAAATTTGCAGAAATCTGTATGCTTACTAAAATTTTATCTGTACACTGCAGGGTTACCAGTTTGGTCTCCATTTTTAATCAAAAATTTCAAGTTCATATCAGAAATAAATAATAGTATATTAAGCCATATTTAATAACCTACATTTAGCGATCACATAATGCTATATATCTTTTTTCGAAATTTACGGTATGAATTTGAAATTTGGAATTAAAATTGAAGGCCAAACTGGCAACCCTGGTACACTGTACAAATAAAGGTGTAAATCTACAAAAGTAGTTTTTGTAAACCTACAGATATCTGTACCTTTACAAAAGAATTTACTAAAATTACAGTAATCTTACTACAATTTTATCTGTAAGCCGGATTGCAGTTACATAAAAGGTTCTAGGCATCCCAATTTCCTAAAAAATTCTTAGCAATCTTACAGATTTTTTGAATTATGGTGCAAAAATGTATCTGTTACATAAATTTTTGCTGTTGCCGTTACATAAATAGCTGTAGGAATCCCAGTTTCCTAGAAAAAGTTCAGTAACTTTACAGATTTTGTTTTACTGTGTTGTAAATGTCCAGCTGTGTAAAAAAGGTGCCCAATCCAGGATTTGAAAAAGGGACCTTTGTCTTAATTTGCCAAAGCTTTGCCAATTGGCCTGTCAATTTTGTCAAATCTGGTTCGTACAATTTACTCAGACAATCTTTTGATACGGGCCTCTGTATGCAATCCGAAACAGCTTAACAGAATAAATCATACGTAACGGAACTAACTCCAGGTAAACGTTGGATACGTGATTATACATGATTAATTTTAACACAATTATTCTAATTCGTAAATAGATCACAACGGTTTTATTTTTTCAACTAAGTGAAAAATATTGAAAGGGATTTGAATCGGTTCAAATCCTGGACTGACACTTTTTCAAAGTTGGAAAATTACAATTTATATGATTTATTTGCAATTTATTTGATTTATTGTGTAAAAATTAATCATATCTAAGACTAGCAAAAGCCATGCTTTGTTTGGATTCGCGAAGCATTATTTGATAAGATAAATATTCGAAAGTAACAGTATTTTTTAATATTATTCTTACATTGTTATTAAACAAAAACGCTATTTTATATTTTGGCACATTTTAATTTTAGAAAGGTAAATTCAGCCAAACAACTAAGAATTTTTTCCGAATTTTTTATTTATGATATAAGACTGGTATAAATAAAAATACTTTCGAAACAAAATTTTACAATATATATATATATATATATATATATATATATATATAAGTAATTTAACAATTAATTTTATTTGTTTGCATTTCTTTTGTTGCCACTTTACAAAAAAAATCACAATATAACTCTTTTCAAATGCGTCAATATCGTCTGCGTAAATGATTTACCATAATAAGAATAAATTGTGTATTTGAATTCTTAACACTGAAAAATACTTTTATACTTGAATGTAAATAATTGAATTTTCACAAATTTTAATTCTTTAAAAATATGCTATAATTTTCATTAAAAAAGTATTTTAAAAGTTTCCTAAAAGAAATCGTAATTCCATGATTTATTTTTTCTTCGGAAAATATACGGGTTTCATTTTTCATTTCCAAAAATGCGACCGTAATGGAAAAACATGTAAAATAAATTAATTAAAATAATAAACTTTTTAAGGATATTCTGAAAAAAAAAAAAAACAATATTGTGCAAATCTACAGACCATTTTTATGTTTAATTTCAAGTCAAAATACTGAATAGTTTTTTGTAAAGTATACGACAAAATGTAATTTGTGTAGCCTAGTAGAGGATTCGCTTCGCTCATCCTAATAAATCACGTTTAATCAACAAAATATTCAAAATAATTGTTGAACTCAATAAGCAACAACTACAGGTAGAAACGATGAATAAGAAAAGCAGATAACTAAGCAAGCTTTAGTTAAATATCTTTCAAATAAGAATTTATGTTTTACGCGTATTCATTATTTTAAATATCTTTTTGAAGGCCTAACACTGAAATTTACAAGCCACTTTAAATAAAATTCATTATTAATTTAGATATTTTATCTTAATTTGTACACCTAAAATATTAAATTTGAGAAATTATTCTATTTATGACTAATTATGCTAACTGCGTACATTAAAACTCGTATGTTTTTCGAAAATATAAGTAGACATTAGCGAAACTATGGGCTCCCCGGGTTACAGAGTATAGGTGTAGACCATTTTTTTACATTGAAAATTCTAATAAAACTTTTATATATATTATATTTTTTAGAGTGCCCACTAACACCAAAAACCAAAAAAGCATTTTTATATGAAAAATAAAATTATGCTGTCAAATAAAGTTTTGAAATTTATCAAAATCAATACTTTCGTATTAGCCGCATACCAGGAGTTATTAGCTAAAGAGTTTGCTACTTACGGCAGCCTTTTTGTTTCTGATCATTTCAATGTTTTAAGCACGTGATTCAATTGTATGTATGTTAAATTTGTATTTAATTATATTATATTATTTATTTGTTTAAGAGGAAGTTTTAATTGTGTTATGGAATATTATCTGGAAACAAATGCTGAACTGTTTACATTGTTTTAAGAGCAAACGGATTAATCTTTCGTAATCGAGCTGCATGTGATAAATTTAAATTTAAAATAATTCATGCTTAATTAAAAAAACAACAACAACAACAGTAAACTATAAGTATGCTGAGAAACAGTTTTTGTACAAATCATATTTCAAAGCATTTTTTTCCTTGTTTGGGGGTAGCAAAATTTAAAGTTTTCTACTACATATATGTTAATTTAATATTATTATTATTCTTTCCTTCATTTATTAATGAAGCTTTAATTTCGTTATGGTAAATTAGCAGGAGGCAAATGCTGAACAATTTTTATTGTTTTATGAGCAAATTGTTTATTATTATTTTGCAATGGAGCCAACACGAGATGGAAATGCATTCAGAAATTTCATACTAGAAAATTATTTTAACACCATAAAAAATCAGTCAATTAAGATACAAATCTGAAACAAATTGCATTTGAAAGTAGGTATTTTTTCTACATGACGGTGTCAGAATTGAAAATGCGCGATCCTAAAAAATATAAACAAATCGGAAATTGTACGTCAAACCTGGAAAATGAGGTGCGATAGTACTATAACTTGTTTTATAAATATTCAGATCTTGATGTAATAACTGTTGCACTCTTATGCAAATATGCATGAGTGTAATGATTATTACGATTATATACAGTGGCAGCAAAAAAATCTTCAGATTCATTCAAAAAATTTAAAAGAGCCCCCTTTTCATACCACTACCTGAACTAAAAAGAAAAAAGGGAGAATGCTGAGTCATCTCAATCTCTAGGGCATCACTCCACCTGACCAACACGTGATAGAAACTCTCGCCCGTTTCTTCTATTTACAGCAGGAAAAAGTAAAATAAAACATCTGAACATTGAAATTGGGGCTTGAGTGTCAAGATTTTTTTTTTGCTGGCACTGTATATTAAATTCAATAATACGAAAATAATATGTCTCCATCTTAAAAACGTCATAACCACCATCGCATCCTTAAATCATTACTTATCATGGGATATCATTGAATTAATTACGTATGATAGGACTTAATAGAATAAATAAATCTTTGATTGTTATCTTTTAAAGTTTCGATTCTTTTTTCATAAACTTTGAAATGACTCGACAAAATTCTGCAAAGATTATATATATTAAATTTCAAACTCTTCGATCGGATAGTTTTTGCGCTGTTGTATGCGGACAGACGGACAGAAATACGGACGGACCATGCGACGATTATATGTGCTACGTATTTATATAATTACTAGCAGGAATTACCGAGCTAAGTTCGGGCAAAATTACTTTGTGTCTATATCGATATATTATTCCCACTTAATCATTATTGCTGTTTTAGTAACAATTAGCTTGACCCTGAGCTATAGAGACCCAAAATGACCCACTAATCGAATTTTGTCGAACATGCGACCTAACACAATGCTCTTCTCGAGCCTGAAAGGATGGAATAAAAAATGTAGTCAAAATCCTTAGTCAGATAAAATCAGCTTAACCCACGTTGATCCAAAAATGACCCAGCAATCGAAATTTATCGAACATGTGGCCTATTCCAATGGTCTTCACATACTGGGAAACGGTATGATACAGTTAGCTTGACCCTGGCCCATTATGATCCAAAATGACCCATTATAGAATTTTCTTGAGCATGCGACCTAACCCAAGGACCCAAAATGACCAACTGATTGAATTTTCTTGAGCATGCGACCTAGCCCCATGATCTTATGCACAGAAACGGTGTAATACAAAGTTTTGTCAAAATCTTTTGAACTGTTTTTTAGATACAATTAGCTTGACCTTAACCCATTGTGACCCAAAATTACCCACTAATCGAATTTTCTTGAACATGTGGTGATCACCCAATGGTCTCTTCAAGCCCGAAAACAATAGGATACAAAAATTAGTCAAAATCGTTGCAACCGTTTTCTAGATAAAATTAGCTTGACCCACAGTGACCCCAAAATGACCTACTAATCTAATTTTCTCAAACATGACACTTAGCCCATTTGTCTTCTCGTAATCCAAAACTGTAGAATATAGAGCACAGTAAAAATCGTTAGAGCCGTTTTTTAGATAAAATTAGCATGACTCGCAGTAACCCAAAAATGACCCAATAATTGAAATAAATTGCTCGAGCATGTGACTTAGACCAATAGACTTCCCATACCCGAAAACTGTTGAATATAAAATTTAGTCAAAATCGATTGAACCGTTTTCGAAATAAAATTAGATTGACCCACAGCAACCCAAAAAATGACCCACTAATCGAATTTTCTCGAACGTGTGATCTGCCAAATGGTCCGCTCATGCCCAGCAACGGTACAATAGAAAATTTAGTCAAAATCCTTTGATTCGTTTTTAGATACAATTAACTTGACCCACAGCGACCCAAAAATGACCCACTAATCGAATTTTCCCGAACATGGGACTTAGTCCAATGGTCATCTCATGCCCAGAAACGGTATATTACAAAATTTGGTCAAAATGTTTTGAGCATTTTTTTAGATTCAATCAGCTTGACCCTGATACATTGTGACCCAAAATGTCCCACTAATCGAATTTTCTGGAACATGTGACTTAGCCCAGTGGTCTGTCATAGCCAGAAACGGTATAATACAAAATTTTGTCAAAATCGGTTGAGTCGTTTTTTAGATACAATTAGCTTGACCCACAGTGACCCAAAAATGATCCACTAATCGAATTTCTTGAACATGTGACTTAGCCCAATGGTCTTCTCACGCACAGAAACGGTATAATACAAAATTTGTTCAAAATTGCTTGAGTCGTTTTTTAGACCCACTAATCGAATTTTCTCGAACATGTGAATCACCCATTGGTCTTCTCGTAATAAAAAACTGTAGAATATAGAGTTTAGTGAAAATCGTTAGAGCTGATTTTTGGATAAAAATAGATTGACCCGCAGTGACCCAAAAATGACCCACTAATCGAAATTTCCGGAACATGTGACGTAGCCCAATAGTCTTCTCGTACCCAAAAACGGTTGGATTCAAAATTTAGTCAAAATCAATTGAACCATTTTTAGGTATAATTAGCTTGACCCTGACCCATAATGACCCAAAATGACCCACTAATCGAATTTTCTAGAACATGTGACCAAGCGTGATAGTCTTCTTGTGCCCGAAAACGATAGATTACAAAATTTCGTCAAAATCGTTAGAGCCGTTTTCTAGGTAAATTTAGCTTGACCCACAGTGATCCAAATATGACCCACACTAATCGAATTTTCTCGAACATGTGAATTAGCCAATGGTCTTCTCGTAATCAAAAACTGTAGAATATAGAGTACAGTGAAAATCGTTAAAGCCGATTTTTGGATAAAAATAGCTGGACCCGCAGTGACCCAAAAATGATCCATTTATCGAAATTTCTCGAACATGCGACGTAGCCCTATAGTCTTCTCGTACCCAAAAACGGTTGGATACAAAATTTAGTTAAATTTGATTGAGTCGTTTTTTAGATATAATTACCTTGACCCTGACCCATAATGACCCAAAATGACCCACTAATCGAATTTTCTCGAACATGTGACATAGCCCAATAGTCTTCTTGTGCCCGAAAATGGTAAAATACAAAATTTTGTCAAAATCGTTAGAGCCGTTTTTAAGATAAATTTTACACACACACACAATTTTTGCTCGTATTATAATATAAGCTGAACGCATCTAAAAATTGTAATAGCAAAAATTGGAAAACCGAAATTCCATCCTGAAATGTTGCCATTCGCAAAATGACGTCAGCGTTACTCATGGGCACATTTGTCCTTTATAATATAGATATAAGATATTAAAACGTGTACAAATAACTTAAATGACGTTCAATTAAGAAAATGTAAACAATCATTTTTAAAATCAATTAACAATAACGATAAGCAGAAACTTGGAATGACGAAAATAGTACTTTAGGAAATTTTAATTAAATGTCTTTTAAAATAAGAGTTTGTGCTTTATTTTTCGCAAAGTTTAGTAAAGAAATTTATTCGGAAATTTGGAAATTCCATTATATCCCCCTTAATGTTAGAAATGTTTTACTGCAATGCAGTAACTTTCCATAATTAGTTCCTCGTACAATTAAAATTCCAAAAATTTGTTTTATTCCTCAGCTGTTGTATTCTTAAAAGCTTTTATTTTAACGCCTTGCTTGCTATAATTAAAATGTAACTTGTTCTTAAAATAAAAATTTTAGTTTCTGGAATATAAGATCGACAAAATCACACAAAATCGACTCTACATCGATAATATTGTGAAAAAAGAGGGAAAGTTTTAAACAGGTTATGAATATAAGATTCTTAGAATGGAACATAAATAAAATAAATCAGGAAATTTATTCTAATCCCAGATAGCATTTTTAATTTTCAGAAGGTCTGCAGCAGTCTTGCTTTGAAAACCTGCAATGTTGCAGCAAGCTCAGCCTGATAAGTCTGAAAGTTATTAACAAGACTGCAGCAAGATAACGCAAATTCCAAAGTCACCACACTTTGAACTTGCAGCTATCTTGTCGTGCAAGTTAAATTCATTTTGTATCAAATTTATTGAAAATTAACGGCAAACAAGTAATCAAAAATACTGCAAAGTAGTAATCTTTCCACGCCCCACTATCTGTTTACAATTGTTACACTATAAACGTAACACCTTCGGAGGGGCCCATAGACCTGATCAGGTCTATCTATGCGAAACCGATTGATGCACACCGTCAGAAGGTGCATGCATCGATTTCATCGCCATAAACAAGTTAAGGTAATACTTGTACTTATCCATGCCGACCTACTTTTTTTTGGTATTTGATAAGTATAGCGTTTAGAAAAAGTGGTGCCAACCGAATAAAATTTCCGCAATTTCTCCGTATGTGCTGATTGTCTATTCTCCCAACAGAGGGATTTTTTGCTTTCGTCACTTTCGTGAATTAAAGACAGTCTTGCAATCAGTTTCATAACAAACTACTCATGCAAGTAGGGGATGGTATACCTTACGGGAAATTTGCGGCAAATTTCTCAATTCAAATTTGTCACGGCAAAATAATGTCAGGAAAAATCAAAGTTGCTGCTAATGTTCATGCTATTTGTTATTGCTTTCATAATTAATGAAGATAATGTTCGTAATAAAGTGTTTAAAAAATAATTGTTAAGTGATATTTATAAATTAACTGTTACACACGTCTTTATATTTACATGTATATATATATATATAATACAGATGACATCACAAATATATGGACAAATTGGTAACATTCTAAAGATGAACATGATGAATCAGAATGATAAAAAAATGAATAACCCACAGAATCATCATAGGAGCTTGTAGGTTTAATTCATAGTGAACATGCGTTATTTCATCCAATCTTGTCGGCATTAAGCCTAAAATGACAAAACTTAGCTCCCAGCAGTGCATCATAAAACAAAATAAAATGATAAAAAATCAAGAGATCTAAAGAAAAAAAAAAAACCCTCACACAAGATATTAAAAAATAAAAAATGATTAGAGCACAATACCTCAGTTATAGACAAGAATCCAAAACTTAAGAAAGTTGACCGACAATATTGTAACATGTGAAGATGCAATCAGATTTAAGACTATTATATCATGTGGCCAGCAATTAGTTACAGAAAAACAAAACATTGCTGCCATCTCGTATAAAAAAGGTAAACTATATTGTAACTAGACTTTTAACAAAAATGTTTGGTGCTGCCATCGAATATATATATATGTTTACGGATCATTTAAATATCACAAGCTAATTTTTTAAATACAAACTTTAAGAAAAAAGTATTATTATTGTTTACAATTTAAAACAAATAATTTGAATGAAAAAATAAAGTATTTAAATTTTCATATTACATTGAAACATAACTAATTTTGAGTTCATGTTTTGGAATTTTTGTAAATTGTCTGAAAGCAATTTTAATACTCTAAAACCAATATATAGGTTGGTAACAATTAGTAAAGAGTTTTGTTACCGAATAAAAGACACTTGAATAATCTGCAGGGAAAAATATTTTTAAAAATCCCCAAAGTTTTCTCAAGATCTTCATTTAAAAAATTTAGAAATTCCATGATAGCCTTTATGATGTTAGAAATGTCTTGCGTTAACTAGCTCCACTAGCAATTAAAATTCCAAACATTCCACTTAATACTCAGCAATGTCCTTAGTTGTTTTTAACTTAATACGTTGCTTTCTATATTTAGATTTTTAGCGTTGTTAGCTAATAATTAAAATTAAACTTCACTAAAATAATCATCTAACAACACTTTTAAATAATTATCAAAACAAGTAAATTTTTAAGTAAATCATAAATATGTGAATATTTTTAGAACGTTAAGAAAAGAAAAGAAAAGGCCACAGAAATTGATTTCTATGTTTAAAATTTCATTTTAAAGACATTATATGTTAATGATTATATGGATTTCCAACAGTTAAAAAATTCTTAAGCCATTGGTTGGCCCCAGTGACTGGAGTTAGGCAGAACTATCCCAACCCGAAAGGCATGTCGGGTTGGATAGAATTTATTCTGATCTTTACGGGTCGGTTTTGGGTTAGGGTTTGGTTCTTTAGGATCAGGTTCGGGTGGACGCGATTTTTCAAAAGGGAGTCCTGAATATTTTGCAAGTGAAAAAAACTGTATACTTCAAATTAATGTGTGAATATGAGTGTATTTTTATATAAAAAAAATATAAACGTATTACTTCTAATTGCTAAAAAAGTAAAAGATTAAAATTTTTAAAACAGTCAAATAGTTTTATTTGACTATTGGCATATTTCAACTCTTCCCGAATCATTTTCAAAACAAATAAATAATGAAATTCTAAATTGCACGGTCTATGATGCAATGAAATGACACGCCACCATTCAGTTTTTCATACGATTATTATTATTGCGATCGATACATGTGTATATACATTATGGATAGATGGGCAGATAGATAGAGTGCTATTCAGTGTATGAGAAAGAAAAAAAAGGAGAAAAAATAACATTAATTTGAATGTTTTTAAATCTGAAAAGGATATAAAATTAATATACAGTTTTCACAGATGAAAAAAAAATAAGTATTACAATTTAAAGTTTCAACATAGTAATAAAGCTTTACACATATTCTTTATTATTGATCTGTATATGTAACAGTATCATAAGATAATAATTAATTTACATTTTAAACATGCCTTCAAAATGGACTTCCACTTTTGTCCTTAATTTGACAAGCAGGTAATTTGTCTTTCCTGTTTAATTGTGCGTTCCTCTTTGGAGCTTGAATTATTTAAATAAAGTCATTCTGCTCTGCATGTTAATAGACATAAACTGAGCTACTGAAAGCAGCTTAATTAGAAACTATTTTGCATTTGAAATTGCTAAAAGCAGAGCTATAATATGATACATATAATCGTAAACGTATATATATATATATATTTAATATATAATTATATAAATTATGATTCCATGTATCATATTATTACGATCGATACATATGTATGTTATATTATGAATAGATAGATAGACAGATGCAGTGCTATTCAGTGTACGAGAAAGAAATAACTTAGAAAAAAGGAGAAAAAAATAATATTACTTTGAATGTTTTGAACTCTGAAAAAGATATAAAATTAATGTACAGTTTTCACAGACGAAAGAAAAAAATAAGTATTATAATTTAAAATTTAACATAGTAATGATGTTTTACACATATTCTTTATTCTTGATCTGTATATGTAACAGTATCATAAGATAATATTAATTTACATTTTAAACATACTTTCAA
Organism: Maratus speciosus; assembly: GCA_963932465.1. Classification (NCBI taxonomy): domain Eukaryota; kingdom Metazoa; phylum Arthropoda; class Arachnida; order Araneae; family Salticidae; genus Maratus; species Maratus speciosus. Next base: position 217,795,914 of record OZ010797.1, on the reverse strand, counting down.
AATAGACTTCCACCTTTGTTCCTAATTTGCCAAGCAAATAATTTTTCTTTCCTGTTTAATTGTGCATCCCTCTTTGGAGCTTGAATTATTTAAATAAAGTTATTCTGCTCTGCATGTTAATAGGCATAAACTGAGCTACTGAAAGCAGCTTAATTACAAACTGTTTTGCATTTGAAATTGCTAAAAGCAGTATTATTTTAACACTTTGTTGACCGATTACGAATATACTCCTGTCCTTTAAACTAAATAACCATTAACTGAGGACGCGTTTTGAATCCTTATTTCCACATTTGTATTTCTTGCGTAAAACATTATTTCCGATCATTACATATAAAAACAATTTTGCGTCATGCATTATTGTAAATTTTAAGAAATTTTAAGAAATTTATGTTACATTCGTTGAAACATTTTGTGATTCGAAATTTTTATTGATGCATCATCATAAACGTAAACAAGCAGTCAATATACCAAACACATGTAATAGAAAGCTTAAAAAAAAAAAAAAAAAAAAAAAAAAAAAAAAAAAAAACAAGTCGGAAATTATACGTCAAATGTGGCAATTGAGGTGCCTTAGTACTATAACTAGTTTTATAAATATTCAGGTCTTACTCTAATATAAAAATACATGAACACAAAATTTATTTGATTATATATATTAAATTCGGTACTACAGAAATAATAGAACTCTATCTTAAATAGCACGTAATCACCGTTGCTACCTAGAATCATTACCTGCCATGGGATATCATTGAATTAATTATGCATGACAGGATTTAATGGAATGAAGAAAGCTTTTATTGACATCTTTTTAAGTTTTGATTCGATTTTTTTTAAAATTTGAAATGACTCGACAAATTTCTGCAACGATTATATATATTAAATTCCAAACCATTTGGTTGGGTAGTTTTTGTGCTGTTATATACGGACAGACGGACAGATAGACGGGCCAGACGACTATAGGTGCTAAGTATTTGTGCAATTACGAATTATCCTAAAGAAGATTACGCACAATAGGCATAATGAAAGAGTATAACCTCTATTTCTATTTTGTACATGATCATATGTTCTAGAGTATTACGAGAATTGATGTAACTTTTTTTATTATTATTTACACAGGCCTGCGAAATTGAAGTTTTTGAAAAATACAAGAGAAGTTTTTGTTGATTTTCATGTTATTTGGTGGTCTTATTTCGAAAATGACCTTCATTTTCCCCCATCACATCAGAATTTTTTGTAACATCGATATCGATATTTTTGCTAAAATAAAAAAGGCTCATGACAGGCAGGCAGCGGTCGTGAAAGAGAGGTAGAAAGCTAGCTTAAAGAGCCAATCACAGTGAAACAAATAAAATTGAAAACTGAATTAACAGCAATTTAATGTGATGCTATGATTACACTATTCTAACAATAATCACCTGATCATCAATAATCACGATGATAATCGCAGATTTCTGCGATTAAATAAGGCGAAGGTTACTATTGAAATTAATGGTATTCAATGTCCAAAAACCTTTGAACTCGTGGTCGAATAAAACCGTGATTTGAAGTACAACGTATAACTAATGACAAAAATTGTTTGAGAAACATACAGATTTAAAAAACCCTCACTAGTACAAGTAACTAATAAGCTTCTTTAAGGGAGACTGGGACACATTTTAAAATAATTTTTATTTATTGAGTTAAAATTTTGATTTTTTTTTGTCATGGTAAACCATATTATTTGTAAAAAAAATTCACATGATAAAACTTCTTAAGAAAAAATTTAAAGTTTAAAATAGTTTAAAAAGTGCGATAGTTTAAAATCGTTATAACTGGAAATATTATTTATAGAATTTCATTTTTTTTCCTTTTAACTAAACAGAAATATGTAAGTTTTAATTTAAATTCAACATTTTAAAAAATATTAATCAAAAAAAATATTAAAAATATTAAGAAAAAGATGTATCTTTAAAAAAAAAATCATATTTTCAAAAGTAAATATTTTTTTCAAATTTACTGAATCTAAATTAAAGTTAAACAATTGAAAAAGACATTTTCCAAGTTTGAACCATTTATTTTTAACGGTTCTTGACTTATAAGAATGTAAATTCTAGAAATGGGGGAAAAACCCATCATGAAGAAAAACGCATTTTCACAAGAAGTCGTTTCCATGAGAACCATTACTTGAAAGCTAGATTTTGAAAACAAACAAAAACGAAAAAATGTATATTTCCTCTTTTAATTAAGATAGAAACATGATTTAAACATCATTTTAAGCTGAAAGAAACAGAAAGAGTTTTAATGCAGTAAAGGTTTTTTTTAGAAAATGTAAATATTTCTGTGTTCCGTACCCTTTTAAATAACCATTCCAAACATTTTTGTATAAATAACATTAATATAGTGTCATAACTTTATAAAAAAATTTACGAAGCGCTTTAAAATCCATAATTTAAAAACATTTTGTCTCAACATAATCAAAATTGGTGGACATAATCGGAAGGTTTACATAATAGGAAGGTGAAACAGATGTTTAAAAACAAATACCACTAATAATCTCCAACAGCCTCAGTACAGATAGTGAATTCGGACGAAATTGCTTTAGCAAAGATGTAAAAAGTTCTATTATAGCAAATGTTAGGTCAGAATTAAAGAATTTGCTAATTAATTGTATGTAAATGGCCACTTTTTTCGCTGGACCGCGCTCCATGTAACTTTGGTCGTTTCGGTATTTAAAAATATTTGTTTATTACAGATGTTTCAGGGATTTTTCTGGTTTAAAGGTTATGTAACCTTCCAGCCAGCGCCATGGCAAATATGATTTTTCCGTAATTGTTTATTCACAAATGGTATTAAATTTATAATTGAACTTTCGTTACTCAAATGTACAATTGTTCTTCGAACACGTCTAACCTGTGTCAGGTTCTAATGGTTTTTTTAAACTTCCAGCTTGCGCGCTGTCGTAAATTTCACGACAAATGTATTTTTTCCATAGAATTTTTCTCCCAAATGGTACCAAAGTTACTATTAAATTTTCGTTTTTCATACGTACAATTGCTCTTCTAACATGTCTAATACATGCCAAACATTTTTTCCCCCATTTCAATAGTTCTTTAACCTTTCATCTAGCGCGCTGTAACAAATGTCACGCCAAATGTGATTTCCTCGTAACTTTTCTTTTCCAAATGCTACCAAATCAGGGCTCACGTTGACGACTATTTTTATAATTTATTGTAAGTAGTTTTTCGAAACAAAAAATCTCCTGTCAACATGAGTAGGAGAAATATACTATATAATGTATTCGTTAAAACCAGTGGTTTCACTGAAATATAAAAATAGTCGCTAATTGCAGCCTTGCAAATTTGCAATTACATTTTCGTTGCTCATACGTACAATTCCTTTTCTAATATGTCTCTTATAACTTCTATGTAAAATATTACCTTTGTAATATCGTGACTACTGTGTTTCAAAAATATGTCACGTGCCTGCTCGTGCAAAAACTGTGAGCACGCTTTTTGAAAATTTTATCATACTGACATACGTTATACGATACTATCGTACGATAATATATATGATAATGTCCTACATTCTACAATAGCAAAGTTAGTCTTTGAATGGAATCCAGTGTCGAACGATGTGCAGCTGCAATATATTAAACCCAATTCGTAATTAAGACTGGAAGATATCTATTGATTGTAACGACTGGATTTTATTACTATACCTCAATTATCGCTCTTATAAGTACTGCTTTCAACCTAAAGTTCTGATTTTTTCACCTGTTTTCCACAATCGATTGTTTTTTATATAAAATGTATGTCTGCAGAATTTCATCAAGTAAGATACCATTATTTCTATGCAATGGACATTCAAATAGATAATATATAGTTAAGGTTGACCTGTATATTTTAAAATTTAATTATAATTAAATTTTAAAACTCTAAAGTCTTTATGGAAATCTTCATGGCTTGAATTTATATATAAGTATATTTCGTAAGTTTAATTGCAAATGTATATAATGGTAGGTCATTAAAATCACGTTTTTGGAAATCAATTTTTCATAACAACAAACAAAGGTTTTAACCCTTTCATTACGGCCCAGGAATATAATGCTAATTTAAAAAATATCTTTGGAAGCAAGATTTTATAATCTAATTTTATCCAATTGTTTAAAAATTAGCAGAAATATTTTATTTGAAATACTAAGAAATTCGATAGATCCTTTACAACAAATTACAATGATTTTTTTTATTAAAAGTGAAATTCTGTAATTACACATTTTCTATCATTCCAAACGAGTTGTTTTATATTTAGTTGTATAAAGCATTATCATTTCATTTCTGCTTACTGCACTTACGATCCAAACAGAAGTTTTAAATCCGTCATGGTTCGATGATATTTTTAAACTATTTCCCCAAGAAAGGAAAACGCTTCATAAAGTACAATCTCTAAATTTGCAATAATATTTCTCCTTAAATATAACATGTCAAAAAATTTATGAACTTGAAAATATTTTGAAGAAAATATCACATAAATCTTCCCATCTATCTATCTATATTATAAAGGACAAACATATCTATGCGTAACGCATACGTCATTTTGCGAATGGCAACACTTTGAAATTTGAAATGAAATTTCGGTTTTGCAATTTTCGCTACTGCAAATTTTTAAACTTCTAAACATCACACAGTTTCAATTTTTACAACTTCGTACACAGAAAAAAAATGTGCTTTTAAATGCAATTTGTTTGAAAGCTGTATCTCAATTTATTTTTGAGATATTAATTTTTTTTGTAGTTTTTAATACAAATTTTGTAATCGTGGCAACTGAAATACTCCATTTATATTAAAAGTAAAGGAAAAATAGTCATGGTTTATTATTTTTATTGATTATATCCTTATTGATGCCATTTTCTCATTACAAATAAAAGTAACATTTTTATAATTTTTGAACAGAAAATGACGTCAGACATTAAACAAAACACGCATTCTTCTTCATAAGTCAGTTACATTTCAATATTTTTACATTATGCTGATACCGAGTTTGAGACGCTAAGCAAAATGATTTAGTGAGTAAAAATGATGTCATATTTAAAACAAAACGATCATTCTTTTTTATAAAACTAAACATTTGAACAATACTAAATGGCCAGTGTACTACAGCAACTAAAGGCAAATTTCTGAATGGTAAATTTCCGCGGTTACTGAGATTAAAATTAAAATTTTATGCGAATGTTCACATGAAAAGTTGTATCGGACAAACGTGGCATTAAGTTTGGAAATACATTCATTAATAATGTATTGCGCGTTAAAATACTTTGAAATTGTGAATTTGAGTAGTGCATATGTAAATTATGAGAATTTCAAAATAACGTACATGGAACGACACCCAGCCTGGAACTTCTGTAATAGTGAGAAGTTCCAGGCTGGGTATCGTTCCATGTGGTTTAGTCGGTAGAACGTCAGTGTGTATACTGATGGCCCGGGTTCGATTCCCAGCATGGAATCTTTTTCACTAGGTTGGCCTTTGCGCCTTTTAAGCAAAATAAAATAATTTGAAATTTGATTTTCATTTGAAATATTTACATATTAGTTCGTTGAATTTCGACGGGTTCCAACTCGTATTTATAATTTCATAATTGCATACATTTTAATTGATATTTTATTAATTTAATTTATCTTTTAATGCTGTTTTTTTATTGTATATTTTCTTTAAAGTATTTTTCGTGTAATTAAATTATTGGCACCTTATTGTTTTAAATTAATCTTGTTTAGACTACTTTCGAAAAATTTGGCAGTAATGGCAGAATACGGAAGAAAATTAATTTATTTTTCAATACAAATATTTCTTATTATAACCAACCATAGGTGCCGACTTAGGGAAGAAGGTATACTTATAATTATGAAAACAAATTGTAGTTAATCAACATGATTAAATAAGAAAAATTAGTGGTGAAAGTTTGTCTCATTTACTCCTGTTGCCCTCATAAGCAATTAATATAAAAGGAAACGTACAAGAAATATTAAGCCACTTGAAATTCAAGTTTTTAATACATTCTTTGCGAAGTTGTTGGTAATATATATGAAAAGACTTAAATTTTAATTTAATGGAAATGTGATAACTTACAAAGCCACTATTTAGCTAAAATTTAGTTTAAACTAAAACACTCTTAAAACTACTGAAATAACATTTCCAGATACTATCATCATAGACTGTTATGTATCCAACTGTTTGAGTGACCTTATATAACATTTCATCTATATTCTACAAACATTTCTTACTAAACTAAATGCAGTTCAGCGTAAAAATGCATAACTCCTTTAAAAACAACCTTTAAGCAATTTACGCTCATACTCAGTAACCTTTACCAATTCTTTTATGTAGCCCTGTAGTTGAACTATAGCATTTATACACACCGTATATTATGCATAAATATAGTGAAACATAAAAGCGCATATCATAATTAAATATGTTCTTCCAGCAATCATCGCTTATGTACAGTTCTTCGGACACAATATAGCATCTAAAACATTTTGTGTGCACCTGTAAATGCTATTCTTATTATAAATGAAATAACTTATAGTAAACCTCAGCGACGTATATCAAAATCATTATACATGAAATAGTTTAACATAATTAAAATACGCCGCAAACAATTCCTCCTATATCGTTATGTAACGGAATTCTTTTGTGTGGCACTATAAATGAATAAAGGATGAACTATTATGTGCACCGCATATATGCATATATTAGTGCACATCATAAATGCATATAAATTTTGTTATGTTTGGATGCGTGTAAATCATTAAAAATCATTTTAAATTATTTTGTCCCATTGCCGTAATGCATCGGAATACTTTTTGACTGTACCTGTAAATGAACTAAACATGCTACAAAGTTCAGTTGAAATATCGATCTTGCTATGGTGAACCTTAATAACATCCAAAAATTTCAGGCAATCCGAGTATATTTACGTGTGTTAGAGCGCGAACAGATGGAGACGACCAGACGGACAGACAAACCGAAATCATAAACACTTTTCAACTTTGTTGGAAAGTGTTAAAAAGCTCTTTTATACGTAAGAGCGTGAAATTCGAGCACATATTGCTCATCACTGCTAAGTAGTCTTTTTGCTTCAAGCACTGAGCTCTATAATAAAACGGGGAGGTAACTCATCGGTTCACTTTCTGTCGCAACCGTATAACACTGCCAATGCAGGGCAAACACATGCGACTATTTTCAAACACACTCACGACACCACTTTTTCAAAGTAAAATTCTTTTACATACACTTAGATGACATTTGAATGGAAAGTACAGTAGTTCCCCGACTTACGTTCTTCCGCATTTACGTCGTTGGGCCTGGGAAAAAAACTGTCTTTAATTAAGAAACACTTTGAACTTTTTGGAAGACTTAATTCTGTGAAGGGAAAATTTCCTGCAACAGTCACGTAATAGTGACAAGCTAATAAAAAATGTCACTAGAAAAAGTTTAAAAAACTCTCGCTGTTGTTACAAAGTCCTTCGAAGAGAAAAAAAGAAAAACAATTTGGTTCAAACTCTGAATAATAGGGCTGAGCGCTGAAACAAAATGGCGACTGTTGTACTTGGCCTTTTTAGCATTTGAACAGTCCCCTCAATTTCGATACTATCATTTTCTAAAAGTTTACTTTGTCATCCTTAATCTCAGAAAAACAAAGTCGAAAACACTTTTAAAAATTATTGGTGTTCAAATTCAATGGATCGTACGCATTCAGAAAGATATTCGCCTACGACAGCCGCCATTTTGTTTTTGCGCTCAGGCCTAGTATGTAATGGCCGGTGGTTCAAACTTCATTGCAAGATTTTTCACATCCTCAAAGACTCGAACGGGGCAGCTAGAAGAATAATAAATTGTAAGTTATCAACTTATTGATTTATTCTAAATTCTTTTATTGCAAATGCATATTTTTGCTAATGTGAAATATGTGTAAAATAATCCCTAAATACTCGTAAATGGAAAATGCTCATTAGATTTTGAAGAAGTTTTATTACTTATCCATTTTTACTTATTTCTACAGTTACCTCATATTTTTATGAGCAATATTTAACCAATTTGTAATTTCTTTTTTGTTGAATTTTTATTGAGTTTAAAAATTTTTATTTTTAAATAATATATATATTAATATATATATTAGTATAATATTGTCATATTAAATATTTGTGATGAAATTAAACAAAATACGTAGTTCATTCAATAGAAAATATATATTGGTGAAAATTGTAACAAATCCCTTATATTTTAAAAATAAAACGCAATTTCAAGTATCTATAAGTATCTTTCAAGTATCTGTTTCAAGTATTGAGGACTGTCCAACGCGAAGCTCGCGAACGCTACAAAAGTTTTTCCAAAAAGTTTTGAAATGGTTTCTCTCTCAGAAAAAATGTAATTTAAATTTACTAGGATTTATGTTTTATTCTGCAAGTCGTTTTTACATGGATTTCTTGAATCGTAGGATCTTTATGGCTAACATTATGATTTATATATGCATCGTATACGGCGCAGTTTTGCATATTTAGTGCGTTTTTATTCAGAAAATCTACCACTGTTTCTGTATTGTAACATTAGCTTCATTTAATTTCAGATATCAAGTGATTAAATAAAACGAAAATTACTATTATAAAAAGTGGTAGGTATTTTTACACGAAAGCAAACGCGATAAATAACACGGATAAGAAATGTGTGTATTATTATTACTTCATACAGTGAGATAGTATTGTTCATAAAGGGGGGGGGGGATTGTACTTTGTGCCAATATATTAAAAAGAGAAAACCAACCAAAACAGAAATATAAATAAGTTTAAAAACGTATAGGGGACGTTTAGGGGAACGTAAAACTTACGTTAAAAATTGTGTTGATCAAACGTTCCGCTATTGCTAATCACTGCTGGTCCAACAATCATAATTTTAAATTTTCCGAAGCCTCAATAATACAGAAATGCTCATTAATTTACTATCTTGACTTTTGAGAAACGTGTCACATATGGGAAAATTCAAACAACTTAGTAAACGGTTTGTCCAGCACGCCCAATTTGTCAAAGAAATGGTTTCAATTTCTTTCATTTGTCCTCTCCCCCCCCTTTTTTTTCTCCTCTTTGTTTGATCTCTCCCAGAGCATCTGGGCAATTTTTGATTGGTCTCCTTGTGTGCGCGTGAGATCGACTCCTCGGTTGTTTGTCAACAATGAATTTCATTTCGCCGTTGACGGTCGAGATGTGAGGTACGCCTCTCAGGGTCTCTGTCTCTCGCCTTTTCATCCACAGTTTTAATTTAATTTCATCTTTAATTTTTAAGCACTGATGATGAAGCCTTAGAGGCTTCGTAATAGCTATATGCGTTTTTAAACTTGCTCCAGAACTTCTTTGTGTTTTGTAACGTTGATTTTCTCTTTTTAAGATAATATTTTTGCATGCGTTGAAAAATGTCGCCTTTCAGCAGCTGAGGTGCTCCTGTGCTTAATGAAAGTTGGACAGGACTGGTTTACCCTATGATACTACACTGTTAAAAATTTGCAGCATTCTGGCAGGTCATTTGACCGTTTTTTCCGAAAACGGTTACACAACCATAATTTTAACACTATTCTGACCATATTATTGGCCATTTTATGGTCAGAATATAGTTAAATTATGGTTATGAAACCGTTTTTTCAAAAAACGGCCGAATGACCTGCCAGAATGCTGCAAAATTTTTAACAGTGTTCTCTATGGAAGGAAATCGGTGTTTTGCCATAAATTTTCCGAAATTGTCTAGCATTGTATTCATGGGTGGATCAATGGATTCAATGTAAAAGAATAGGAAGTTAGCTTTCCATATTATTGCGGAGTTCAGTGGTCTCAATAAATCCTTTATATTACAAATCAATCTTGTATATACCTACATATACAGGGTGTTGCCAAAGTTGACAGACAAATTCAGTGGGAGGATGGTAGTAGGCATTAAGAGGATGAAACGTTGCTATAGAATTTGGGTACGCAAACCATTTTAGTCACAAATACGGGATCTTTCACCCTAACTGAAATCGGCTTGACGGTAATAATTTTGCGAAAGATAAAAATGTTCCAATAAAAATATAGCGATATGTACCTTTTTTGTATGAAATGTGATAACATCACAAAAAGTTCTGGTAATACAGGATTCTCACGCAATCGGTAATACCGTATGAACTGATAATCACAGTCCAAAATGTATAATAGAACGAGAGGTGCGTACAGTTGGCACATATAATGGAAACTTCTACAACTTTTTTTTATGTTATCACATTTAGAACATAGTGAACATATCTATTAAAAGTTTCATTATAATACTTCAGTTTTCGGAAATTTATTACCGGAAACCCAAGTTCAATTAGTATAAAACACTCTGTATTTGTTAAAGGTATATATAAATATTATACAGATAGACATACAATAAATACAATAAACCCAACTGGAGTGAAAAATTAGCCAGAGCCAGGAATCGAACCCGGCACCACAGTATACAAGACTGCTGCTCTAACCACTGAGCTACTCCGGCCGATATATGGGTCTGCAATTTCTCACTAATAAACCATGTTCGGTGAGTCACCAGCCATCTATACAACATCCTTGGATGACCGAACAACGATGAATAGATTTTACTATTACATCGATCTACGATATATAATATTAAAACACACATACTACAATATATAATAAAACAAACATACACACATAAATAACGCCTGCATTCAACAGTTAAAGGTATATATAAATATTATACAGATATACATACAATAAATACAATAAACCCAACTGGAGTGAAAAATTAGCCAGAGCCAGGAATCGAACCCGGGACCACAGTATACAAAACTGCTGATCTAACCTATAACGACACTGTATTTGTGTCTATGAAACTCCTTGTTCTATGGTAATTTTTCATCCTCATGACGCCTACTATCAGACCTCTTAATTTGTCGTTCGAATTCGGCAGTACCTTGTATGTATTTTCTCTCTCTATCTCTCTCTAAATACGAGTATTGTATACAAACCAATCTTTTATGTATATTCTATAAGTTGTTACTCATTGAAAAATATCTGGTATTCAAAACAATTTTTAGTTTTTAGAAGCCGAATAATTTCATGCTTTAGAATAAAGGGAAAACCGTCACGACAATGGAAATAAACATTGTAGCTCATATGTGAACCTGTTATATAACTCCAAGCATTCTAGAATTCTACGTGTACTCGAAGTTCTGGAAACATTTCTATCCATGTTAAAATGCAAATAGAGGCTACAACTCCACCTCCTGCTATATTCGGGAAGTCTCTATAATCCCACTCAAATTCAAACTCAGAATTACACGCATTTACAATACATAGCATTACATGCAGATACACTTGTTGCAACAATTGGAAAAGATGTTTACAAGATAATACGATAGCTTTGTTAAAGCAGTCAAGTTTAGAGATGCTATTTTGCTATTTTTATTCAGGAATTAAATAAAAACTATTAAATATTTGAAAATACTAATAATGCATGTTTTAATTTTAATAAATATATTATTACAGTAAAATGAAAAAGTTTTCAAGTCATGTTCCTTAAACAAGTTCAGAATTATTTTGAATGTAAAACAATAAATTAAAGTTTGATCATCGGTGAGGCATATTATACGACTTGCAATGAATACAAATTACGCATTACCTAAAGTCATTTTAGTACCACTTATATAAAATTATATTGAGATGAAAAATCATCACAGTGTTAGATTTTACTTCAAATATAAGCAATTAAATGATATTTACAAACTTCGTAGTTTATGTTAGAATGTGCATTGGTTTCTGCAAAGTTTGATTGAATATGGATATATACCACTAGCATTAAATGACACATTTGATGAGCTTGAATACTTTGTCTTATTTCAATGAAACAAGTGCATTTATATGGCTTATATCGATATTAAATCAAGTATTAGAGATGGTATTTCTAAGTTGGTCACATATTATTGTGGAGAATTTCGCAAGCAACACCTGCATCAGACTGAGTGTCCCCGTATTTTCCGCTTCGAGATTAAAAAGGAAACGAGCCTTAACGAAGCTGTGTGAAGTGGAAATGCAGAAGAAGTAAAGAGAACGAAATGAGTTTTACGACGCAAGGTTTTGTTAAAAAAGAACAGAACATATTTCGGTGAAATAAGATTGAATATTTACACGACGTAAGAAAATCTCAGAAATGTTCAACGACGTCCTGAATTATAGACTTTAAGCTAATTAAAGAACGAGAAGAGTGTTTATATCTGTATTTTTTGTTTGTGTGTTCGTCTCAATAAATGTCAGTGTTCGTCCTAAAAGTGAGTTGTGAGTTATGTATGGAGTCTCACCCCATAAATTGGTGTCAGAGTGACAGTTAACCCAACAATATGATTAATTAGAGTTATTCATCCTACAGATTCAAGCCGGATATTATTCTAACGGTGAGTTCATTATTATTATTTTATTATGAAGTTAGTTGAGATACCTGAACTGGAAGTTGCATTTAAAAACGAACGAACGCATAAAATTAAATTGCTGCATAAATTCCTATTTGATGCTGACGGTGATCGATCTAATAGAAAGAGAATATGTGATTTTACTGGTTTCGGTTTTCAAACCGACAGCACCGAATTCAAAAATAAAATAACTAAAGTTCAAACTGATTTTTCATTAAATGATCTGATTACAGTGTGCAATCTACTTTGTATTGATAATGAGGGATCTTTAAACGATCTCGCAACCCGATTAGTTACATACCTTTCAGACTTGACCTTACTACAAAATAATATTATACAAAATGAAAGTGACACTGACTCGGAACCCGAACTGCCTTCAAATAATATGATTTCAAGTAATAACACTGAATTATCAAATTCTGACAAACAGCAGCAATTTCCAGTTCAAAGTTTTATGCCATCGTCTATTAATTTTACTGATATTGAAAGTGTAATACCTCCTTTCGATGGTAGTTCTTTTAGTGATATAAATGTATGGTTTAATAATTTTGAGGATGTTACTAATATGTTTAATTTATCTGACTTTCATAAATTCATATTTTGTAAAAGATCATTACGAGGAAAAGCCCAGTTATTAGCACAAACAGAATTTCATATTAATTCATATGACAAACTTAAACAACTCTTAATATCAGAATTTAGCACCACTTATAATTCTGCCGAGTTACATGATATATTAAATAAACGAAAATTGCAAGAAAATGAATCAATAGAAGAATATTTTCTCATCATGAAACAAATATGCTCGCGTGGTAAAATCGAGGATTCCGCATTAATGCAATACATCATAAATGGTATACCCGACTCTGTTTTCAGAAAATCCATGTTATATGGATGCCAATCCATTGTAGAATTCAAGCAAAAGCTCAAAATTTATGACAAAATTCGACATGACTTTGAGAAAACTAAATTTCGTAAAGTCAAACCTGAAATGCCAGTGAAAGAGAAATCCTTTCGACCAAAATCTGATCTTTTTTGCTTTAATTGTGGTTTGTCGAATCATAAAAGTAGCCAATGCAGACATAAAGATAAAGGCCCTCGTTGTTTTAATTGTTCGAATTTTGGCCATAAATCGGCTCAATGTGATCAACCAAGGAGGCCTAGAGTTAAGTCAGAACCCTCCAATGTTTCCACTGTCACGTCGAACACTTTCATGACCAAACAAGTCATTATTTCGTCTGTAAATGTTACATCATTGGTAGACACAGGTAGTGAAAGAAGTTTGCTAAAGGAAAGTATTTATCGCAAACTCCCTACAATTTTGAACCTTGAACATTCAACTATCACATTAACTGGATTAGGAAATACTATAATCAAACTCCTAGGTTTTTTTCTCTACGGACATTATGATAGATGATTTTAATTATACAACTAATGTTTATGTAGTCCCAGATTATTCCATATCTTTTGATCTTATTATTGGTACAGATATCATTCAACAAAGTATTTTAACAATTTCTGGAAATAATATTTCGATGCAAAAAATCGAGAAAAATGACGATACGTCCAATAATTTTTTGATTAATATTGCTCATGTGTTAGACGATCTTAATCTTGATTTATCTCATATTACCGATGAAACAATACGTTTAAAAATTTCAGAACTTATTCAAAATTATTCTCCTAAAAAAATAAGGACAACTGATGTTAAATTATCAATTCATCTGGAAAACGAAGAACCTGTTACTTGTCCTCCCAGGCGCTTGGCGCAAATAGAGAAAAACTTCGTCGAAAAACAAATTTCTGAGTGGCTCGAAAAAGGAATTATTCGTAAAAGCACTAGTAATTTTTCATCACCTATTGCCCTAGTAAAAAAGAAAGATGGTTCATATAGATTGTGTGTTGACTATAGGAAGTTAAATTCTAAAACACATAAACAACGTTTCCCCCTCCCAGTAATTGATGACATTATTGATCAGTTGCATTCTGCAAAAGTATTTACTACTCTTGACCTTAAAAATGCTTTTTTTCATGTCGAAGTAGAAGAAAATAGTAGAAAATATACTTCTTTCGTAACACATTCTGGTCAATTTGAATTCTTATATATGAATTATGGCCTTAGCGATGCACCCTTAGTGTTTCAAAGATATATTTATAACGTTTTTCGAGACCTCATTAATGAAAAAGTATTTATTGTCTATATGGATGACTTCATAATACCAGCTGAAAACGAAGTCGAAGGACTCCAGAAATTACAACGCGTCCTTACAGCTGCATCCGAATATGGTTTAGAACTGAATCGCAAAAAATGCCACTTTTTACAACGAGAAATTGATTTTTTGGGTTACCACATTAAAAATGGTCAACTGCACCCATCCCCCTTAAAAACTAAAGCTGTCCTTAATTTCCCAGAACCTAAAAGTATAAAAGATGTACATTCATTTGTCGGATTAACTTCATATTTTCGTAAATTCATTCAAGATTACTCTTTAATAGCTAAGCCTTTAACGGATCTTCTTAGAAAGGACACTAAATTTCACTTTGGCGACCAGCAACGAAATGCATTTAATCAGCTGAAACACATCCTTTCTTCAGGTCCTGTTTTAAGCATTTATAACCCTAGTAACGAAACAGAAGTTCACTGTGATGCATCTATTGACGGTTACGGAGCAGTCCTCCTTCAAAAGTCTTCTATTGACAATCAATTTCACCCTGTCTATTTTATGAGCAA
This sequence comes from Maratus speciosus, assembly GCA_963932465.1. Taxonomy (NCBI): domain Eukaryota; kingdom Metazoa; phylum Arthropoda; class Arachnida; order Araneae; family Salticidae; genus Maratus; species Maratus speciosus. Next base: position 217,780,729 of record OZ010797.1, on the reverse strand, counting down.
AAAAACCACAGATGCCGAACGTAAATATTCGAGTTATGAATTAGAAGTTTTAGCTGTCATAGAAGCCCTTAAAAAATTTCGCGTTTACATTCTAGGTATTCCTTTCAAGATAGTCACAGATTGCAACGCATTCGCCCTTACTATGAATAAAAAAGATCTTTGCACCAAGATTGCTCGATGGGCTTTAATGTTAGCTGACTATAACTATACAATCGAACACAGACAAGGTACACGCATGCGCCATGTCGACGCTTTAAGTAGAAATCCAATATGTATGATCATTCAAGATAGTTTTACTACCAAAATCATACAATCACAGAACGCTGACGAACATATACAGGCCATCAAAGAAATTTTGAAAACAAAGCCATATGACAACTATTTCCTTAAAAATAACGTTCTCTATAAAAATCATAAAGGTATCGATCTGATAGTTGTGCCGGATGAAATGCAGCTAAATGTCATTAAACAGGTTCATGACAAAGGACATGTTGGCCGTAAACGCTGTGAAGAACTCCTTAACGAAGAATTTCTCATCCCTAATATGTCAAATAAAATTGATAAAATTATAGCAAATTGGGTAACATGCCTTTTGTATAATCGCAAACGTGGCAAACAAGAAGGTGAATTGCATCCCTTACCTAAAGAAGAGACTCCTCTCCAAACCTACCACATTGATCATTTAGGCCCTCTTGAAACAACCAACAAAAATTATAAACATATTTTGTCTTTAATAGACGCATTTACTAAATTCGTCTGGTTGTATCCATGTAAAAGTACTTCTGCTACCGAAGTTATATCAAAACTACGACAACACAGTCATACTTTTGGCAATCCTTCCATTATCATTAGCGATAAAGGTCCTGCATTTACAAGCAAAGAATTTGCTGATTATTGTCAAGATGAAAATATAAAGCACGAGACAGTTACAACTGGTCTTCCCCGTGCCAATGGTCAAGTAGAGCGACTTAATTCCACCATAATTTCTGTAATCTCTAAAATGTCCAAAGACGAACCGACCAAATGGTTTAAACATGTTCCTAAAGTTCAACAAGTAATTAATTCAACTTACCAAAGAAGCATTAAGAGAACACCGTTTGAAATATTATTTGGTACAAAAATGAAACAGAAAGAAGATATACAAATTATTGACCTCTTAAACAGTGCAGTCGAAGAACAATTCATGAAAGACAGAGAAGAGCTCCGTAAAGAAGCCAAGAAGAATATTCTGGAAATTCAACAAGAAAATCGCAAGCACTATAATTTACGACGTAAGAAACCCCGGAAGTACAAGCTTGGTGACCTTGTAGCAATTAAGAGAACCCAGCAAGGACCAGGTTTAAAGTTGAAATCTAAATTCTTAGGTCCGTATAAAGTAATCAAAGTGAAGTCTAACGACACCTACGACGTAACGAAAATCTCATCAACTGAAGGACCGATAAATACTACCTCCTGTGCTGAATACATGAAACCTTGGCCTGACGAAAACTGAAACTTAAAAAAAAAACAGCAAAAAAACATTTTTTTAAAATATTTTCTTCTTGTGTGCTATAAACATTTTACAAGTCACTGCTTTCAAAGAAATCTCTATATGATGTTACGCTACTTCAACTATGATGTGCAGATTAATTTTTTTTTCTTTTCCCCTAAGAACAGTTACTGGTTTTTGTTTTTTGTTTTTCAGATTCTATTTTACCACATGTCGCTGCGGCAGCTCCAGATGTCAGGACGGCCGCTTGTGGAGAATTTCGCAAGCAACACCTGCATCAGACTGAGTGGCCCCGTATTTTCCGCTTCGAGATTAAAAAGGAAACGAGCCTTAACGAAGCTGTGTGAAGTGGAAATGCAGAAGAAGTAAAGAGAACGAAATGAGTTTTACGACGCAAGGTTTTGTTAAAAAAGAACAGAACATATTTCGGTGAAATAAGATTGAATATTTACACGACGTAAGAAAATATCAGAAATATTCAACGACGTCCTGAATTATAGACTTTAAGCTAATTAAAGAACGAGAAGAGTGTTTATATCTGTATTTTTTGTTTGTGTGTTCGTCTCAATAAATGTCAGTGTTCGTCCTAAAAGTGAGTTGTGAGTTATGTATGGAGTCTCACCCCATATTATTATACAGGTGTCTGCTTGAGTAACACCAACGATAAGCGGACATTCTTAATTGGATCTAAATCCGTACTCATCCCATATTCATTACAAAGCAACAACAACGACATGCAGGCATTCTTAATTGGACTTAAATCCGAAATCATTACAGACTCATTACAGAGTAACACCAGCGATATGCAGCCATTCTTAAATGGATCTAAATTCGAAATTATTATTAACTCATTACATAGTAACACCAACGACATGCAGGCATTCCTTATTGGATCAAAATACGTATTCATTAATGACTATGCAAAATAAAAATTTTGCTGAACGAAGCTGGAAGACACAATCACCGATTAAGCAGTTTCCTGTGTATCAGTATTTAATGTAATGTCCCAAATAACTTTTTAATCACTTTTCAGCACAATACATTTTTATAACATATTGTAGTGGAAAATGAGATATTTTCTTCTCAAACCATCACTGTTTTAAGAGGACGCTCAGAAAGATATGTTTGCTCTTTCCGAAAGGCATGTCTACAAATCAGGGTGGCGGAGTCGGAGTCGCTAACAAATTTACTGTGGTGTACAAAGCAGATACAGGGGTTGGTACAGGGTACCATCCATGTACAGTGTAGATGAAAACTGTTTTAAATCATAACTGTAGTAGATATTTTTCATTTTGTATATAAGTACTTTCTCTCGTATTTTTGGGGTTTGCTGATAGAACCCGAGGTACAAAAGTCTAGATGTACCCAATGACCATAAAATGAAAGCATTTTTTCAAATAAGCCGTGTAAGTAGAATTAAGACAATTTAAGTTAATGGACCAGATCAGACTGATAAAAAATTTTAGCGGGATCACAAGCCTAATATAACAAATTTTAAAGAATCAAACTACGCCGATAAAATAGAAGAGATTTACAATAGGCAATAGCCATGATTGGAGTGAAAATAAATATGAAAATATGGCGGAACATTTTAGAGGACGGGGATAAAAATATCTTACCGAAGGAAATGCGAAAATTATAAATCTGTGCTATTTTTGGAGGCAAAAGAATTAAGAACCAGTTATAGACAGTAACAGAACCAGGTATAGATAGTAACAGAAGCCCTTTTCCGTTTTTCCCCCTCAAATTCCCGCTCAAATTCCAGTCTGTATGACCAAAAGTCAAAATTCTAAAATACCCTTCCTTTATTTATTTATTTTTGTGCACAGGAGTCCAAATAAGATGAAATTGTAATATTTATATATTTATTTTTAAATCAGCGGTACCCAACATAACAATAAAATAGTGAAATTTCGTTATATTTTTCCTTTTGAATTTTGGATTTTTTAGGTCTGCAGTACCCGAAATAAAGCCAAAATTGTAAACTTAATTAAAAAATGCATTTTTTAAAATTATTTCATTAGATTCCATATCCGAATTATTTCCAAATTAATGAAATTTTCATCATTATTTTTCCTCTTTTTCATATAAGTTTTTCGAGCCTGAAGGAGCAAAATAATAACTAAACTGTAAGGATTTCACTTTTTCTTCTCAGTCCGCAGATCCAAAATAGCTAAATTTCCCTCTTGTGTTCACCCAATCGCGCTCGTCGGCCTAACCGTTCAGAGTTTTCGTGGTTTTCTTCGAACCTTGGGGAATTTTGCGTAAATACGGATAAAGTTCCCTTAAAAAGACCCCCACGGAAGGCACTCCTCGTAGGGCCCTCGTGCAGATAACACTGTACAACAGGTTTTGTCCTAGAACTAAAATTAGTTGATTCTAGATCAATTTTGGCACTGATTCCGAATATGCTTTCTGTTTATCTCTAGGTGGTCCAGGTTTTGAGAAATTGGCATATTTAAATTTATGGAAATTTAAGCTTTTTTATGCTATTTTATGCAAATTTTAGATGCAAAATATATGTCACATCTAATTACGTTTTCTTGATAATGACTACTTGACAATTTGCTTCAGATAAATGTCACGATTTGCATATTCTTATCATTTATTTATCAGTTATTAAGCCTAATTTGCATATTTTTCCGTGTAATGTTTACATCACTATCAACTTTAAATTAGTTGCTACAGAATTAACGTAATCTTTTTCTAGAATAGATTTTTATGCTGATTTGAAATCTGCAATCTGTTTTCTTAAGTCATGTGTAGTTTTTGAGTAAGATGAATTTCTGCTTTTACACGGCATTAACACAGGTTTGATATACGATGCTTTTTAGGGGTGTGTAATTCATTGAAAAGAAGGTGAACAGGATCAGATTCATAAAAAAAACATAAACAAAAATTTATATAATCGAAAAAAATTAAGTTGTAGAATCTATCCTAACCAGTTGAAGTTTATCATATAAAGTATCATAAAAGGCTACTTCTGGCTTTTTTGACCAAAAAGTAAAATTTCACTTGTTTCAAAAACCAGACGTGATAGAAGGAAACAGATACAAGATTTGAAATCAGCTCAAAAAACTGGTTTAGAAACATATTAGCGTACTCGTGCGGCTGAAATATGTGAACGTCAAGAAACATTATTAGAAAAACATGAAAAATATGCAAATTAGGTACAATATTTCACAGTCACATGTCAGTATAATCTCAGAAACAACGTTTTTATGAAGTAAATTAGGTAGTAATAATAACATAAAACAAAAAACCCAGTCTGATATTGCTTTATACCTTAAATTTGCAAATAATTGTACAAAATTTACAAAATTTGCATACATTGAAATATGCAAATACCTCTCAAACTTGACGTGCTGTAGTAAATCTAAAACTAGATTCGGAATCCGCACAAAAAACACATAAAACAACTAATTTCTGTTTTAGGACAGAGAAAAAGTTCAAATTTGTTGACCAGTGTATTCGGCCTTCATAAATACCATACTAATTTGTGTTCTTTAGACTTCGATAGTTAGATTTTTGGGGTTTGCGGAGGCAAAATTGTAAAATTAATAAAGCGGAAAATATATTTTTTCTGTTTTATTTTTGAAGCCCTAAAAAGATAATCAATACCGAAATAGTGAGATTTTAGCTTTATTTTTCTTATATTCCATCATTATTTTAACCAACAGTCAACACTAATACCACCACCCGATTACTAGTGTTGCCAGCCCGGAGTCGGAGTCGTAGTCGTTAAAATATCCCGGATTCGGAGTCGGTCATTTTTTCCCACCGACTCCGCAGCCCTGCTAAAAACTGTATTCCAATTGAAATAACTAAATTGAGTTTCTTTTCATCTATATAAAATTACCATGTCATTTCTCCTTTTTTGTTTACATTTTTTGCCCCATTCTTCATGCTGTGTTACACAGAATTTTGGTGCCTTGACTATCCTTTTGTATTAACAATTTTTGTTGTCGAAAGTACTCTAGGTTTGGTTCTTCTATGTATGCGTAATGCTAATTTCACTTTTATTGTCTCTTCTGGGAAGTTTTTATTCAAATAAGACTGAAAATTTAACATTTTATAATTCTTGGTGATAATTCTTATTCACCAACTGCTTTTAACTTTGTAAAAATATTTTTCTTGCTTAACATTTTATACAGTAGATCTAAATATCGCCATTTAAATCGAATTCAAGTCGACTTTCGAATCGAATTTTGGTTAATCTAGGTATCCTCTTGTTTTGTATATTTATTAACCGAACGCATTTTGTGTATTTTCCTTCTATGTATGTAGATGTAATCCTAATCTTACTTTTATTTTTTTTCTTCTGACAAATTTTTATTCATAATAAAACTGACAAATGAACATTTTTTCCTCTTTGTGATGTTGACCTGCGTCCGCTGTTTTTTTTCTTGGATAAAAATATTTTCCAAGCGTAAATTTTTATAAAGCAGTCTAAATAATCAACATTCGAATCTAATTTAATGTAACAAAAAAATCACAATACATCTAACACGAGCATTAAACGCAAAATTATTCTTAAAAAATTATATTTTAGCATGATAGAGAATATTGTAAATTTTCTAGATATTTCGTATTCCTCTAAGAATGATCTAAATTAAATCACGCTATATTAATTTTCACACAATTATTCTAATTGGTAAACAAATCATATTAGATGTAAATTTCAAACTGGGCGAAAAATGTCCGGACCAGGATTCGAACCCGGGATCTCCTGGCTGAAGCCGCCAGTGCTCTGCCATCTGAGCTATCCCGGACGATTATGGTCGAACTTTTTCACCCAGCTAACCTTGAAGATTACAGCATCTGGTCTGAAACCTGGTTCAGCTCAACAGAATAAATCTCAGGTAATGGAACTCCAGAAATCGCTGGATACGAAATTACACTAGATTAATTTTCACACAATTATTATCCAGCGATTTCTGGAGTTCCATTACCTGAGATTTATTCTGTTGAGCTGAACCAGGTTTCAGACCAGATGCTGTAATCTTCAAGGTTAGCTCGGTGAAAAAGTTCGACCAGAATCGTCCAGGATAGCTCAGATGGCAGAGCACTGGCGGCTTCAGCCAGGAGATCCCGGGTTCGAATCCTGGTCCGGACATTTTTGCCCAGTTTGAAATTTACATCTAATATAAACTAAATCATTTAGTATTTACATTACAGAATAAGGGTAATCTATCCACATTCTAGCCCAAGCACATTAAACACAAAAATTATCAATAAAAATTTATACTTTAGCCTAAGAGTGAAGACCATAAATTTTCTAAATATTCCGCATTCCTCTAAGAATCTCACTAAATGAAATCATTTAGTGCAGGGTGGTTATAATTAAAGTTACTCTGTTTAGACCTACGTAGAGTCCGTTCTGGTTGACAGATATCGATGAAACTTGGAATATAAGTTATATGGACTATGGGGAAATGAAATCTGCAATAAAAAAATAGTTCAAATTTTGACCACCAGGTGAAAAAGAGGCGCATGAAGACAAAAAATTTCAAACTGGAAACACAGAACTTTTTTTATTTCCAGCATATGCCTAATGTGCATTCCATTTGCGTCAAGCACATGTTCAATGTGTATTACATCGTATTCAACAGTAGTGCGAAGGGTTTCTTGATCAATTGTAGCAACATGAAGAGTTATGCTTGCTTTCAAATCACGTGTAACCCGTATGCTTCCTTCATACACACGATCTTTCAGGAATACCCACAACCAGAAGTCACAGCGATTCAATTTCCGAAGGACAAGGAGAACAGGTTGATACAGTAGTCTCTAAACACTCTCGCTCTTATAAGGATGGAATGACCTGCTGCTGAAGGAGATCGCAGTAACGAGTACCTGTGATGGAACACCTTCTAGGACCTTGAGAAGTGTTCACCTAAAAAAATCTACCCCATAAGCAACAGTTCTGGGTATTCACTGCTCCGTCTAGGTTAAAATGCGCCTCGTCCGACCCCAAAATGTTCCAAGCCCATACATTGTCAATGGTTATTCTGGCCAAAAATGTCCTCGCAATAGAGTTCTTGAGTCCGAGTAGTCAGGTTTCACCGCTTGTACAACGTGAATCTTGTATGAATACCACTTTATCGTGGATCGGAAAACCTTTCGTACTATAGACCAAGGGAGAGACAAATCCCGTGACACCGCTCGAGTACTTGTCGAAGAATATTGGCAAACGGACACGCTTTCGACCACGGCAAGAGCGACTTCTTCGACAGTTTCATTTGAAATCCATTTCGTCCTCTTCCTTGGAGCACACCCAACTCCCCAGTTTATTCTAATTTCGACATCATCTTTTTTGATACCTGCCTCAACATTCGTCCTTTTCGTAAACCTATCAAGTCTCGATATTCTCGCAGTGCAATTGACAAATTACTGCCGTTCTGACAAACCAACTTCAACAGTAACGCTCGGTCCTTCTTCTCCAACGGCATGGTGCAGAATGACTTTTCGGCAGCGACTTTACGGCTTTTAAACCGCTCCAGATTTGCATAAAATCCTTTCTCGTAGATGAAAACCGCCACCTATCGGTTGAAATGTCAACTATTTTTTAATTGCAGATTTTATTTCTCCATGGTCCATGTAACTTATATTCCAAGTTTCCTCAATATCTGTCAAACAGAGCGGACTCTACGTAGGTCTAAACAGTGTAACTTTAATTGTAACTACCCTGTATTTACCTTACAGGATAGAGATAAACAATCCATATTCTAACCTAAGGACATCAGTGTACAATAATACACAGTTTTGAGCGAAATGAATGGAATTCTTATTGTATTATCTCTTGTTTAACTTTTTGTGAATATCCACTACTGTATGACATCCGATTTCCGAAAAATTCTTACAATCAGCAGTCCAGGTATGGTTTTGTCCTTTTTTATTTAAAAAATGCTTTTAGCACTTTCCTATTTAACATAACTCTTTTAGATGTCATTGGACTTTCTCCTGTTCTATTCTACACTAAAAGTAAAATTTAAATATTCAAATTAGCGTCAGACGATAGCTTAAAATGTTGCCAAAAGTTTTATGGGTAGTTGTGACATTTTTATGACAAAGTAAAATGAAGAAAACGAAAATATAAAGACCGCCATAATATTTAGTTTCAGCCTTAAAGCATTAACTTATTTATGCTAATGATTTGTGATTTTATGTTTTAAAGCCGGGCTAAACATTATAATAGTATTTCTTTGCCACTTTGTTCAATTTAAATTATTTATTAAGTTCTTTATTTTTTTTGTATTTAAATTTCAAGTTCAAGATCCTATAGTATTAATCTTGTTGATACGTTGTTCTATAATACATTATCAATCACTGAAAATAAACTCTCTATGAAAATATTAATAATCTGAACAAAATCAGCTAAAGAAAAAATATATTTAAGCTAAATTGTCTATTTTATAAAAATATATAATGCATAATTTATGAGTTTATATTTCAATTTAAAGTAGAGCTTGTCAACTTTTAATATTCTGCTTACGATACAATTAGACTATCATCATTCATGTAAGCCAGATTTTCCCGTATTCGTGATATGTAAAATCCCAATGGCAAACATCACTCATCCGTGCTATATTAGACACTATTAGACACGTTTTACACGAACATGTTTAGATTCGTGTGATAACAACGCATATCCAAACATTCAATTATGAGGTTTCTAGAATGTCTCTTATCGCCCCATGTTCAATCTGTGTGGTTTGTAAAATATAATCATTACATCTATTCTATCGCATGTTTGCATAATTGTACAAATCATATTGCTTATATATTTTTTAAATAAATAGTAAGCTCATAATTACTGTAACATATTTGCTGTATAAACTGTAACTTATTCTCTTATATGAACATGAACTAGTGTATCGATAATGTAGGTAATTTTAACCAATTAAAAATTTACAATTAAATCCCTATTAGGGAGAGTATTAAAACATTTTTAATCAGAGACTAAAAGACAGAAATTAAAAAATTATGCATTATTTACACTTTTTTAAGTGTTGTACGAAGAGCTAGACAATTGAGCGTTGATATTTCAAGTCTTGTTTTTCTGAATTTTCTTTAAAAAAGTGTTTGTGTAAATACACCACGAATAAAAATTTTAGTTTTTAGAATAAATTAAAATAATGTCATATGCAAGTAACCATTTTAAAGTATATCACAATAATATATATTCCAAGTGGAAAAGTCAAAACATATATTAAAATATTTATTTGCTTAAAAGACATTACTAAAAACACATTCAATATTAAATACCTGTATTGCCATGTTTCAACTTTTTCATTGAGTCATCCTTTAGAATGTATAATAGAAATTACAAATACAATGCATATGAAAAAAATCATCGAATACAAGTTAATATATAACGCCCCCTACATTTTCGATATCGCACGTGCCCCTTCTATGTCCCGATTCCACAAGGTATCCAACCACTCAATCCATATATTCGGGATGCGAAAAGATAACGTATCGATTTTTCTTCCGATTTTCATATGCATTGTATTTGTAATTTCTATTATACATTCTGATGACGACTCAATAGAGGAGTTGAAACATGTCAATATAGGTTTTTATTACGTATATTTTTAATGTATTTATAGTAACGTCCTTTAAACAAATATCTTAATATATGTTTCGACTTTTCCTTTTTGAACATATATATTATTGTGATATGGTTATTAGTAGACGTAATTAAAACTTATTACTGTTATTCATACTTACATTTTAAAGTATTTAAAAAAATTAAATTAGAAAACATTAGCTTTAATAGGAATTTATGGTACTTTTTATTCCGATATGATTGGATTCGATTATTTGTAGGAAATATTTTAAGACATAGTGAACAGTTTCATTAATACCAGATTCCCAGTTTAAGTTTCTTATATTAGTTGTATACATTTATTTCAAAATAATTGAATTTATCTCTAATGATTATTTCCAGTAATTAAATGTATCATAGACCTTGATAAATTATATCGGGATACAAGATTTGCATTTACAATGTTTCATCACTTATTTATTTATGTTAAGCTCAATACGAGAGATTAGCGGAAACTGAGAATTTAACACGGATAAATGATCATGGTTGATTTATGCCATTAATCCAACATGATACAAGGGATTTCTCTACAGTTCCAATTCCTCCGCTCTATAACTAAATTAGAAATGAGATTAACTTAATAAAATAAATTTTTAAATTTGAGAATATGTAAATGGAACCGAAAATTATTATAAAAGTCTTTGAAATAAAACTGCAAACGGTTACAATAATATTTCATGCCGTCGTGGTAAATTTCAATATCAACATATTATTAATATTTCTTTATAGTGTTATATAAATCAGAAAAAATTATCCAACATTAATGCTTTAAATCATCTTATGCGGTGTCTTTTTGTGATTATAGGAATTAAAGCATCTGATAAATTACACTCATGTTCAAAATTAGGTAATTTGCATGTTTTGTCGAATTTCATGAAAAGTACTCAACGAAAGGTAAAACTAATGCTTCAAAACAAAGATACAAATCTTTAGTGTCAAATACGTATATGGCGTATTGGCGAATACGTCTTTAGTGTATGGGCGGAGCCAGTAGAGGAACAGGCTTTATAAGCACGAGTGACAATTTTCAAGTTTCGTTCGGTCGCACACCTTGACGAATATTTGGGCATTTTTTTGCAACATCCGTTGAAATTCAAAAGCAAACAGTAAAAATTAGTAACCACATATGTTTGGATAAAGGAATAACGTGATGAATCGTCGGGAGACAGGAGATAGGACAGTCTCAATTTGAGATTTCTAGAGACGTTAATGCAACGACCAGCGTCGTGTCCAACTAATGGAAAAAGTTTAAGGATACTGGATCTATAGAAAGAAAGCCTGGCCAAGGTTGTCAAAGAGCCACGACGAGCAACGGTCAATAAATATCGCTATTGGTTCATTACAGCGAGCCATAACAGACGTGCAACAGCTTCTAAGCTTTCTTGTGACATTTATAAGACCACAGTAAGTCGAGTGATACGGGTTGCTGTTTCTACAAGGCTACATGACAAAGGGTTCTTGTGAAAACCCTGTTGTTTGCGTCACGCTCACTTCTGCATACAGGAGAGCCCGTTTAACATGATCCAGAGATCCTCGACTTTGGACCAGGGATCAACGTGGACTTTCCTATTCACTGGTGAGTTTATGTTAAACCTAAATATTGATTCTCGACGTACTTTTATCTGTAGAGAAACAGAGACGCGCTACCTTCCTTACAACGTCCGAGAAAGAGATCACTATCCCAGCGGAGGTTTGATGGTCTGGTCAGACATCATGTTGGACGGGCGCATACCCCTTCATGTGTTTGGCAGAAGCTCTGTGACTTATGTATCCATATCTGAGGTATACGGATGAGATCTTTGAGCATTATGTTCGCCTTTTCAGGGGTACAGTTGGTCGTCATTTAATATACGACAAAGCGCGCCGACATACAGCTAATCTGGTCGACAAAATTCTGTAAATTGAGAATATTTGCCGGATGGATTGGCCAGACAGATTTTCAGACCTAAACCTCAACGTCTTTACCAGTTTTTTTCAGTTGAACTTTCCTTTTTCAGTTCAGAAAGACCGTTGATGGTTAGTTCTAGATTATGGGAATTTATGAGTTCAACAACATCTTCAGCATCCATCTCTAAATTGCATTAACATCCATTTTCAACAATTTTATCAATTAGGAGAGATATGAAACCCCAATTTTCAGAGGTTTTTTTCAATGTCTATAAAGAAAAAGTGAGACAGTTTTTTTCAAAATTTGCAAGATTGGTTTAGTAGGTTTTTCGTTCTGATGACGCACAGTTAGAAAAAAGTCATTTTGCGTAAAATGCGTTTAGTGTGCTCCAAATTAGTGTAAGCGTACGGTCGCGTTGTGCTAAAACACTAACTACGAAAGATCTTCGAATTTGACCTAACCAATTGCAGGGTTTATCTACAGATTATGGGGAATAGAAAAGTGTAAAAAAAAAAAGAAAAAAAAAATCGGTTTTGTCAACCAAAAAAAAAAAAAAAAAAATCAAATAACCCCCAAGAAACAACAAGGAAAATTTTAACGTCTCGTCATATACAGGGTAGTTATAATTAAACTTCCCCTATAAACAGCATCCTACAGCGCAAACGGATGAACGGGATGCAATGAAATTTGGTATATAGACTATACACGAGATGCGCTCACGGAATTTCGAAAAAAAATTAGCTCCAAAATGTCCACCAAATGGCGCTTTTTCCGGAAAAAACATTCAATTTAACACAATAAACGGCCAAAACAGCTGATTTTACACTTTATTACTCATAATTCTTGTTCTGGATTGTTAATATTGTTTTTGTATTCTGTTTTGGTCGTTTATTGTGTTAAATTTAATGTTTTTTTTCGTAAAAAGCGCCATCTGGTGGACATTTTGAAACTATTTTTTTTTTCGAAATTCCGTGAGCGTATCTCGTGTATAGTCTGTATACTAAATTTCATTGCATTCTGCTCACCCGTTTGCGCTGTAGGATGGTGTTTATAAGGGAAGTTTAATTATAACCACCTTGTATTTACATAAATGGTCTCATAACGTTTTACTTAACCCTTTCGGCCCTGACATTTTCCTTAATGTCCAAAAAAATTAAAACTTTTGTCAACTGGTGGCGCCAGATGGCGCTAGATGACTCTACTTGTCCACTAAAAAGTCAAAACATACAATGCGCAGATGTGATTATGAGTTTTTTACGTATCTGCAAGGCGTTATTTATAGTTTAAAGCATTTAAAAGTAAGGAACACATTTATGCCCGCCAGGGCCGAAAGGGTTAAAAAATAAATACAAATAATTACGGAATTTTATTTTTTAATAAATTCTAAACATGTTAAAAGTAACGCATTGAAAAATGTTACAATATATCTGGAGATATAGCCTAAACAACTTCATTTCCCAAGCAGATAAGGCAAATGCACTTTGCTTTGTGAAAACAAATTTTTCTATAGCGATTTGTACAGTTAAAAAAAATCTACTGAATGTGTGTGACTCAAATTTCTTTGTGTATAGGAGGAAGTTCGATTATTATGTAATGTTATTTACATTTTTATTTTTAAATCAACAGAAAAAAATGAGATACAAAAATAGTCAGTAAAGAACAAACTTTGACTATGTCTTGAAACATTTTTAATGGGTTTAAAGTGGAAGAAGAAAATACATATCAATGTCTAGTTCTTAAAAAGGTTACTCTTTTCGGGTAATGGGAACCAGCCTGATAATATCGAATAGGGCTATAAGGAATATTATAATTGCAAGTAAAATCATGATTTAAAAGAAGAAAAAAAATGTTTAATGAGTAAACCTTAGTACATCACCGATAAATCATCAGATTGTTTAAAAAATTGTTTTACTTTTTAGGCTCATCTTGAAACTGCTGTCTAGCTGACATTTCATATTACTCGAACTACACGATCTTAAAAAACATAATCTCTTCAGTCGTTAACTAGTTATCATAGAGGAAAACTGACTAACACAGGAATAAATATAATTTTTTAACTTTATACTAATCTTGATAAATATCACAGACAGTAAGATTTATAATTAAAACGATTTTTCTAAAATTTACCCGCCAAAATTGAGAATAAGTTTTTATTTCACCGCGTCTCTCCAACAACAAGTATCCAAGCAGAGATGAACATAGTATCTCATGGGAGTACCAAAAAGTCATATGGCAGATTTACGCTTGGCTGCAACATCGTATGCGCCAGATATTGATGTATTCCATATTGTCCGATCAATCCATAACACCCGAACTTCCTTTATGTGTTTGTTCTAGCTTTAGAATATATCAATTATATTTGAATTAATATAATTTAAATAATTATCTGTTTAAATTACGAAGGAAAGTCAGTAAGCAGGTCACAAACTGATAGGATGAAGTGCCCGCCGCCACTTTCCTAATTTCGCCCGCCTTAACTTCTCTGCTTCTGCGAAAGTGGCACCACTTATCACGCAAGGCACAGGGGGCGGAAGGTAAAAGGGGTCAGTATTGAAAGTTTCGTTCGCCGACGCATACATAAATTAAAGATGCCAAATTTCCTGTTTTTAGAAGACCCGAGCTCTTATTACGTCGTTCGTAGAACGTTATTTACTGTATTGTATTTATTTCTTATTCATTGCATATATTTTGTCTAGATAAGATACTGGCAGTAAGTAGCATACGGTGAGTTTTAGGACGCTCAGTTCATCTTACGGGAACTGAAGCTCCGCCATACTGGAAAGTAGCGTGGTCCCAATAACGTCTTCCTCGCAGTTCTTATTTTCGTCCCGGGACGAAATTAGAAATGCCTTTTTCAGGACTTTCTTTAAAAATTTTTCCTCTTGTTTGGATGGCTAATGTTTCGTTATGTTATTCTTCCACTGATAATTAGTACATTTCTTTGAGCCTTACTTTAATACAAATTAAATTACTTACTCATTTAGAAATAAATTTTGATTGAGTTATAAGTTAAGCCTCGGAGTATTGGATTTTTTGAGGGAACGAAATTGGGGCCATTTTTTTTCTTTTGCATATTTTAGATACTTTTGTAAAAACAATTTTTCGCATTGTTATTTTATTAATTTTTTTCTTTTTTTACGATATTTGCCTATGTCTCTATGTGCGTGGGTAGTTTTCCAAATTTGGTAGGTTTTCACCGAACATGTAGGGCCTAAAAGTGACTGGGGGGACGAAATATGGGCACTTTACCCTATGAGAGGTCGAAAATTAGTAGTGAATTTCTTCCAAATATGCCAATAGGTGGCAGCATAATCCAACTATAGGATGTTAATTTCGAATTTATGAGACAGCAGTTGTACAAGATGAGCAGGGTCGTACAAAAATTGTTGACGAAGAGCGAAATGGTCGTCCATTTGAGATTGTGATTGAAGAATCAGCGCGGAAGGTTGAGGAAATGGTTAGAGCTGACAGGCGAACAGCAATAGGCAGCATAGCAACCATTTCCTCAAACTTCCACACTGATTCTTCAGTCACGATCTCAAATGGACGACAATTTCGCTCTTCGTCAACAATTTTTGTACGACCCTGCTCATCTTGTACAACTGCTGTCTCATAAATTCGAAATTAACATCCTATAGTTGGATTATGCTGCCACCTATTGGCATATTTGGAAGCAATTTACTACTAATTTCCGACCTCTCATATCAATTTGTGACTTACTTTCTGACTTTCTCTCGTATTTTTAATAAGTCATTTACTGCAATTTTAATTTATAGTTTTATTTTACATTTATTTTCAAAGCACTTCTGTATTATTAATTCAATTGCTAAGAGTTTGAGACCATTTGAACAAAAGTTGTGTGTTAAGACGTTGTACTTACATTCTGCGCAAAGTTATGGTGTGGATCATAAAGCAACATTCAATTATCTTTTAACTCTCTTATATTAGTTGTGCTAGATATTTCTAATTTTAATCTATTAAGAGAGTTTATTTTAAAATTTTCTGCGAATTTAACTGTCCTTGAATATGTTTAAAATTTCTCTAAAATATCAATAAGTATTTTAAAACTTATGATCCGTCCATTGTGCATCCTTAAACTATATCCAACACCTAAAATCTGGATGCGGCAGATTAGGAACAACTGGGACTTTAATACCGCTAAAATACCATCGTTTGACTATGTGATTGATGTTTGTTACAAACATTGTTTACTATCCTAATTTCTGGTGCTCTACTACCTAATTAGAAATGATATTAGCTTAATAACCTTGAGTTTCGAATTTGAGAATTTTAATTATTATTGGAAATTTCCAGGTCACTAGTTTTTGTTTCTTATGTTTTTGAAATACGTTTATTTCAGAATCGTTTGTGCAGTACTACAGTGCTTTTAATGATCTGATTTATCTTTGAATTAACTAATAAACGGGAGAATAGTACGCAGCTGCGAATTAGCGCTATTAAAATATAATCATTGAAATACGCTTTTAATTCGACATGATACAAGGGTTTATCTTCAATTCGGATATATTACATTCTATTAGCTAGTTAGAAATAGATTATCTCATAGTCACTCCGATAACTGATAGACAAATGATCACTAAAATTTCCATATTTAAACATAGAAGAATTACATTAAAATTAATTTTTTTTGTGTGTGCATTTCAACATGTAAAACGTTTATGAAATTCATTTCGCCCTATCTATTAATCGACATCAAAGAATATTTAATAGGTGCGTATTTTTATTGTAAATATAGGGCAATTCCATCGTAACTGACGTAACATTGATCATCGAATTTTGTTTTCAAAACTGTCTAGAAAGTATGCTAATAAAGCTAGAACAAATTTTTGCAATTTAAAATATTTCTTAGTAAGGACTTAATACCCAAATACCTGCAGATTACTTCAATCTCTCTTTTAGTCCCCAAAATTGCATTTCAAAATTCTGTAACTGACGTAACATAAAATATACAAACATTTTTTTTCTGCCTTCATTGAAGTGTAAAAATTATCAAAACTATCCCGTTAAAAAAGGTGATTTAATGTTGTCAACAACACTAAGTAATGCCAACTTATAACAGTAATTTGTTTAATTAATTTCCGAATAATAAAAAAGAAAAAAATGGCGTTTACACGTGTAACTGATGTAACTTTTATTGTGTAACTGACGTAACATTATGACTTTACAAAGACAATAATGGTACTTAACTTAGTTTGTAAACAGTAATTTACAATGCCTTTTTATTAGGATTTTATTATAGAATACAAAAATATCAAGTTTTCCAATCATACCCTTAAATTAAACATAGTATAAATTTTATCCCCCCCCTCCCCCAGAAAATGATAATTTTCTGTGGAATTGCCATATATATGTGTGCATTTTTATTGTATATTCACATACGCTGTTAAAAATAGCTGTTGCATTACAATACTTTACTGCATAATTTTACTGTAAATTACTATATTGTAGTAAATATTGCGCTTGCCCGCTAAATAGTATCAGTCACTGACAATAATAAGCTATTATCAATAACTGATCATTTTTCCAGTATTATCCTCGCTCTAACAGTCACATACGATGCAGGGGATAATGTAACGCCGGATTTTACAGCCTTTAACGGCAGATCACGGGCTAGTCTAGTAAATCACTCTTACTCGCGATCGCTAACCGTGATCTAACAGTATTACACTGGCACAACGGCGCGTGCATTCTAGATTGTGAGCAATCTAAGACCACGTTTTTCACCGAAAAATTCAATTGCAGTGTTTTTGGCTGCAGCCATCTTGCCTATAATATAGTTTGATTGCACGTACGTAGGTGCTAGTGGACGCTAGCTATAACATTGATGGATAATATTCTAATTCTAGATGTTGTCAGCCTTTCCATTTTAAAACAAGGTAAGTGGCAGATGTTTGTTTACATATCATTTAAATATTCGCATAAGTTTCCGCTATAATTTAAAGAAATTTATTGTGCTAATCTGTCATAAAATAGGAAAAATATTATAATAATACATTATTATATACTAGAATATAGCCCGTCAGAATGACGTGTTTGCATTTTCAAAAAAATTATATAGCATTGCATTATAAAAAGAATTGTGAAGTAATAAATTTTGTCTTGTCTGGCTTACAGGGTTAGGTGGGGTAAAGTAAAAACAGCCCATTTTTCATTGAAATTTAATTGGCAAGAAAATTATTAATTGAATTGGTAAAATACTGATATAAAGTATGCAAATGAACTTCACTCACAAAATTTGAAGAAATATTTCACAAAAACATTCAAATTAGTACTAATAATGCTATTTTAAAACATATTGTCAATTAACTATTTTATCTTATGGTATGAGGTAAAAACAAAGACAATTCCAACAGAAAGTTTATTTGTTTTTATTAATTGCCAAAATATTAATTATATAACTTAAATTTTAAAAAGTTGAACAGAGAAAATCCCGATTTTTTTTAAACATGCATAAAAGAAACCTGTAATAAATTTTGCATTGATATATATACACACATATATATGTAATACAGGCATTACATATTTCTGATATTCTAATTTCATTTTATAAGAAATATTCATTTTTCCCCCCAATGTCTTCAGAATTCAAAAAACATTTTAAAAAGAAAATTTCTTTTTTTTAACTACCGACACATGGCGCAACAGAGCATATAAACGTTTGTTTTAATATTTTAAAAGTTCAAGATGAATGAATCAATTGTTTGTTTACTTTCATATGGGGATAGATAAAGCAACCAATCTAATTTTAACTGAAGTTATCGCAGCAGAATATTAGATAATTGAATGTAATCTCTTAAATGTTAATTTATTTTGAATAATCTGTCTAAAAATGTAACTTTTGCGAATAGTGGAAAAGAAAGCACATTTTACTCAACGCTTTAAGATTGAAAATCAAATCAACATTCACTCGTGATGCCACATGTACAACACAAATTCCAAATCCAGAAGCAATTGAATGAGTCTTTGAACGAATCATTAAAAAATACGTTCGACATCTGATTTTGCTCTTAAAATATTTGTAAAACCATAATAAAGCCTTTCAATAATTTGAAATACGTTTGTGTTTAGAAAGGAAACGTTAATCCGGTACAAAATAATTCATGGGAATGAATCACAGAATATAGACGGGTTGCACATGACGTCACATGTCTGAAATCGCTTCATATGGCGCCCAAATATAAGGCGAATATGGTGCTCTCCATTTGATTTTTTAGACTTATTTGCACTATAATAATAAAAATAAGGAAGCTCTAAATTAAAGAGAAAGATAACACGTGCTTTTAACGGCAAACGGGGAGTTCTGTGCTCCACGTGTGTGCTCCAGAAGCTATAGTATCAGTCGTTGCTAATAGCAACGTGACGTCAATGCCAGGGGTCTATAGCTATATTCACTGAACACCATGAAGCGTTCTCATTGGTCAGAAAATAGATAGCCTTGAAAAACAGAGGTAATTTTTCGCGATATTTTTAAACGTGTATACTGAATTCAAACTGTAAATAAATGTAAACAAAAGTGAAAAACGTATTTCAAAATATTTATATGCTTTTGCAAAATATTTCAAGAGCATTTAATGAATAGCTGAAAGAGTCATTCATTCATTTTTGGATTTGTAATTTGTGCTTATGAATGGCAACGGCAATCGCTTGTATACATCGGAACCCTGTTGTTGGTATCTGTTTATTTTTAAATTAGACCTTAAAGCGTTATAATTGTATACTTTTTGAAGGTTTGAGAAAAATTGAAGAAGAATATGTTACACGACGAATAGGTAGACAGATTAAATAAGGCAGTCGGCAAATACGGCATCGGAATGCTTAAGCCTAACGTGGCCGCGTTTGGATTATCAGGAAACGGATGAGTTCAACCCCGGAAGCGTTATACACTTAGTGTCATTCTATGTATAATTGTTAATACATTATTATTGTGTTTTTAAACTATTATTACATTACTATATTATTATGCCTTTATATTATTATAACGTTGTTATATTATTATTATTATTTTATATTATTATTACATTATTATTAAATTACATTATCAGTAATCTATTCAATCTCAGAAATATGCACACTTCACAACTGTAAAACCTTTTAATAAATTCATTTAAAATTGTCTTCCAGATTACACTCACCACCTATCCTTTCCTCATCCTAAAATAATAATAATTTCCTCATCCTAAAATAATAATAATAATAATAAAATTAATAAATAGAAAAAAGAAAAATTGCTACGATTATTAAAAAAATATATTACTGTGAAACAAGAATTCAAATTAATAAAGGAGGTAGGCAATAGTTGTGAAAATATTTTATAATGTTGCCAATTATTATGTAATTTAATCTAATATTGTAAAAGTTTTTTTCTTATATTTCACCAATTGCTGAAAATACACTGGCCTCCAAACGTTGAGGTACAGGGACTGGATGCTTTCGATTGCACACGTTTTTCCGAATATCTACAAAAACTATTGGCGAATTGTTCTTGAACTTCTGAGATGACAAGAACATGTTTGATTTCATATGTCTTGGTGAAGATTTAGTCGGGAGGGTAGTTAGGGGGCTAATAATAAATTTAATAATAAAATAATATTTGCGATCCCCTATGTAATAAAAAATGCTGAAAATGGTTTGCCCTGTGTTAAATGACTATTTGAGTCTTATTCAACGTTTGTGCGCATTTGTGTAAGCATAGCACTCATATTCGTGAAGATGTTATAGTGTCTGCGAAAAATTCAACAGTTTTATGCTTATAGCATACAGAGTTTTCAACCAAATCTAACACAACTTTCCGAAAACTTGCCAAAGAATAGTAGCAACAGTATACTGCAATTAAAACAGGAATATATTGAATATTTGATGAGATATGGGCATTTTTATGAGACAATTTTTAACTGCGCATGCGCGGAAGATTTCAAAATTTTTATTTCATAATTTTGTAGTCAGTATTTTGGGGCAACTTTTATAAAAAGTTCAACCAAATGTTGTGAAAACTTAGAAAGATATAGTGAGCTGATTGAAAAGTTGTGGAAAATCCCTTATAATAAAGCTATTTTTAGGAAGCAACTCACTATATCGACCCTATCTTTGCGAATTTTCGCGATATTTGATTGGACATTTTATATAAGTTGCCCTAAATAGCTGACTACCAAATTATATAATAAAAATTTTAGGATCTTCCACGCATGCGCAGTTAAAAATTATTCCATACAAATGTCCATATCTCATCAAATATTCAATATATTCATGTTTCACTTGCATTATACTGTTGCTAATGTTCTTTGTCAGGTTTTTGGAACGTTGTGTTAAATTTGGTTGAAAACTCTGTATGCTATAAACAAAAAACTTTTCAATTTTTCACAAAAACGTTAACATCTTCACGAATATGAGTGCTATGCTTACACAAATGCATACAAACGTTTAACAGGACACAAATAGTCATTTACCACAGTGACAAACCATTTCCAGCCTTTTCTGTTACATAAATGATCGCAAATATTATTTTATTATTAAAATTTTATTAGCCCCCTAATTGTACCCCCCGATAAATCTTCACCGAGAAATATAAAATCAAACATGTTCTTTACATCCTAGAAGTTCAAGAACAATTCGCCAATAATGTTGGTAGATATTGGACAAAACATGTGCAATTGAAAACATCTAGTCCCAGTACCTTAACTTTTGGAGACCAGTGTATATCCAAGACCTATTGTAAAGATGCTGCAATTAATATGAGCACCCAAATCTGATATTTTACAGACGTTTGGACACTAAATTTAGATAACAATTAAATGAAATTGCATATCGTAGGATAATGCAATAATTATTGACGGATATACAACGGACAATAATCATCGCTGAATGCCTCGCCTGTGTTCTATTGGAAACTTCACTAGGAAGAAGTGTTGGTGAACTTATATTATAGAATGCCGGTAGAACCCGAAAGTGTTCAATAAGATCAAGCAAGCCTTTTTAACGATGCCGGAGAAGTTACAGGCAGGCAAACAATTTGGCAGAACTTTGGGTTAAATTGAGGTATGTCATTGCACCCCGATCGTTGAAAATGTTCATTTTAGGGTTTTGTATTTATATATAGAGTAGCACAAAAGGCATCAAATACATAGATCTCAAGGATGGTAACAATTTTTAAATTTCCCTTGTCCAAACCCAGGAAAATTTAACTATTTGTAATGCCTAAAGCTTCGTGAAGGGAAAAATTCATGAACTCAAAGAATCATTTTTAAGCCTACAATAATATTCAGAAATAATTGCTCCATATCGCTTACCCATAAGAAAAGGGACACTACTGGCAAAACTTCATTTTGCGTTTAATTCCACTAACAGGTCTGTAATAGGTGCGTCTTGCTACAGAAAAAATTTCATATGTGTAGTTGTACGAAACATCGCTTTATTACGCTATATGTCCACTTATCACCACAGAAGGGGAGAAAATTTTGTGGGGACGTAAAATTACTCAACCCTCCAGAACTCATCTATGTCTTCATTTTTATAAGTTTTACACGTTTATGCACGATTTTACTGTTGCATACAAACTTAAGTGCTATAATAGAAATGTTATAGTAGAAACATGCTAATATCCTTTTACCTCACCTGGGAAATTTAGTTTTGCCAAGATGTGTCACTTTTCTTGTGGGTGAGCGATATATGTGTTTTAAACACCATGGTTTAGTGATCCATATAGATTTCAAATAAACTTGTTTAATTATTATTATAAGATTAATGTTTCATGAAGCATAAAAAGCCATCCAGAACACAAAGATATTAATATAACTAGAATAACTAGAGTCTAATTTGGCTCATCTCTGAAACATACAAGATGATATGTAATATCCAATCTTATCCACAATGTCTAATGTCAATTATAATATAGAACATATTCAAGTTCTTGTCCATGCGTTTGAAAGATGAGATGAAAACTATTAGCAATACACATATAGTCGGGCTCTATTAAGTCGCGTTTCAAATGACCGTACAAAAGTGTCATATTAAGAGGGATCGCATATTAAACGTGTTTTAGATATTAATTCGGGAAATGGGCATATTTACATTCTTAATCTTCTAAATTAGCTTTAGAGTTTTCACTTCTATGTTTGCGTTCAAAATTGTGTCTTTTACACGCATTAGGATTAACTAATGATTTAATGATTTTCATTCATTAACTGTAGTTAACTGCATTAAATTTAACTGTATTCAATTCATTATTCGTTTTTTAAGGAACGGATGGGATAATAATTAAAAACGAATCCATAATCAAATATGGCTTTATTGTCGACTAATCCATTACGATCAAAATATAGAATAACAACTAAAAATAACTTTCATGCTAACATCATTTTTTTATCACAAAATAAATGTGTTGAATTTTTTCAACACAACACAGTTATTAGAATCATAATTACTACTTCTGCTAACGAGTACCCTTCTAAACAGCCTATATATATATATATATTATATTATTTTTAATTAAAGAATAAATATCCTTTTTAATTTTTGGTTAATAAAAAAAGTTGTAGCATGCTAAAATTTTTAATGAGAACAAAACATAAAAGAGATAATGCAATAAAAAATATAATGAAAAATAAAACGTAAAAAGCATAAAAATGAATGTATAATTTAGGAATATCTATATATATGTCGTAGGCGAATTTAGAAATCCGGCTCTTTGCAAACAGCCTAGGCTCTTTGCAGAGAGCCGGGCTAATTGGAGAATCCATCTCCCTTTTTCCAATTAGCCTGATATTTTTCTGGCTTATTTCATAGAGCCTAGAAAGCGTTAGGATAATTGAAAAATGATCATTTATTATCTGATCAGGGTGATATTTTTAGCTCACAGGCTATCAAAGCCTGAGAGCTTATGTGCCAGCCGATTCTGTGTGTAAGTACGTACGTATGTACGTAACGCGATAACTCTTGATAGAAATATGCGATTTGCTTCAAATCTTTTTTTCTAGGTTCATTCTGATAAGGTGCTTCCCTGATTATTTTTTGTGGTTCATTAGTTAAGGATAAAGGGGGAAAAGGGGGGCTAGTCCCCCCTTAATTTATATAAATGGGTTTTTCATGCAGAAATATTCGATTTGCTCCAAATTTGGTATACCGGTTTATTGTGTTAAGGAGCTTCCCTGATTAGATTTGGAAGCTCCTTATTTAAGTATAAAGGGGAAAAGGGGGGCTACCACCCTTAATTTAGATAAATCGGTTTTTCATTATGAATTATTCGATTTGCTCCAAATTTCGTATACCGGTTTATTCTGTTAAGGAGCTTCTCTGATTAGATTTGGAGGTTCATTAGTTACATATAAAGGGAGGAAAGGGGGCTACTCCTCCCTTTCCCCCGTAATTTAGATAAATGGGTTTTTTATGCAGAAATATGCGATTTGCTATAAATTTGGTATACTGGTTAATTATGTTAAGCAGCTCCCCTGATCCCTTTGGAAGATCATTATTATGTATGAAGGGGGGAAAGGGGGGGGTAATTGCCTCTCCCCTTAATTTAGATAAAAGCGTTTTTCATGTAGAATTATTCGATTAGCTCAAATTAGGTATACTGGTTTATTATGTTAAGGAGATGGCTTGAACAGATTTGGAGGTTCATTAGTTAAGCATAAATGGAGGAAAGGGGGGCTACCCCCCCTCTTAATTTAGGTAAATGGGTTTTTAATGCAAAATTATTCGATTTGCTCCAAATTTGGTATACCGGTTTATTATGTTAATGAGCTTCCCTGATTAGATTTGGAGGTTCATTAGTTAAGTATAAAGGGAGGAAAGGGGGGTAGACCCCCCCCCAACCTTAATTTAGATAAATGGGTTTTTCATGCAGAGTTATTCGATTTGTTCCAAATTTCGTATACCGGTTTATTATGTTAAGGAGCTTCCCTGATTAGATTTGGAGGTTCATTAGTTAAGTATAAAGGGAGGAAAGGGGGGCTAGACCCCCCTTAATTTAGATAAATGGGTTTTTCATGCAGAGTTATTCGATTTACTCCAAATTTCGTATACCGGTTTATTATGTTAAGGAGCTGCCTTGATTAGATTGGAGATTTATTGGTTAAGTATAAAGGAGGGACAGGGGCTAGTGTCCCCTTATTTAGATAAATGGGTTTTTCATACAAAATTATTCGATTTGCTTCAAATTTGATATACCAGTTTATTACGATATGGCTTCCTT
This sequence comes from Maratus speciosus, assembly GCA_963932465.1. Lineage (NCBI taxonomy): Eukaryota > Metazoa > Arthropoda > Arachnida > Araneae > Salticidae > Maratus > Maratus speciosus. Next base: position 217,755,537 of record OZ010797.1, on the reverse strand, counting down.
CATTTGATTTGGAGGTTCATTTGTTAAGTATAAAAGGGGGGATAGGGGGGCAATTGCCCCTCCCCTTAATTTAGATAAATGTGTTTTCATGCAGAATTATTTAATTTAGTTTAATTTTTTTTCTAGGTTCATTCTAATAATAAGGAGCTTTTCTGATTAGATTTGAAAGTTCATTGGTTCAGCATAAAGGGAGAATTGGGGGAGCCAATACCACCCCCCTTAATTTAGTGAAATGGTTTTTTTCATGCAGAATTATCTGATTCGCTTCAAATTTGGTATATCAATTTATTATATTAAGTAGCTTCCCTGATTAGATTTGGAGGATCTTTGGTTAAGTGGAAAGGGGGCAACGGGGACTAATACCTTCATTTATTTTTCGAGGGGCATTATTCTTTGAAATAAGAGTATAATGTACAATTAGTGTGAATAGCCTGTGAGCTCAATGCCATATCAGTTTAACTGGGCAATTTTCTTTTTATTAGGTTTATTAACGCATAAACCTACCCAAATCCGAAAAATAAATTACAACATACCGTACCCCGATCCGAGCAAGACAAAATAATTTCAGTCTACATGCAACCCGATCCGAACCTGATAGTTCCATTTGAAAAAACCCGAAATCCCGAACCAAATCTGTTAACCGACAAAAATATTCCAATGATCCATAACCGGATCCGAACAAGACAAATTAGTTTCTGTGGACACGCAACGCTACCAGAACCTAAAAATTCCATTCGAAGTCAACCTGAAACCCGTCCCGAACCAAATCTTAACCGAAAAAAAATATTCCAAAGAACTATAACCCGATGCAAGCCAGACAAAATAATCTCCGTCCACCAGCAACCCGATCCGAACCTGAAAGTTCTAATTGAACTCAATCCAAAACCTGGTTGTGGTCGGTTTTCGGGTTGACTTCAAATGGAACCTTCAAGTTCAGATCCGGTTGAAAAAAAATTAGAATAAATCAGATAATTCTGCATGAAAAACCATTTATCTAAATTAAGGGGAGGGGCAATTACCCCTTCCCCCCCTTTTATACTTAACCAATGAACCTCCAAATCAAATGAAGGAAGCCATATCGTAATAAACTGGTACATCAAATTTGAAGCAAAACGAATAATTCTGTATGAAAAACCCATTTATCTAAATTAAGGGGACACTAGCCCCTGTGCCTCCTTTATACTTAACCAATAAATCTCCAAATCTTAATCAAGGCAGCTCCTTAACATAATAAACCGGTATACGAAATTTGGAGCAAATTGAATAACTCTGCATGAAAAACCCATTTATCTAAATTAAGGGGGTGGTCTAGCCCCCTTTCCTCCCTTTATACTTAACTAATGAACCTCCAAATCTAATCAGGGAAGCTCCTTAACATAATAAACCGGTATACGAAATTTGGAGCACATCAAATAACTCTGCATGAAAAACCCATTTATCTAAATTAAGGGGGTGGGGGGTCTAGCCCCCTTTCCTCCCTTTATACTTAACTAATGAACCTCCAAATCTAATCAGGGAAGCTCCTTAACATAATAAACCGGCATATCAAATTTGGAGCAAATCGAATAATTTTTCATTAAAAACCCATTTATCTAAATTAAAGGGGGGGGCAGCCCCCCCCTTTCCTCCCTTTATATTTAACTAATGGACCTCCAAATCTAATCAAGCCATCTCCTTAACATAATAAACCAGTATACCAAATTTATTCTAATCGAATAATTCTACATGAAAAACGCATTTATCTAAATTAAGGGGAGAGGCAATTGCCTCCCTTCTCCCCCCCTTTATACATAATAATGATCTTCCAAATGTAATCAGGGAAGCTGCTTAACATAATTAACAGGTATACCAAATTTATTGCAAATCGCATATTTCTGCATGAAAAACCTATTTATCTAAATTACGGGGGGGGGGGGGGGGTATAGCCCCCCTTTTCTTCCCTTTATATGTAACTAATGAACCTCCAAATCTAATCAGGAAGCTCCTTAACACAATAAACCGGTATACCAAATTTGGAGCAAATCGAATATTTCTGCATGAAAAACCCACTTATATAAATTAAGGGGGAGGGGACTAGCCCCCGTTTTCCCCCTTTATCCTTAACGAATGAACCCCAAAAACTAATCAGGGAAGCACCTTATTAGAATGAACCTAGAAAAAAGAATTTGAAGCAAATCGGATATTTCTATCAAGAGTTATCGTGTTACGTACGTACGTACACACGTACATACAGAATCGGCGGGCACATAAGCTCTCAGGCTTTGACAGCCTGTGAGCTAAAAATATCACCTTGATCGGATAATAAGTGTTCATTTTTCAATTAGCCTAACGCTTTCTAGGCTCTTTGCAATAAGCCTGAAAAGTATCAGGCTAATTGAAGAAAGTGAGATGGATTCTCCAATTAGCCCGGCTCTTTGCAAAGAGCAAGAGCCTAGGCTGTTTGCAAAGAGCCGGATTTCTCAATTAGCCTACGACATATATATATATATATATATATATATATATATTTGTCTTTCTCTCGAGTCTTTGTCTTTGTTTCTTCAACAATTTACGTTGTTAAAAATGTTCGGGATTGTTTTATGATGCAGAACGCGATTCCTATACCCTAGTGTTTCTCTATATGGGATTTTTTTAAAATCAAAATATCAACCCCTATCCCATAATATAAATTTTCGCAATACGTAATGATAGATATTCTCCGATTAAATAGAGCGAAGATTATTAGTAGGCAAAAGTGTAGCTATTCTTCGTAAAAATTACCTCAGTTTGAAAACACTGGTATGCACTGTGCTTTTCGTAGTTTTGATCACTCTATAATGCTCATCTGCTTCTCCCTCGGTCAAGCTAGATGCATATCTAATAGACCGGGCGGCACGGTGACTGCACGAGCAATAACCCCATGAAGTTCATGAATGAAGTTCCAGTAATTAGGTAGAACTCGATTGGCATATTAAAATGAATGGATACGGTCTGCAAATCCTATCTTGCTGGAAACCATTTGCAAACCCAATTTTAGTAGTTGGTTGGTATATCCCCATTGAATTTTCTAATGAAATTTCTGAATCAGATAGCTTCTTACAATAGAAACTGGTCTGTCAGTAGGCAGGATCCTTTTCCATTCTAAATTTGATATCTGACTCAAGAATTTCATTGTAAAACTAAACTGGATCTAAAAATCAACCACTAAATTTGGATCTACATCTGGTTTCCACCAAGATATTATTTGGTAGATCAAATCCATTTTAATATGCTAATCGCATCCTACCTAATCCTGGAACTTCAGCTGTAAACTCTATGGAGTTATGGTTTATAAAGTCGCTGACCGGTCTATTTAGATACGTATGTAGCTTGAATGGAGGAGCAGCAGATGAGAAATTATCGAGTGATCAATACTAAGTTAAACGTTGTGCATTACCAATATTGGCTAATTAAGGAAATAGCTACACTTCTGACGACTAATAATCTTCGCTATTTTTAATCACAGAATGTTTGTGATTAAATATTGTCAAAATTTTTATTCTTTTATTTCTTATATACTATAAGCAAAGATGCTACAATTAAAAAAAGGAACATTCCCTAACAATAAATAAAATCATCTCTAATTATAATAATTTTTCTGGCAGGCCTGCGCAAGGCTTCCATTCATTTGTTACTTCAGTTAATATCGGAACAAGCAAGAGTTTCGGTTCGTCGTCGGTTTTATCCTTATCTGCGTTTCTTAAGTCGAACAGTGGAGTATTTGACCCGAAATCCTAGTCAAAAATATTTTTCGATGTAAATATAGTCCGATTAGCTTGAAATCCTTAGATGTTATTCGGTATCACCATAGCATGTTTGGTATTGTAAATGAAGTCTAAGCCTTTACGGTTCATTTTCAGAGACACCCAAAAGTATTCCCTTACGTTTTGGTCTATGGGGAAAAATCGTTTGTTTTGTATTTTAATGATATAACACTTTTAAACGTGCTAAAATTTATATACATCACTAAGGAGTACTAAGGCACTTATTGTAGAATACGGTGTGCGTAGAATATATCGTTCATTTACAGGGACACACAAAAGAACATGGCTGATGAATAAATTTAACTATTGAAGTCTATGACCCATAATTGCTGGAAGTGCGTTTGTAGTGGTAATAGGCGTTTTAAAATAAAACAATATTTTTTTAAATATTACTTGGTGTGGATATACATTCTATAGATCATATACAGGGCTGCACAAAAGTTCTCAAGTACATTTCCGTTTACTCACGGAAATGGCTGAATGGACATATTTAACTGCGCTATGCGTTTCGCTGAACTAAATTTTAGCATACTATGAAGTATACATACAAATCCATAGCTTAGTTTAATATTTTATATCTTAAAAGCTGACGAAGTGTAAGTAAGATTTTATCACTTCACATAATAATAAATATACACTTTATAAATATTTAGACAATTAAGAAAAGAAAGAGTCATCATTTAAGAGCACAAAGAAAAAAGAAGTTAAAATATTAATTTACTAAGTAGATATTTTAAAAATACGAATAAATCACATGTCCATTGACTTAACATTGCCGAAGAAAGTTTGGAAGTTGAGCCACTTGTAACCTTAAATATTTGCTGTTTTTAGGAGGAAAGTAATTGTTGATAGGTTTGTCTTATTCACTATTAATGTTTAATTAAATGTATTTAATTTTACTATATATAAAGCTTATTATTATTTACATTTAATAATGTTATTACATTTAATAATAATAATTGCATTTAATTTATGTTTAATAGTGTTATATTTAATATTAGGTTCAGTAAAGTGGAGTCTATATAGTATAGATTGCTAGTTTTTGAATGTATTTAATATATTACCAGTTTCAAAATGATTCTTCAGAATTCTTCATCCCTCGCTTCTTGGCTCTTATCGGGAATACCATCAGACCTTGCTGGAAGAAGAAGTTGTAGGGTCTCGCTACTGTATGGCTTGCTCTATTTAGTTGATAAACGGAGTTATTAGAAAATGTAAAGTTGCTTATTTTCACGTACATTATAAAATGAAAATTTTAATTAAATTTTCTTGGTGCCGTTTGTCAGTTTTGGAATTAAAATTAGGTGTCCCTTTTTAAGGACACCGCCCTCGAAAGGTTTAATTCCCTCCTTTCTCTCCTTATGTTACACACGTGAGCCCCAAGAACTAATTAGGGAACCCTTTTTCAATAAATAAGTACATACAATTTGAAGGCGATCGAATATTTCTATCAAAAGATATCGAGTTGTCTGCATATGTACGCACGTACATATGTACGGACGTACATACATACAGACAGAATATGTAGGTGCAAAAGCTCTCCGGTAATATCCTGAGAGCTAAAACCTGCAATACTACAGTAAATATATAGTTCTTATCTCTTCAATTCGGTGGCCGCAAAACAGAGCATTTAAATAGTCATCCCGAAAAAAAAAATTATAAAAAAATGGCAACAATATGCGGAAGATTTTTTTGCAGAAATTGAAACTGAAGACTATAGCTAATACGATTATAATTCAAACATGGCGGGGCAAAGCGCGGCACATATTTAAAAAGCTTTCGATATGTATTTATTAGAGCCAAAAGCGTTTTAAAATAATCCTTTTACACATTTAATGTTTTTTTATTACATTAAAAACGAAACTATTTAAATTAACACATAGTTTAACACTAAGCTCTGACCTTTTTTTAAACACGTAAGTCCTGTTTAGTTTCAATTCAACAATTCATTGAGCCACAAAAAAATTATATTTAAACATATCAACAATGCCAAAAAACAACAAAAAACCACTTCTTCTCAGAAAGAAACTTCCTCTTCAGCTGAGGTCAGGAGCCACCGGATATAACTCAAGTTCCTAAAATAGACATAGATCGATGCACCAATTAGTTAGCTAGTAAAAAATATGATTTTTACAATTGCTGATGAAATTTTAATTTTTGCATTTTTGGCCAGGTTTTTGTGTCAAATACTCCACTGTGCGTTGGCTTCCGAATCATCAGTACAAGCAACTATCTTATTTGCATGTTTGATTATATCTTCTAAACTTATCAGCTCGCTTGTGGTGATGCCTTCGTCTATTATGATTTATATTTCAATGGCTATCTAATTCCTTCAATGTTTCAATGCATTCTTCCTTCTCTTCAGATCAATTTTGAGACAGGAGAGAGTCACCAAATACTTTTGATTATAATTTTTCTCTTTTATTGTGTGTAATATCGGCCTTCCTAAAGAGCTTGATATTATTTCTGATTTTATTTTATCCCAAGCTGCGGTGAGATAATACAGGATGTCCATAATTAAACGACCCTATTATAATGTTGTCTACAAACGAAACTTTTGTTCAGAATGTTGTGAAATTTTGTGGAGGACATAATAAAGGTATGGTGATTTGTTTAAGCAGAAAAAAAATTATGAGGCCGTTTTTTAACGAATTACACTTTAAGAATACATTTACGATAGTTTAACAAACTTTGTTATAACTAAACATGTTCCGCATGACTATCATCATTTTCGATACCACCTGGAACTGTAATATAGCATGTTCTACAGTTGACGGCGGTGTGTACTGGGAAATGCTAGGAACATGTCATGAAATACTGTCTTTAGAATCAGGTTAAGTTAATAAATCAAATTTCTAAACTATCGTAATGCTAAATGTGTAATTTATTAAAAATCTCCCTCTAGTGGGGAAGTTTTTAACTTTTTTTTTCTTAAACAAATTACCACCCCTTTATTATATCTTTCACAAAATTTCACAACTTTATGAAAAGTAGTTTTGTATGTAGACAACTTTATAGTAGGGTCGTTTGATCATGGATACCCTGTACATTGCATCCAGCAAATTGTTAGATGTTGATTCTATAGTTTTAGGCCGATTTTATTGTTATTGTGTTCCATGCTGTTGGGAACCGATTGGACTATATACTTTTTTATTGTTATTTCAAAACCTTTATCACGTCCTGATCGTAGACTGGAGAACATTTGCCGAAATATTCGACGCGGATGTTTTTTAAATCCGAGACGTTTTTGGGTTTAATTTTCTAACCTATGTTTTTAATTCCTTTTCAGACCGTGAAAATTGGTGCAAGAACAAAAAATCATAAAAAGGGTACTTTGTTTTTATAAATCAACAACAATTCCGACGCACTCCTAAAGGTCAACAAAATTCACGTAATTGACTGAGTACACAATTCTATAGCTTTAGGCCGATTTTATTGTTAATTGTGTTCCATGTTGTTGGGAACCGATTGGACTATATACTTTTTTATTGTTATTTCAAAATCTTAATCTCTTCCTGATCGTAGACTAGAGAACATTTGCCGAAATATTCGACGCGGATGTTTTTTAAACCCGAGACGTTGATGGGTTTAATTTTCTAATCTATGTTTTTAATTCCTTTTCAGACCGTGAAAATTGGCGCAAGAACAAAAAATCATAAAAAGGGTACTTTTTTTTATAAATCAACAACAATTCCGACGCACTCTTAAAGGTCAACAAAATTCACGTAATTGACTGAGTACACAATTCTATAGCTTTAGGCCGATTTTATTGTTAATTGTGCTCCATGTTGTTGGGAACCGATTGGACTATATACTTTTTTATTGATATTTCAAAATCTTAATCACTTCCTGATCGTAGACTAGAGAACATTTGCCGAAATATTCGACGCGGATGTTTTTTAAACCCGAGACGTTGATGGGTTTAATTTTCTAATCTATGTTTTTAATTCCTTTTCAGACCGTGAAAATTGGCGCAAGAACAAAAAATCATAAAAAGGGTACTTTGTTTTTATAAATCAACAACAATTCCGACGCACTCCTAAAGGTCAACAAAATTCACGTAATTGACTGAGTACACAATTCTATAGCTTTAGGCCGATTTTATTGTTAATTGTGTTCCATGTTGTTGGGAACCGATTGGACTATATACTTTTTTATTGTTATTTCAAAATCTTAATTACGTCCTGATCGTAGACTATAGAACATTTGCCGAAATATTCGACGCGGATGTTTTTTAAACCCGAGACGTTGATGGGTTTAATTTTCTAATCTATGTTTTTAATTCCTTTTCAGACCATGAAAATTGACGCAAGAACAAAAAATCATAAAAATTGTACTTTGTTTTTATAAATCAACAACAATTCCGACGCACTCCTAAAGGTCAACAAAATTCACGTAATTCACTGAGTATACACATACACAATGCGCATTTTTCATATATTAAATTAAAACATTTTATTATAAGTGCATTCATTATTATAAGTGCATTAGTGCCTTCATTTAAATGTATTTAGATTTCAAAAATCTTCTACAACACAGACGTTTCTTTAAAAAAAAACTATCAGAAAAAAATAATAATTTACTAAATATGACATCAATTTCAACGTGACGCTGTCAGTGCGATGACAAACTGACTTCAGACAAACGGCTGCTATGTTCTTTTTTGCATTTCATTTAAATACTACATAAATAATTTATAACTATAAACTATAGCATAGAGTTTTAATACTTTAGATGCAATGGTAGCCATTTCTAAGATTTATAGGAAATAGGAAATGGAATTCAGCAACCGTGTATTAGAGTCTTTACTTTCTCCTTTCAAACAAAACTTTATGTATGACGTCATGATTGAAATCGTCTAGAAAATGACGTCATTTTCATGTAATCATCGTAAGTTTAGTTTTTATAAATGAAAACGTAAGTTTCCATTTAAAAATAATCACATACGAAATAGAAATTCTCAAAATTCTACGCCATTTGTTTGAATGGTTTGAATTTTTTTCAAAAAAACTTCATGCATAACGTCACGACTGAAAGCGTACAGAAAATAACGTCATTTTCATGAAATCATCATAAATTTGCTTTTTATGAATGAAAAATATGTTTATATTTTAAAATGATGCCATACGAAACAGAATTTTACAAAATTCTGCGCCATTTTATTCAATGTATTGAAATTCTTTTATATATTGTCAGGGAAATAGTATATTTTCTATTTCATTCGTCGCAGAAAACGTCCATTCTCATTAATAAATCTACGGAATTTAACTATAATTGTGTCAGAGTAACATAATTTTTTATTGTCTTTTCAACCACTGATAGGCGCGAACGTACAGATTAACGTTTTGTGTTCGCTATATTTTTAAGGTATTTCGTTTTTATTTAATTTTTACTGGAAGGCCTAAATCAATAACCCACCCAGAAGCTTAATAATTATTTCATTCATGCAAGATATTTATGCTTATTTAATTATTTATTTAATGTATGAAATCGTTATGTTTTCATTAGTTAATATCGAACACTGCATTTGATAAATTTATAACTGTATTTGGGATGTTTAAATAACGTGAAATAAATAACGGTAAGATATTGAATAAATTTTACTTAAAAGAACTGATGGTAATGCCAATGGAAGTTTTAACTAATGAAACAGAAACAACTTAAAATGTTTACTCAAATGCATTTGAAAGCTTGGTTCTGATTCTGATATATATTCGCAATAATCTTTCCCTGAATAAATCCAGAAATGTTTTAATTTAAAAATTAAGATATTTCATTTAATGCTTCGTATACGAAGTGAAAATTGTTTTGATAGAAATTATTATCTTAAATAATAATTTAGAAAACTTCAGTTTATGCATAACATTTCTATGTACTTAATTTAGTTATTTAATACCTTAAATTGTAATGGGTATACTTAGATCCAACAATGAATTTGATGTATTTACAAGTGTGTTTGAAATATTTAATTAAAGAAATATAAATAATTGTGGGCATTAAACAAACACTACCAAAACCACCTAAAGATAAGGATGACGGTTTTGATTAATGGAATATAAACAGTTAAGTGGCATTTATTCAACATTACTGTCGAAGCTTTATTGTTAGTTTTCCATTTATATAGTCAGCTATTCTTAAAAGTTTTAATTGAAAATTTAGAAACTCATGCTAATCCTCGTATATGAAATCGAATTATAATTTTGAAAGAAATATTTCTTAGAAAATAACTTCCCTGTAAAAAAAGGCGTATTTATACAGATAATTTTCATGTGATATTTCTGTCTCTTAACGGAAACCTTATATTACGAGTGGAAATCCTGATTGCTTACGAATAAATGGTAAAATTTCTTTTCATACTTATTTGTTGAATGTTAAAAACGGAAATGTTCCTTCGAAGATCGATTTGGGGAATGTTTCTTATTAATTGAGGGTAAAGCAAAAAATCCCAGAACAATTTTAATAATTCATGTTTTCTAGTATACATTAGAGCGCCGATTATCCGAACAAGTCGGAACCGACCCCAGTTCGGATAAGGAAAAGTTAGGATAAATGGACAGACAATGAACCAATCTGGTTTAAAACCTTCACACGTTATCTAAGCTTAGAACTGGCAGCACCAGTTAATGCTGGCGTGTTTAAAAGATGTTTTTTTTTTTATCCTTTTTTATTTATTTTTTCTTTACTTTTTATTCATTATTTTTTTTCTCTTTTTATCATTTTCTGAATTCCAGATATTATAATTTAAGCAAAAAAGCTTTTGTTGCTGCTTGCTTCAACAAAGACATTCAATGCTGTCATATCTCTAATTCTTCTTAAATACGTTAGTTGAATAGTTTCAATGTTATTCTGTCGTTCGAGCCATTTCATAGCTGTTTCCAAACATTCATAGGCTTCGTTATGTGATGGATTTGGGTTATTTTCAGAGCATTCGTTTTCATGTTCTTCAATTTCCTTTTTCATCATGAATCTCATCCACAATCTCATCATCATTTAATTAACCACTCGTTAATTTATTTTTCTTCATAGCTTAGGATTCTTTCCATCTCTTTTATTGTTTTACATTCCTCATTTTCTGATTCACTGTCAGTTTTTCCTTTATTTAAAATTTTATTCCAAAAAATAGATAATTGGAAGTTCGGTTATTTTTTTTTTTGGGGGGGGGGGGGAGAGCGGGGGGGGGAGAAATGGGTTGTTCGGACAACTGGAAGTTCGCTTATTTTATTTTTTTTTTCTTGAGAGAAAGAGTCTGTTTGGTTAATTGGAGTTCCGATAATCGGCGCTCTACTCGAAAATACGGGAATTCCGTTAAATCGCGGGAAAAAACGCAAATTTTGTCAAAGGATCGCAGAAAAAAACTACAGTTTGTCAAACGATCGCGGAACAAACGCAAATTTTGTAAAAAGATCGCGGAAAAATTGCGAATTTTGTAAAAAGATCGCAGAAAAAACGGGAATTTTGTAAAAAGATCGCGGAAAAAACGGGAATTTTGTCAAAAGATTGCAGAAAAAAAACGGGAATTTCGTCAAAAGATCGCCGAAAAAACGGGAATTTCGTTAAAAGATCGCCGGAATATTGTAATTTCGTCAAAGATCGCCGAAAAAACGGGATTTTCTTCAAAAGATCGCCGAAAAAAAGCGAATTTCGTCAAAAGATTGTTGAAAAAACGCAAATTTCGTCTAAAGATCGGCGAAAAACGGGAATATATGATCTAAAGATTGCGGAAAAAATGGGAAATTCGTCAAAAGGTCATGGAAGAAACTGGAATTTCGTCAAAAAGTCGCGGTTGCGTGACTCCGTGAAAGTTCAGCCGTTTTTTTCAGGGGATTTTATCAAGTGTTACAAACAGCCATGCTACTGTAATTAAGTTGCAGATTCTGGCCTGTCCGTGTAGGATTTATCCTCTAATAGTGAGGTACTAAGGGTCGAATTCGGGAAAAGGGAAGGTATGAAAAACGGGGGTAATAAACTTACATTTTATACTGTTATACTACTCATTACAAGCACTTGTCCAGTCTAAACATGTGTCAGTATATAGAATCCTCATATAGATTTATTTTTACTATTGCGGTTTTTCTCACATGTATTTCTAAAATCCTAAATTTTCTGCATTGAATAGTGCAAAATTTCCATCTTGGAAATGGGAATTAACAACACAAAGTTTTGTGATAAAACGGCAACTTCGCTTCAGGTTTTTACGCGAAACTTTTTTACATCGTACAAACCGTAGGTTAAGTAGGTCTTAAAAGAGCAACCAACTTCACATCCCTTTTTTTTATTCATTTTATAAATTTATAACGTAAAACACTACTAGCTCCTGTGCTGAATACATGAAACCTTGGCCCGACGAAAACTAAAACTTAGAAGAAAAAAAAAATAAATAAATAAATCTTTTCTTTCTGTGTGCTATAAACATTTTACAAGTCACTGCTTTCAAAGAAATCTCTATATGATGTTACGCTACTTCAACTATGATGTGCAGATTAATTTTTTTTTCTTTTCCCCTAAGAACAGTTACTGATTTTTGTTTTTGTTTTTCAGATTCTATTTTACCACATGTCGCTGCGGCAGCTCCAGATGTCAGGACGGCCGCTTGTGGAGAATTTCGCAAGCAACACCTGCATCAGACTGAGTGTCCCCGTATTTTCCGCTTCGAGATTAAAAAGGAAACGAGCCTTAACGAAGCTGTGTGAAGTGGAAATGCAGAAGAAGTAAAGAGAACGAAATGAGTTTTACGACGCAAGGTTTTTTTTGTTAAAAAAGAACAGAACATATTTCGGTGAAATAAGATCGAATATTTACACGACGTAAGAAAATCTCAGAAATATTCAACGACCTCCTGAATTATAGACTTTAAGCTAATTAAAGAACGAGAAGTGTGTTTATATCTGTATTTTTTGTTTGTGTGTTCGTCTCAATAAATGTCAGTGTTCGTCCTAAAAGTGAGTTGTGAGTTATGTATGGAGTCTCACCCCATATATATAATCGTAATAAATTTTGTATTCATGCACTTTTGTATAAGAGTGTAACAGTTTGCACCAAGATCTTAATATTTATAAAACTAGTTATAGTACGAACACACCTCATTTGCCACGTTAGATGTACAATTTCCGACTTGTCCGCAAGGCAAATCAACCTTCGAGCATCGCCTCCTGACTACAATTGTGTCAGTTTTGAAGCCTTTGTGTATTAGTTTTCGATAATTTGGTCACTTGGTAATCTTTTACCGAGTACATTTCAATGTCATATGATCTTTTGCCGATTAGCTAATCATATCGAATAGAAGAATTTGTACGATGCAAAAATAGTATTTACAACGTAAAACAATTCGTTTTAATTCAAAAAATAAATATTGTTAATTGGGAACATTTTCCCCTATAAGATGCAAAAATATTTCCACATCGAGGATGTAACTAATTGAAATGTAATAAATCTTGTTTTGTTTAAAGTCAAAATATTGCTGTTGAATAATTTTACAATTAATTTTCTATTGTAAGATACAAATAAAATTACATTTAATTTTAAAATTATGTTCTTGTTTATAAGTGAATCACACTGTTGATAAACAAATATTATTGTATCTTACAAAGAATAATTAACTGTAATATTCATCCCAAGATCAGCAATATTTAGAATTTAAATTAAACAAAATGTCTTACCTTTTAATTAACTACTCTCTCGATATGAAAATATTTTTGTATTTTATAGAGGAAAATATTTCCACCTAACAACATTTACTGTTTGAATTAAAATGAACTTTGATACATTTTAATTTGATAATTTTTGCATCTTACAATGTAAAATATTCTCATTTAACATTGCGTCCTAGCTGTGAAAATTCCACCATTTAAAGCGTCTCATTAAATTTTGGTTATGTATGGAGAAAATTTCTTTTTTTTCTTTTTTTCAATACCTAAATAATTATTTTAATTTAAAGAAAATTTCAGTCATTTTTTTTTTAACTTTTAAAAGCTATAAAATGAAATTTATCACTATCTGGAGGGAAAAAAAGAAGATCAACTACTTTATCATTTATACAATAACATTATCTGTTTTTTTTCCCAAATAAATTAAATTTTTAATCAGAAATTTCTAATTCGTAACTAAGAAAATACATTTAGAGCAAATATTTTGTTGTTGTAATAGTCTAAATTTCAGACATTATCCTGAAATAATTTAAATTTCAGATCTTAAAATTTTCAATTTATTTATCCAATAATTATTTTAATTAAAAAAATTGTTCAGCCATTTTTTTAACTTTTAAAAAGGTATAAATTTAAATTTATCACTATTTTTTTAAAAAAAGGTAGCAAACTTATTTATAATTTATTCAATACATTATCTAAATTATTTTTTAAATAAATTAATTTTTTAATCAGAAATTTCTAATTCACAACTACGAAACAATCATTTAGAGCAAATAGTTTGTTGTTGTAATAGTTTCAGACATTATCAGACATTATCAGACAATTTCAGACATTATCCTGATATAATCTGAATTTCAGATCTTCTAATTTTCAATTTATCTATCTAATAATTATTTTAATTAAAAAAAAATGTTCATTCATCTTTTTTTAACTTTTTAAATGTATAAAATTATACTTTTCACTATCTAGGGGGGGGGGGGGGGATGATCAACTTCTTTATAATTTTTACAATAACATTATTTGAACTATTTCTAATTAAATTAATTTTTAAATCAGAAATTTCTAATTCATAATTAAGAAAATACATTCAGAAGAAATAGTTTGTTGTTTTAATAGTCTAAATTTCTGATATAATCTAAATTTTAGATCTTATAATTTTCAATTTATTTATCTAATAATAATTTTAATTAAAAAATAATGTTCAGACATTTTTAAAAACTTTTAAAAGGTATAAAATTATTTTTTTAAACTTTTTTTTGGAAAAAAAGATGAACAACTTCATTGTCATTTATACAATAACTTTACCTGAAGTATTTCTAAATAAATTAATTTTTAAATCAAAACTTTCTAATCTAAGAAAATATATTTAGTGCAAATAGTTTGTTATTGTAATAGTCTAAATTTCAGATATTATCTGATATAATCTAAATTTCAGATCTTATAATTTTTAATTTAGTTATCTAAATCAACAAAACAGCAAACATCTCTAATCATTTTATTAAGTATAATTTTAAGTATGAATGTCTATACGTTATTTTTGAAAAAAAGAAATAAAGAACAAACAAACGCTTTTAAATTGTTAGTTTACTCTTACGCTAATTACCCTGCTATCTGTAAGTTTTTAAGAGATTTAAGTTTACTGATTTGTAAATAATAATGTATTCTCACCAAAGAACATTTCTTGGAAAGTATTTTTTCCCCTTATATTCCTCCGATTGTCCATTTAGAAATGATGTCCTTGAAACGTGAAAACCTATTTTGAGCGGGAGGCAGATAAGATATTGTAGGGCATTGGACAGTTTATTCACGTGACACACATCCCCTATCATCACTGCAGGGGGTATCTATACAGCGGAAACAAACAATAACACCTCAGTAAAAATAAGATTCGTTTCTCATTACTTTCCGATTGCCGGACGATTACATGCATAAGAATAAAGCCCAATTAATTGACTTGTAGTAATAATACGATTTCCTGCCACCGTTTTCCCACGACATTGTCTAGATAAATCGCTACATTTTGTTCAGACGATATTATGTGAAGCTCTCCATTCGACTACTCATCATTTGCCGACAATTCTGGTATTAGGCCGAAATTTAGCCGATATCTCTTGCTACTGGGGCCAGTACCAATTTTATAATATCTATCTTGGCAGGGTTAACGGAGACTTCCTTTTAATTCTATGATAGCATAATTGTATTGGTGATATTTAATTAATGAATTATTGATTATAGCAAAGAATTAATAATAATAGAAATAAATTATTAATAAAAGCAGAGGGATGTTTTGAATAATGAAGCAATGCAGGTAATCGATACATTTTTTAATCATCTATAAAGCAAGATTTTGGTATTTGTTTAAATTATGTGCATTCCTAAAAAGCTTCCAATAACTTTTAGCATAAAATTCCAAAACTGAAATCAAGCCTTAATAACATTTATAAGGTTTTGTCGTAATTTCTTACTTTCTAATATGGTTCAGAAAGAAATTGTTTATAAATTAGAATAACAATGAATACTGTATGTATTAAATTTAAAAAAATCCGTTTTAGAAAGGCAGTATCTTACTTAACTACTTACACTGTTAAAAATTTTGTCGTAGGTTGAACCAACTTTTGGTGCTGCAGTAGCTGCAACCATTAGATGGTGTAATTTCACTTCAAGATTTGGAGCTTCGTTTGAACTTTAGCGCCAAATGTTGATTCAAGATTTCACCATCTTATGGTTGCAGCTACTGTAGCAGCAAAAATTAGTTGAATGTATCACAAAATTTTTAACACTGTAGAAACCACTTGCTAACACATAATGTAAAACAATAATGATATTTACAAAAAGTGAATTTCAATAACTTAAAAACTTTAAAGTCTGAAAGTTTTCTAGCTATATACGTTACGGTAAAACATTCAATTTTATGCACTTTAATATTTCTGAAATTTAATTTTAAAATAACATAATGTGTGATACATTAAAGTCAATAAAGCTTTCTTCGTCAAAATCGATTCGCAATAATGACACAAGCAAGTTCTAAATTATGCAAACGTAAATAGCTGTTTTAATTGAAATGCCTTTAAAAGCTATGTTTTAAATTCATAAGCAATATTTTTAACATATTATTCGACATTGCGTTCAATGCATTTATTGATGTTTAATTAAAGAAATATAATAATGACTAGTCCCCAACATACTTTTATCAAAATCAATTGACAATAATGGCAGTGACATGTTTTAAGAAATAATACATAAACAGCTAATATTTACCCAAATATTCTTAAAGGAATTGATTTTTATTTTCAATTTATTTTCACATTTTCTTAAAATATTACGAAAATTTTAAATGAAAATTCAATAATTCAATTTTATCGTCTGTCTATTAAATTGAAAATATTTTTCACGTAAATAGAATTTTACACCATCGCTTAGAAGCTATAGAATAACTAGTTACTTAGTAACTCAAAATTACAATAAATTTTATATGAGACACTTTAACTCAAGTATTATACTTAAATTGAAATCTTAATGTAAACGTTAACCAATTTCCATTAATGCGCCTCCAAATTTAGGTATTACTGTCTTTTTCAAAGAAACTAATAAAAATATATAAGGTAAAATACATTAAAGAAATTTTTACTTAAGTGTATTGACAATGATGGTGAAACATGTTCTTAATGTTAAAAGCATAAATAGTTAAGCAATATCCATTGTAATATCTTTTAAATCACTTTAAATTTAAAAATTTTATTAATAACTATCATTTGTATTTTGTTTGTGAAAGACTTTAATAAAAAGTTGAGAAGTTACCTTTGATCCTCGATAACACTTAAAATGCTTTATCGCATTAAGTTATTTCTTAAAATAAACATTTTCACGTTATTTCTATAAATTAACTTTCAGATTAGTTTATAAAATACATTAGAGGAAACACGCGATTGTAAGTATGTCATTATAAAGCAAACAGTAATTTTCGCATAGTATAATGTGTTTAATTGTAATAATATGTTTAAATGGATGCAATATATCTATTTTAAATACAGTCGAACTTCCCTTTAGCGAAGTCCCTATTTAAAGACGTTTTCTACTTAACGAAATTTTCTGCTGAACCTTGACTTTGAACACCATTAATATGCAAAGTAACCTCCATATTACGAAAAATATATTCTATATAACGAAGTTTACTTCACTTTCGTGCGTGTACAACTTTCAAACGGAGAGGTTGCTGTGGCAATGGATGTATGAATTTAATTCAGAGGATTGTATGAAAATGAAATTTTTATTTATTTAATCATTTCCATTCAAAACAAGTAAGAAAAATCATGCGTTAAGCATGGATTATGAAACACTTTCCAGCACTTCCTGAATGCTTTAACAAAACTTCGTTATTTAGAGAAATAAGGTATATAAGAGAACTAAGTAAACATTTTAGAAAACGCATGAAACATTTGAAAAACTGATTTCTGCAGTTACCGTCTGTAGCCAAATATGTATTCCAATTCTTTTGAACAGCCCTGTATTTGATCTGTAGGTTGATGTATATACTATTTAATGGGAAAACTTAGTTTAGCAAGAAAACGCATAACAGGTTGAAATTTCTCATTCAGAAATTTATACTAATAGATCAAAACATACTTGTATACATTTGTACAGCCCTTTTGTTAACCTAGTACCTTTATTACATGCCACTATTTAGCTAAAGTTTAATTCAACATAAAACACTTTTAAAACTACTAAAATTACATTTCCAGAAATTTTCAATTATAAATGGCCGTGTGTCCAATTCTTTGCGTGACCCTGTATATAATTTTATCTATGTTCTACAAACATTTCTTAGTAAACCAAATGCAGTTCCGCTTAAAAATGCATAACTCATTTAAAAACCACCTTTAAGAAATTTGCATTCATACCCAGTAACCATTACGAATTTTTTTGTGTAGCCCTGTACATGAATTACAACATTTATACACACCATATACTATGCATAAATATAGTGTAACTTAAAAGCACATAATATAACTAAAAAGGCATTTCCAGCAATCATCGCTACTGTACAGTACTTCCGATACAATATAGTATCTGAAATCTTTTGTGTGTCCCTGTAAATGCTATGCACTTCGAAATATACATGAAATAAGTTATAGTAAACCTCAGCGACGTATATCAATTTCATTCTACGTGAAATAATCTAACGTAATTAAAATACGCCGCAAACAATTCCCTCCACCCCTATATCGTTCTTTAACGGAAATATTTTGTGTGGCCCTGTAAATGAATAATAACTATTCTTTGCACCGTATATTCTACAGAATGCGTATTTTAATACACTGGATAAATGCATATCAATTTTATTACATTTGAAAGCATGTAACATGATTAAAAAAACATTTTAAACGATTTTTTCCCATAGGCCGTAATGTAACGCAAAACTTTTGACTGTCTCTGTAAACGAACTAAACATGCTAGAAACTTTATTTGAAATAGGGATCGTGCTATGGTAGCGGTCACTAACATCCAAAAATTTCAGAACGATCCGAGTATATTTACGAGAGTTAGAGCGTGGACAGACGGACAGACGGCCAGACAAACCGAAGTCATAAACACTTTTCAACTTTGTTGGAAAGTGTTAAAAAGAAATGCTAAAAGTCTTCGATACAATAGAAAGGGGACTCCAGTTTCACGATAATGTTACAGATGAATTGTTTGAGTACTTACAAAAATGCGAGCATTTTTATGAACAATGTATTTTTTATAAGAAACTTGTACAAAGTAATATTACAGACTTTTTTTTAAAGTTAAGGAATTAAAATACTGAGAAAGAAAAAAAAAAAAAAAGAAAAGCTACGCTTCAGTTTTTGTTAACCTCTCTTTATTATGGGTTTTTTAGGAATTATTCTAATTAAATTTATCTCATATGCCTACATTGCATAAAAAAAGTTACTGCCTGAATTAAAAGACATTTTTCCAATATTACCATTTTATGCGTGTGTATTTTAATATGTTTCATCAAGCATGTGTATTTTACTATACAAATTTCATGAATTTAAGTTGATTTCTCTTTAACGAATTTTCTTCATAACGACGTGTTTAAGTGTAACGATGAGACTTCTTTAAATGGAAGTTTCACTGTGTATGTATATTAAATGAAAATTATGTTTCTTTAACACGTTCACGTCGGCGCGGTGGGTCATACTCGACTGTCATAGAGCTGTCAAATCTCCGGCTTTTTAGATACCAGTATTTTAATACAGAAAATGTTGTTTTATTTAATTACAATAATTGGGCGATTTAAAGTAACAACATTTTCTCTTAAATATTAGTGGTGTGCAAAAAGCCGGAGACTTGACATCTCTGAGACAGTGTGACCCACCGCGCCGGCGTGAACGTGTTAATGAAATGAGGAAAATGTTTATATTTTAAATGAAATGAATGCAACCCCTATGATGCTGATGGGAACAATATTTTATCACCTGCGACCAGATAACAAAGAAGTACCAAATTTTTCATTGAATTTCGTTTGGGAAGTATTTTTGAATCAATAATTATACAAAAATACTTATCATTTAATCACTTTACTTTAACTATGCTCATGTTTTATGATGCGAAATTGTGAGTTTGTTAATTGTGACTTTGCTATTCCAACATTTTCAAATTGTTGGAAATATTACATAAAACTCCCATTTTTCCTCATAAAACCAATGGAGTTATGAATACAGAGGAGGAGACACATAGTGTACAGTCTACCTGTTGCGAGTGAAGTAATCGAGGAGGTTGTCACAAGATGGCGGCTGCTTTTTTAAAATCGGATCCACAGTTTCAAAATGCCGCCCGGGGAAAAACTTCCCACCAGTATAATTGACCAGAATATTTTGTCTTATTTAAGCGTCTTATTCATGGAAATATTTTCGCACAAATATTTTCTGGTGTCAGTTTAACAGGTAAAACAGTCAGATTGCATCACCGGTTGTCACAATATGGCAGAAAACGAAGGACCTGACTACCGGAAAAGTAAACTTACACCAGTTTAATTTAAAATCGTTTTCTGCCTTTATTTTTGACTGAAATTTTGTATTAATAACCTCTTTAAATACGGAGAAAATTTCTATATAAATTTATTGGTGGAAGCTTCAACCGGAGATAATCAGGCCTAGTGAAAATGTTTATAGTTGAAGCTTCACTATTTTAAGGATATGCCAGTTCCTTTTTAGTAATAGTTCCATGTTAAAACCCTTCTAAAAATCCTCCCTTTATGCTAACATTTTTCTACATTACAAGTTTCTTTCCTAATGCAATGTCCTATTCCCTCCTCCCTGTAAATCTATTAACCTATATAAATAACCTAATCCTCGAATCCGTTTCATATCCATATATATGAAGAAAATTCCATCATTCTTTGTTTCGATGACGATACGCGACACTCTCAGAAATATTTTCTTCAATTTACGGAAATCGTTTTGGCAGCAGTGATACCAGGATTTTTTCGTTAATAGACGAAAATCATTTTCTTTTTTTCTCCGTTACAGAGGGTAAAATATACGTCAATTGAAGAAAATTGGGACAAAAAAATGTCGCAGTCGAACCAGCTACCTCAGTGTTGCGAGAACCGTGCTATAACCACTCGACTATAGTTGAACAGTAGTGAAACAGGTTAAAGTAAATATGTTTGCCTTAGATGTGTATGGCTTGATTAATATCTTTAAAAAGCATCAAATTTTAAAGTTAATTTCGGGAAGATATCGTTTTTAATGAGATTGTGGCCGGGGTTTTAATACTTCAGTATTAAAATAGGATAAAATACCAATAAAAAATATTTTCATGTGGATTATTAGATATAAAACATGAATGTTATATTTTTATGCGAGTTTTTTTTTTTTTTGAGTAAAATCGATTTTTTTTTAATTTGATATTTTAATTAAAGTGTCTATTTTAAATGTATTCATTTAAAATATATTTTAAATGCGATATATTTTAATATTTTTTATAACTTCAAAAAATAATTTTTGGATGCTTTTAAATCAGGGCTCCCAAATGGTCCGCCAACTGAATACCAATAAATTTTAACAGAAAATTTTATGGTAGGTTTGCGCAAGAATTAACTTTCTAAGGTGGTTTCGGGGCGGTTTGTAAGAAAAATCTAAAAAGAAAATTTTTCTAAAAAAATATTGGTATTCAGTTGGCGGACCATTTGGGAGTCCTGTTAAATGAATGAGAAAATTAATTGTTCTTTATTTTTAAACTCAAATAAGTTTCTTTTCATTGCAGTTGGCTTAATTTTATTTATTTATTATTTTTAATTAAATTAGAAATCTTAATTTATAGAATTTTGTTTTTGTTTTTGTTTTTAAACTGAATTGAGATTTTAGTATAATAGAGCCAATGCGCATGGGTGCTAGGAATGAACGGAATTTCTTCTTCTTTTCCAAATTTTCAGGAAGAATGAAATAATTTCTGGATGCTATTGAATGAATGAGAAAATTAATTGT
The DNA here is from genome assembly GCA_963932465.1 of Maratus speciosus. Taxonomy (NCBI): domain Eukaryota; kingdom Metazoa; phylum Arthropoda; class Arachnida; order Araneae; family Salticidae; genus Maratus; species Maratus speciosus. The sequence goes on along the minus strand of OZ010797.1, from coordinate 217,733,640 downwards.
TCTTTATTTTTAAAATTGAAAACGTTTCTTTTCATTGCTGCTGGCTTAATTTTATTTATTTATTTATTTTTTGTTAAATAAATTAGAAATCTTAATTTATAGAATTTTTGGTTTTTTGTTTGTAAACTGAATTCAGATTTTAGTATTATAGAGCCAATGCGCATGCGTGCAAGGAGTCAACGGAATTTCTTTTTCTGTTTCGGACTTTCAGGACGAATTCACGATGAAACATGTTTTCTAGGAGTACAGAAACTGTTTGTTAAAAAAAGAGGAATAATTTGGGGTATATAGACGAGTTTGGTGATAGTGTAAGTGCTACGGAAACAAGTCTGCAATTATTAAAAAAGTTGTGGTGTTTCAACGTTATTTCATTTGCCTAACATACAAATATTCTAAATTTTAATGAAGATATAAGGAACAATTTTAATTAATTTTATATATTATAATTCAAACAATAATAATATCAATATTTGGAAAATTTTCCAGAGAGAGAAATTCGCCTTGCATACAATATTTCAAATGAAAATCAAATTTCAAATTATTAAGCAAAATAAAATAATTTGAAATTTGATTTTAAAATTTCAAATTTGATTTTGAAATAATAATATCTTTTAACATTTAATAATTAAACAAGCCCTTAATATTAGTTAAAAAGTATTAATAATTGCATAGTAGTACATTTTTTGTTGGAAAGTTTTACCATCTGTGACTTTTTTAACCCCTTGAAGGGCAGTGATGCCTCTATAGCATCATATAATTTTAATCTCTAACTGCCACATAGGCACCTGAATTTTTTTTATGAAAATTTCACTTCTATTAAGTACGTGAAAATATACTTTTACTTGTTTACAAAAAAAATTTCTTGTAAATACTGGTGTCATTCAATTATTTCAACATACTACGAATGCAAGTACCGTGCCCCTAAAAGAGTTAAACATATGCTACTGAATAGAAAATAAATAAACAAAAATTACAAAAATATCACTTCAATTACAAAATATATTTTTCCGCTTATATACGCAATAATTTATTTTAAAATCAGCTAATATATATCTTAAATAAGCTCTTAATATTAGTTAATAAGTTTTAAGAATTGCATGTTAATCAGTTTTTAGAGATAAAGTTTAATCCCTTTTATTATTTCAAACGTATACTACCAACAAGAAAATAAATTTAAAAGAATTACAAAAATATCACTTCAATTGCAAAACATCTTCATCCGCTTGTACATGCAATAATTTTTATAAAAAAAAATTAATCTAATTTATATATTAAATAATCTTTTAACATTTGTTAATAATTTTTAAGAGTTGCATGTTAATAAGTTCTTCAATGAAAAATATTACCACCTGTTACTATTTTAAACATATGTTACAAAAATGTAAAGGTACTTAGGTATTATTGAGGCCACATCGCATACAATTGCGCCATGCAACACGCCAGTAATTTGAATTACATTAACCCTTATTTTTTGACAACCGTATAAACTATTTATTATAGTTTATTTACTTATTATATTTAGAGCTTATTTACTTATTATATTTATAGTTTATTTTTTTATTATAATTGATAACTTGAAGTTTATCATTATTTATTTATCAGTGTGTATTTATTGTAGTTTATTTCTTTTCTTTTCTTTTAATTACATATTATTAGCCCTCGATTTTCTATTTCTTTCGGCCAGCAATTAAAGAGTTGTCTCTAAAAAATAACTTTACGTTACATAAATGTGTCATTGTACGGTTAAATGCGAATAATCTCTACTGCAATTTTTTAAACTTCTAATCATTGCACATCTTCAATTTTTATACCGTCGTATTGGGGGAAAAAAGTACTTTTAAATGCAATCTGTGTGAAAACTGCATCTAAATTTAGTTTTGAGATATAATTTTTTTTGTAGTTTTACGCCATTTGTTTTATATTGGCAACTGAAGTAATCAATTTCTGCAGAAAGTAAAGGAAAACTAGTTAAAAAATTGCAGATTATTATATCCTTTTATCTCCATTTTCCTGTAAAAACTGAAAAAAAATGTAATTTGAAAACGTACTATTTTGGAAAAAATATAAATGAATGATTTCTGATATAACATGGAGTTATTATAAACTATATTTAATTTTAAGTATCTTTATTAATCATACAAACAAATGAAAGCATATGAATCATTAGATAGCCGATTTTTTTGTCGCGTTTCTTGAATGTCGACATCGCTTTTTGCTGGATTTGTGTATTATTCTGCGATTGTAACATCATATGCATACTTTACTGTAAATGTTGTTTAAGATTGGATCGTAAATGTGGAATTCTTCAGCTGAGCGAATGACGTAATTTTATATAATATAAACGCTTGTGTCTTAAGTCTTAAAACTGAAATATGTTTTGTACTATCTATATATATATATATATATATATATTTACATCGGGGGGCGACACTAAATTCAGAAAAATCAGAATTCCTGTTTTTAGTTTATCATTTTTAACAATGTTATGCATTTAGCAATGTTAAATTACTACTTTAAACACGAATAGCGTCAATCGGAAAGATTGGGAATTGCCAAACACTTTTAGCGAACTATCTAATGGCACGGATAATACAAAAGTACATATACTGAAATAAAAATAAAAAACCAGTTTCATTCACTTGTATATTCAATTGCAAAAATAATTTAGCATGTTAATAAAAGAAACAGACATTCTTACGGAAGAATCTCATTTCTTTAAAATTACTTCATCTGCGTTAAATGCGTGTGAAGTTTACTGAAATATATTTTGAGAATAGTTTCATGAAATGTAATCATGTACGTAACTCTTTATGTAACTACTGAAATAAATGTAATTATTTGCATCATAACTTCAAAAATGGTGCAGTATACCAACACAATAAAATGAAGAGTAAAATTTTAACAAATTAACACCTTTTAATAGTATACTAATTTTAATTGTTAAAAGGTGAAATTAAAACTTTAAAGACAGTAAAAATAGGTTTGTTTGACTGTTTGTATGTTTCGACTCACCCCGAGTCATTTTCAAAACACATAAATAAAAATATTCTAAAACTCCACGGTCTATGAAACGCCATCATACAGTTTTCCACATATTCTTTTATATTATGCACGTTATTTTTATTTTACTTGGATGTTTATTTAATTTTTGTAACCGTTGACCATTTGACATCTTGTAACCATGGTAACCAAACCCTTGCACCCAAAATACTATTATTTTTACTTTCCGAAACATTGGGTTTTTTCACGTTTCGTGGCACTTTGTCATATTCGTAAAAGAAATCCCGTTTTAAGCTTTTAGCCAAATATAGTAAATTCGGTCCAGTTTTCTATAAAGTTTAGTTGCGCATTCATACAGCGATTTTCGAATTTTTCTCGAATTTTCTTATGCAATTTTTAGTTTTTTTTACGTTTTCAGACATTGTTTTTGATACTGAGAGTTTTTTAGATGGTAAATTAAATTACGTTTCAAACTTTTAGACTAAAATAGTAAATGATGTCTTCCACAATTTTTGTATTTTTAGCGATTTTAATGTGGTTTCCAACGCATCTCATCGTTTTTACGCATTTCCGAGACAATTTTTAACATTCGTTAAAGGAATTATTCCTCAAACGTAGCAAATTTGGTTCGCTGCAATTTTTGAATTTTTGGCGACTTTGAATCCGATTTTTGGCGGATTTTAGGGTTACGCGCCGATTTTTTGATATTCGGGAAAAAATTCTCGTTACGTTATTTTAGCCCATTATAGTAAATTTTGATCTCAGTGATTTTTTATATTTTCCCGATTTTTAATGCGATTTTCAGTATTTTTCCATGTTCGTAGGTGATTTTTTTGAACAACAGGTGTGAAAACAATTAGGTTTAAAACTTTCAACCTAATGTAGTAAATTTTGTCCTCCGCGATTATTAAATTTTTCCGATTTTTTTTGCGTTTTTTCTTGTTTTACGGCGAATTTTTGAGATTCGAATAAGGAATTCGGTTTAATTTTTTTTTTGGCTTAATTTAGTAAATTTTTTAATCAGGATTTGCGTGTGTGTGTGTGTGAATGAATGAACACGGTAACTGGTAACTCTCAAACGGTACACTGGTGGTAGCATATATGCTACCATGGGCATTAGAGCATAGCTGCCAAAAATTTTGGTTTTTTTGTACCACAAAAACATAACAGAAATTTTTGTCTTATTTAATCGGCAGATTACAGCGATTTAAAAAGGTAAAATCTACTGTAAATGTTTGGTGGTACAAAAATGCGTAAGATGTTGGTAGCTATGTTAGAGGGTTAAAGAGAATGACAATTGTAAACTTTTTCTTTAATATAAAGAAAAAAACCCAGTGTGAAGTACATAATACAGGGTGACTAGAAATAAAAGCCTCAATTCGAAAATTCAGTAATTCATTAGCTATTATAAATTTGAAGATGAAAAAAGGGACATTTATATCTGGTAATTCATAAATTTTATATACTGTATTTATATATTTATTATATACTGTTGCATTTCCTATTTTAGTCAGTGGATGGCGCTGCACCGTCTCAAACTACAACGCTCAAACTACCACGTGAAACTGCATAAAAATATCTCCAGTTGTATTATTTATTCTATTTAGAGATTGAAACATGTAAAGTCAATTGAACTTTTTAAATTTATCTGGGCATTTTTAATGTTTGAGACGTTTCAGCGACATCTATTGATGAAATTTTTTTAGAATTACAGCGCATGAAATTTAAGAGCTACCAGATGTAAATGTTAGTCATTTCATATTCATATCTATTATAGTTAATGAATCATTGAATTTTCAATTTGTAGCGTTTATTAATTTTCACCATGTATCATAACTGTTGCTTCATTTTATCTTTCGTAGTATGATTTGTAATTCTATGTCGATTCATAAAAAAATTTAGTTACTTTTAGTTAGTAAAAATTAAAAAAATTACATTACAGGTATACACACCCATTATTATGAATTAGGATAAACATGCACAGAAGGTAAAAATTACATATTAAGCGATGCACTTTAACCCCTTAACTATTCCTTTTTTATTTATTTATTTATTTATTTTTGACACAATAAATTAAAAATAAGGACCCGGCGCCACTTTTTTTACACTAAATTATTTGCCTTTGTACAATCGAAAAAGGTATGTCATTTAACAAACCAAAGATTACAGTTAAAATTAAGCGGTATGCAAAGGCTTTTAGTATCGAAGATAGCAAACTCTTTCTGCCCGAGCGACACTCGGGCAAAACAGTTAACCCTTTCCGGCGCAGTGGTCACACGTCGGGACCACCTAATTTTAATTCCAAACGGCATCAAGAATACTTTAATAAAATTTATCTTTTACAATGGAAGTTCAAAGTAACAAATTTTTTATTTATAAAAAAGTCATTTGTAAATTCCGGTGTCAGTCAATAATTTCAACATTTTATTAACAGAATTTTTCTGTGCAGGAAAGGACTAAGGGGTTAAAAAGAAACATAGGATAACATTTAAACGATAAAATATACCGAAGAATAAGCCAACTGTTTAAATTAATTAAAAAAATATATATTTATTTTAAATAACTATTTATTTTGCTCCATAATACTTACATAAAAGGTTTGTACGTATAGTTATTTCCTTTTAGTCACGAATATTTAATCATGAATTAATAAATTGATTTTCTTTATAGGATTATTATTTAATTATGCAATCCATTGTAGAAAATATTGGTACAGTTTTCAAAGAATGTAATTTTAAATAATCTTTTTTATAGCCTTAAAGAAGGAAATCCTATTTAATGAAATTTTCCTCAAAGAAATAATAAAAAATATGGCATTCAAAGCACCATTAAATTTTAATTACTATAAAGGTCCGTGTACTTACAAACAAAAATCTCATTCTAAAGAGAAATTTAATAAGATTAAATAAATTCATTAAGTTTTTTAAAATTAATATAAATTGGTACTGGAATTTGCTGTGTTAGTTGAATTTCTCACGATGAAATTTCAATTTCAGAATTTTCACCTGGTTTGATATATGTTAAGAAAATAATTTTTATATACATGGGTTTACGATATTGATTTAGAACTAAAATAAAATTGTAAAAATAATTTCGTCCCTAAAGAAACTTTATACAGATTATCAAGAAAGAAAATTATATTTCTTATTCTCAGATAAATACGTATAAAAGATACATTTTGCTTCAAATAAGTTCCAGCTACAGTGCTGCAAGAAATTTTTACGGCATGCAATTTTAACTATAATTAATTATGTACAATTAAATTGTAATCCCATTGCAGATAATTGCAATTACAAATTTACCCAACTCTGTTTGATACGAAATTTATATGATTATAGTATTGCTGTAACGAATGAATAAAGAAAAATTACACTATCGAATTAATGAAATATGATATTGTGGTATTAAGACATTAACTGTAACCGAAATTAACCTAGAACAAGTTCTCTGACTTGCGTTTGTGTGATGTTGTGTCGTGTTTGTATGTGTAACCTAAATAGAATAAGTTATGTGTGAATAAATGTATGCAAGTAATTTCACTGTATTGGAGTCTTCGACGGTTCGCAACATTATTTATAGAACTTCATAACAAAACAGATATAGCAGAAATACATTTTACAGGAAATAAATAGATTTTGCATTGCTTTCTGTATATAGCAAAGGTAAAAAAGGATATTCCCAAAGTTTTCTATGTTAATTCGACTTACAAAGTGTTGATAACCTGTTTAAATAATCAAATTGAAAATATTTAATTATATTGAGAAACGTACAGTTTTCTCTAATTTATCTTTTAAAGTAAATAACCTTTTAATTTAAAGCTTGTGATTCTACATTTCTTAAACAATAACATAGGTATTTAATAAAGACGTTAACATTTTTTTTATATTAAATACGTAAAAGTGATATGATGATATCGGATTCACGGTCTTTGTTAGTAATTTCTATAGGGTTAAGAAAATAACAATTTAGTACTACTTTACTATTTTGATCGAATACTTTATATCACTGAAGGCCACAGGAATATATACATACATGCATATACATACAAACATATTTAGTAATTTGTTATTTTTAAATATAATGTGAAAATTTAATAATTTCGAAAAGTGCTTTAATTTCTTTCTACTTCTTGCTTTAAACGTATTTTAGATTTAATTACATTCTATCAACTTTAAAAAAAAATTCTTTAAACATTTTGTTTCGTGAGATATTTTTTAAAATTTTAAATAAGTGTCATCCTTATCATATTAATTTTTTCGATTTTTTCTAGATTTTTTTTTTTTTTTTTTTGTTTATTTAACATTTTTTTTGGTGAAAATATTTTCAGAATTTTTTACTAAGAGTCATCATTTTCATATTAGTTGTGTATACTTTTTTTCGAATTCCCTATTTTAAAACTGCGATATACTTATTTTTAAAAATAAAATATTTTAAACTTTACTTAACATCCCATTAATTCTAACATTTATTAAAATGTATAGTTTAACTGTAAATAATTTGCATAATTTTAAATTTAATTTGAGCTTTCAAGTTTAGTTTATACTTTTAAATTGAAGCATTTATAAATAAGTAGCTTTCGTCTTAGATATTTTGCTTTAATTTAATTTCGGTTTTCTGAGGTTTCATATTTTTTAATTGAATGCTTTATGATTAATTATCTTTCATCTTACAAGACTTTTAAAAGCTTTTTATTAATATATGTTTTTCTCTCTCCCTATTAAATTATACACCTGCATTTAATGCACTTAAAATAAATCACTTTATTTTAATATTGGTATGCATTTTAGACTTTGAAGGAAATAAAAATTTTAAGATTGAAAAAAATCTTAATTGAGTGTATTTGATTTTTGTTTATGTCAGGTTTTACTTTTATTAAAACTAGTTACTTGGCAACCAGATGTGTTACATTTCAATTGCATGTGATCATTTGACTCCTTTGGGGAAAATGAAATCTAACTTTGTTGCAAATATAGAATTCAATTATAGTGTTAATTTTATAAAATACAATGTTTCAAATAATAAATTATATTTGCAATTTTAGACAAAAGCTGTACCAATAAAAATGCACATATTCTATAACTTTATTTGTCAAAAGTTTTCCGTTCATTCTAGATATGGCTTTTGATTTTTGAGCCGGTAGAAATGACATCATTTGGGTGAATTTTGGCAGATTTATTCAAAAGCATTTTATATTTATCATTAAAATAAATGCTTAGAGAAATACAATTTTTCTCGCTAAAACATTTTGTTTTAAACGTCTTTGTGATAAGTTTTAATCGCCATCTTAACACGTTGAGTGCTACCATACAGATTTGCCAATTTGGCCTCCATTTTTATCCAGAAATTTAGTGTTCATACCAGAAATAATGAATAGTATTTTACGCTTTATTTAATAAAAGACATTTAGCGATGACAAAAAAAGAAATATCTTCTTTCCATCAATTTAAAATTTCTCATCACTTTCACTGCCGATCTCGCGCCAGCGCGTGATGTCATCTCGAGCTGGCACGGGATCGGCAACAAAAGTGTTAAGGATGTAGTTTAAAATGCGTTTTTTTTTTTGCTTTAAATTAAAATAAAAATGCTACAATGGATATGTTTTTCTTTTTACGGCAATGGAAATTATCTCATTGTAAAACTCGACAGATAATTTTTTGTTTTCTAAAATAAACTAATTCCTGAAGCTTAAATATGTGAAAAAGAGTTTATATTTCTTGAAATTTTCTTGAAAAATTTGACGTTCTAGGATCCATGCGGATAATTGGAATTAATTTCATCGCACGTCGTTCCATATTCTAGCAGGAATAGCTGTGAAATACAAACGGAAGTCACTTTTTAATATAATAAATTGATGAAGTTTTAATTTCGCTATTAAAAATTAACCAGAGGCAAACTCTAAACTATTTCTGTTGTTTTAGGTGCAAATGGAGTATTTCTTAATGGAGCCTGCACATGATGGAGATAGATTAAAGAAACAAAATCAGTCTTGAAATCTTTTTTTAAAGTCATAATAAATAAATCAAATAAGATACTGTTTAAAAAAATTGAATTTGAAAGTAGATTTTATTCCTATGTGACGTTTAGAAATAAAACAAATTGCAGAAGCAAAAATTGCAAATGACGTCGGCGTTACACACGGACAAGTTTGTCCTTTATAATATAGATCAGTGAATAAATCCAAAATGCTAACTTTGTAAATAAGTCTTCCGCAATGATCTGTTCTATTCGTGTTTAGAATAAAAAAGATACTTAGTTACACAGGTAGTATGGATTATGAATTTACGTATGTTCGTGTAATTGTTATAAATCTTATCGAATTTCAACATTATTTGGCCGACAATACCTTATCATGTCCTACTGTAAATTACCAAAATTCAAATATAAAATATTCAATAAAATCTGCCTATAAAGCTCTTTAAACAGACCTTTTATAACGGATACGAATTAATATGAGGACTACTTTGCACTTACTGGGCTACTTTGTACTTACAGGGGCTACTTTGCACTTACAACGATTTCAACTAAAAATAGAAATGATGTGAATGAAGAAGATGCGAAATTCAGTGTGAATGAATTAAATTATCTTTCTAGGGATAAACTGTGAATGACAGAAGAATTTAATCTCATTTTTAATCTTTCTGTTCGCATTAATTAATGAGATTTTTTTTAGTATGTATATATATATATATTATGATGCATTAAATCATGGTTTTCCAAAAAAATTCATATATTCATTACTATACAATTAGTACTTTTCTTACATGATCTATAAACACAAATTAACACATGCGTAAACAAAATTACAAAAAAATTATAAAATAAAAAAATATCTATAAAAAATTAAAAATTGTAAAATAATATAAAAAAAATATTATAGGTTGGTTGGGTGGGTAGATGTTAGAGTACGTGGTTTTCCAAAAAAATTCATATATTCATTAATATACAATTAGTACTTTTCTTACATGATCTATAAACACAAATTAACACATGCGTAAACAAAATTACAAAAAAAATTATAAAATAAAAAAATATCTATAAAAAATTAAAAATTGTAAAATAATATAAAAAAAATTTATAGGTTGGTTGGGTGGGTAGATGTTAGAGTACGGAGGAGGGTGGTGTTGTCTGGATAATACGCAATGGTTAATTATTAAAAAAAAAGGGGGGGGGCTCTTGTATTATTACTATATTTTTGTTATGTATTTTATATGGATGTTGATTTGATATTTTATATGTAAATTGGAGAATTTCATTAATATTATAATTAGCTTAATTATTCATTAATCTAATTTACAATTATTTGTTATTAAATTCTAATTTACTAAGGACAATATCATATTAATTACTAATAGTATGCCATTCTTATAGTGAATAATATACATATAAGTATGTTTAATATAAATATAGTTATACTGTATGCATTAAAATTGGGTAATTATTTTTATTATTATTCCTCTATTCTTTTTAATATTTATTATCGGTTTAATGTTTTTGAATGTCCCACATTCATACTTTATGGATTTTTATGGATGTCTGAAAATAATCCACATTCTATATTTGTGCTTTTTAAGTAATGGGAATTAAAGTATCATTTAACCTTCTATATACTTCCACATGTTTTTTATTTCCTGTTCATTTTATAAATATCTTATATATAATTCATTAAAAAATAATTTTTATATTATTTTTAATAATTATTTATATTAATTATTACTGAATTTATTTTGTTTTATAGCATATAGCTATATGCTATATATTATCAATGTTCTAGAATTTTTTAAACTCTTAGTTTAGTTTAAATAAGTTAGCTAATAGAATATATTGTATGCTTTTAAATTTTATTAACAATAGTTTTTAAATACATTGTGTGATTTATATTAGGTTTATAATTCTCTATATATAAGGATTTGTTTGGTTTTGCTGTTTAAACAGTTATTTACATTGAAATGCTTACAAATATTTATCTTGCGATAGATGTTTAATATAAGTAATAATAGATGGCAACACCAAATTTGTCTCTTTCAGATTGCTCTAATTTTTAATTTTTCTAGCTCCATTTCAGTTATAATTTATACACCAGGGTGTATTTTTAGCTAAATTTTGACGATATTGTTAAACTGTTATCTATTAATTTAATAGTGCATTTTAAATAATGTAATTAATACCTATTTATTTTATATTAGATTAAATGTGTTTTACAAGGTATTTCAAATTTTATTACAAAATGTATTAACTGCATCCTTTGGTATCATTTACTGTGATTTCTTAACTGTTTTATTCACCTTAATCTTTTTGATATACTGGTAGACATGTGCACATAGATTTTTGTAAAATACTGAAATATTAATCGGTATGGTGTTTATTATTTATATTTTATATCCTATAAATATTTAAATACGTTTTATTGATTCTTCCATTTCATATTATTTGTTTGTATTCTGCTTTCATTTTTAATCAATTCACTTGATTTTAGTGGTTGTTCGGGCACAGGGGAAAATAATTTTTAGCTTTAGCTTATTTTTCCCACAGAAAACAACCATTTTGCTTATATCATTGAATTCTGTGCCCTTGATAACGTAATTCAATGTATAAGCTTTTCAATTTTTGTCGGTGTCCACTTTTTTCTTTTTTCTTCCATAATAATTCTTCTAATATTTTTTTTTTAATACTTACAGCTTTAATTCATAATAATTGACGGTGGTAGGTTATGTTTAATTAATGGTAATATATATATATATATATATATATATATATATATATATATATATAATAAAGATGAAATCACAAATATATAAACAAATAGTAAAATTCTAAAGATGAACAAGATACAAACATAGGAAACCAATATTATACATGTAAACTTTTTGGGGGGTTGGGGTTGGGGGGGGGGGGCGGGTAGTTCAGATGATCAACTTGTCTTTTAGCAGGGTGATTGGGCTAGACTGTGATCTCCCAGTCCAGTTATTTCCCATCTGTGTTACGTGTGCCTTTGGGGGGACTAAGAGAACCGATTGTGGGCACACAAATTTTTTTTTTTACATCAGTTACGGAAAAACACAAAAAATAATGTGTTAAAATCAAAAGACAAATAAAAAGTTGCAGAGTTTGGGTTTAAAAAGAGAGTAGATGTGAAAATCTAATAGGCTACTCATAAAATGCGGGAAAATGAATAGCAACTGATACATAAGTCATTGCCACAAACTGCGTCATTCCTAGTATTATCATGTAATTTCAGATATCCCCCAACCTTTTGCTTGAAGTATCATTGTACCGCCCCCTGAGTAGTAGGCCTACGAGCTGACACAAAAATGGCGGCTGTTATAGGCGAATTATTTTCCCTGTTTGTACGGTCACCTTGAATTTGGACACCAGTAGTTTTAAAAAGTTTTCTTTGACTTTCATGATATGTTGGTCTGAAAATACTTTTAGAATTTATTGGTATTCAGATTATGGGTTTATTGGTATACAGAGATGGTATTTATTGGTACTCAGAGGTATTCAAGAGACCATACAAACTCTTAAAAGAATCCACCTGCGACAGAAACCGTTTTTGTATCAGCTCTTAGGCCTAGTATTCAGATGGGGTGGTCAATGTATACCCTACACTTTCCTTTCCTCCCCGCCATCTTGGTTGTTTTTCTTTTAACTTGCAGTAATCAGAGTCTACTTGTCTATGGTATTAAAAGTTGAAGATTCATTTATTTTTTATTAGTACCAGGTTTTAACCCTTTCAGGGGCGCCGTTTGCAGTCTGCAAACGGCTAATTTTAGTGCGCAAATTGCCAATTGGCACCAGTAATTTTTTAGAACAATTTCGATCACGTAATATACGTGAAAAAGAGCTTTTGATTATTTTCAAATAAATTTTTTGTAAATTGTGGTATGAATTAATTATTTGGACATTTTTTGAGCAGAAATGCCTTGCTCCTGAAAGGGTTAAGTGTCTAACTATTATTTATTATCCTGAGCGAATTTCTGTTGATATTTTTACGAGTTTTAACCCTTTTTGGAGAAAGTACTTCTATTACAAATGTGTTGCAATGATTGAATGACACCACAATTTACGAACAAATTTATTTGAAAATAAGTGCAGAGATTTTTCTTTAAGACAAAATTTTATATAAAAATTATCGTATCATTGTGACATTTGCAGGAGTCGTACATTTCAGGGAATTTTTCAGGTCAAATATCAGTACCTCTTTTATATAATAATAAATCTAGGTTAAACGTGCCGAATTTCGCCTTATTTTAGGAGAGATTGTCTATAAGAAAATACTGGTACCGAAGAATTTCACGTTCTTGAAATTTCAGAACCGGTGCGACCCCGGCATTTATGGGCTAAAATTAAGGGACATATATTACGTATATTTTAAATGTTTCAAAGAATTAAAATATATAAATGGTAGAAAATTTTAGCTCTTAAGAATGCTTTAACTACGATTTTATATATGTATTTTTTTTTATGGAGATTTAGATGGTGGCTGGGTATATAGCGAAAGGTATACTCACAAATGAAAAGCTTAACCTCTTTAGGGGCAAGTATAATTGTGTCTCTGAAATGTTGAATTCACATCAGAAATTTCACAAAATTTATTTGAAAATAATAAAATGCCTACAGCCTGATTGTTAATCCTTTGTATCACCTAGTTGCATACCTGCTACGTACACAAAAGTCAAGTTTACTTATATGACAGGCTTCGAAAGACGATTTTATTTATTACTCCTATCTCCAAAAACAGCAGTTAATATAATTTATTCATAGAATTCTCGACAAACGGCGATATTTAGTTAATAGTTCTTGCCAAAGTTTTATTTATCATTTGAGCATTTTCGCATTGTTATTGATAAAATTAACTTATTAAATTTTGTTAAATTAAAATAATGGCGACGTACAAAAATAATTTTTTTACAAAGGTAAGTTCGTAGACTTTACAACTTTGTATTAGAAATTGACATCTGAAAAAAGTACTTTTTAATCAATATTTTATTTCATTTTATGTTCTATTCTTTTTTCTTTTTTTCTTACATCTCACTCAATGTAGTGCGATATATTAGACTTAATCTAGAAAAAATGCTGGGGACCGTTGCACTAGATTGAGTGCGATATATTGAGAAGAGAGACCCATATGGTGATTTATATTAATAAACCAATAATTTGTTCATATTATATAAGGATTATGGTTATTGAATTGAATTTATATTATACTTCAATAAAGAATGATTTCATTTCAAATTATAAATGTCCATCACATTAAATTTACCTATGTCCAAAATGTCTTAATTTTCGAAATAAACCAATTTTACATTATTCATATATATTAATGTATTTTATATTTTCAAAACTGAAAATACTTTTGCAAAAGTTTCTTCTATTAAAATCGTAAGAGCCATTCTTACTAAATTCCCGAATGGAGTCCTGATTATATAAAAATCAGTTTAAGAGATAACCTGTGTCCTAGTAGATATTTTGACTAATGGACTATCAAGGTTGAGAGAAGGAAGGGGGATATTAAAATCTTTTAAAGAGGTCCGGGGCACAAAAATCTTCAAATTTTATAAAAACATTTTATTACACTAAAAAATTTTCTGTTTCTTTCTGCTTAAAATCACTTTTAAATCATATTTATATCTTAATTAGAACAAGAAATATTATTTTTTTCGTTTTGGTTTGTTTTCAAAATCTAGCTTTCCAGCAATGGCCGTCATGGAAACGCCTTCCTGTAAAAATGCGTTTTTCTTCATGATGAGTTTTTTCATTATTTCTCATGTTTAAATCCTTATAACTCAAGAACCGTTAAAGATAAAGGGTTCAAACTTGGAACATGGCTTTTTCAATTGTTTTACTTTAATTTTGATTCAGCATATTTGAAAAAAAGTGTTTACTTTTGAAAATATGATTTAAAAAAAAAAGTTGCACCACTTTTTTTTTTAATTTTTCGTTAAATATTTTTAATTTTTTTAATTAATATTTTATAAAATGTTGTATCTAAATTAAAACTTATATATTTCTGTTTATTTAAATGAAAACAAAATGAAATTCTATAAATAATCTTTCGAGTTATAACGATTTTTACTTACCCCACTTTTTAATAAATTTTAAATTTAAAATTAAAAAAAAATTATGTGAAGTTTTATCATGTGATTTTGTTTGCAAATGAAATAGTTAATCATCACAAAAAAATTCAGAATTTTAACTCAATAAATAAAAATTATTTTTAAATAGGTCCCAGACCCCCTTAAAGTTTATAATTTGAGAAGAAAACTAAAAAAATACGAAAATATAAAGACGAATTTTTCATCCGACTTTTCGAATCTTCCATTCTACACAGTTTGTAAAACGGTCAATAATCTATTATAAATAAAATTTTGCGCACTATTAATAAAAAAGGTGACCGAGGAAAAATATAGTTTTTTTTCACATTTAGTTTTATGCAATCAAGCAATGCTGAACCATAAACATTGTAATGCAGACTGTAATTTTGCTATTTTAAAGCAACCCTACCGGCTCGGTCTACAGGCGCAGGTAGATTTTAAAGTGAAGTACTCATGTCACCAATTAAAACTAAATCATGATTAGAGATAAACCCAATTTAAAAATTTTATCTGGCCGATTTTCATGAGTTTTTAATTTAATCTTTATACAAGAGCTGGTTTTATCAGAACCATATTAAGGGGGTAGGATACCTTTAAACCTACAACATTTTCGAAAATTTTTTAATACATATTTTGATTCCGTAATCATTTATGAACAATATGCAAAAACATACATTAAAATATTTCCATTAGTTTACTAATTATGGCAGTTTTATTAAGAATATATATTAAGATTGCATAGGATATTTAAACTTTGCGATACGTTTATTCAAAATAATGAATTTTGATACTGCGCGCAATGTTACTAAAAAACTGCGCATGGCAATCAAAAGAATTTTTCAAAACATATTCATTTCTGTATTATCTACAACTTAAAACAAGAAAAAGGTAATATTTTATATTTTTTTTCTGTACTTTGAAAATATTTTTTTTTAAAGTGAATTTTTTTAATTTTCTGTTAATGTTTTAATTTAGTCAATATATATATATTTTCAAATATTCTGGTTTTAGTATAAAGGTAACACTATTATGCATTTATTTTCGCCAAAATTTCTACTTTAAAGTCATATTTTCAGATTTTATCATGCGCGCAAGATTTTTTTCTCTTATTATCATACGTTTTTAAACTTATCATTTCAATATTTATTTATGAATTTACATGTATATATATATATATATATATATATTTAAATATAAATTTAAATATGAGCTTTATATTTAAATGAAGTTTGATTTTTATTTTTGACTTATTTCACAAGTTTTGAAGCTTGGAATATAGTGATATATTTTACTTTTTCGACGTGTTCAAAGGTATCCTACAAGCCTATTAAAGCAGTATTCAAAAAATATTTTTCCACGGTCAACAACTCAAAATTTCCCGACACATTTTCAGATTCATTTTTAAAAGAAAAAACATGGAACTTGCTGACATGACTTTTTAAAGAGATTTATAAGCGACCTGTGTTTTTATTTTTCGTTCAAGTAATTGGAACTTGATTTATAAGCAATTATTTTCTGAGTTAGATAATATTTTTCGTTTCCAATACAATCGCTTCGAGAAAATCGGTTCAAAATGCCCGCTTTGACATCCTTTTTTGAAATATATACTGCCTCTATCAAAAAATCGACCATTACGACACATTATATAGTTTCTGAATAAGTGAACCTACCGATTGAATGCATCTGAAAGCAAAAAGAATTTTAAAATGAGTCAGAAAATAAGCAGTTTGGATTTTAGTAATACGATATTTTTTTCTTCAATTTCTATGTATTTTTAATTTGATTTTGTTGTAAGAATTGGTCCTATCAAAAGCTTGTCAATATAAAAGTTGTAGATAATATTAAGAAGATGTATAATAAATTCAAGCGGACTGAATATCTTGTGAATGGACTAAGTTAAGAATTTTTTCTTCTTCAACTCCCCCTTTTTGCTTTCGTTTTTTTTATTTTTTTTTGCGGTAAGAATTGATCCTATCAAAATCTTGTCAGCATAAAAGTTGCAGATAATATTAAGACAATTTACAATAATTTTATTTGGATTTGATATCTTGAGAATTGACAAAGTTATAATTTTTTTTTCTACCCTTGAGCCCATTTTTAATTTTACATACATAAATCATACATAAATTTTCGGCCCTTTTTTTAGAAGTAATAATAACTTTAAACTGAGTCGGTTTGTATTATAATTAAGAAGTTATGGGGGTTTTTCGTTTTTCACAAAACCCCTCCCTATTTCGTTCGATAACCCCTTTTGTTCGATTTTGCCCATTAACGAACTTGACCGAGATTTTATGCCCGTTGTTTTTATGTATCAATTTAGAAAAGATTTGTGCAGAATTATGGAAGTTATCGTGTCCATAAAAGAGTGATATAGATAGATAGTTAGATAGATAGATAAAGTTTTTTACTGGGGGGTGGTTTTGGGTTCTATGGGTCATGATCGGTGTAGATCTGCAAAAATATTTCCGAAATTAAAACATAGGGAGAATGTAATAGGTAGTATTTCATATGAAATCTACCTAAAACCTGGGATTTTCAGTGCAAAAAAACTTTAAGCTAAAATCTTTTTTAAATAAAATATTTATTACTATATATCGACTGAAAATTCCGTTTCAGTTTCATTTTGGGCCTAAAGTCAAAGTTTCGCCGAAAATTTGTTTTCGGTGAAAATGCTGCAGAAAATTCTGCCGGACCGAATCTATCTGCATTCCAAAAATCTCTTTTCTTCTTTCGGAAATTTCCAACATTTCTCATTGATTTGAGCTGTATCGGCTCAAATGAGACACTTTGTATTTATTGCTCTAAACTTCAATGTTTGCAGTTATCAATCATGACTGACTCAAGATGTGAGTGCAAATTATAAAGCAATCCATGCATACATGACTCAACTTTGAAGACGCATTTCATGTGTTCTTTAAAAGCTGCATTCCTAATAATAATAGAAAATGTTTAGTTTCAAACCGCAGAAGTGTTTTTTAATACCCTTTGAGAAAGTTCTAGTATAACAGATAATCATTTACAACAGTCATTATAAAAGATAAATCAATGTATGTAAGAGCCAACTTTGACCAGACGTATAAATCTTTAATAATTATGTATATTTAATGCGTGTAATTAATTAATAATTATGTATATTTATCTGTGTATTAATAACTTAAAAATCTTTTACACATTTTCGTTTTCGATCTCGGCCGAAAGAAGGAAGATTACCGAAATTCGGTTTTAGTTTCGGTTGATCCTTATTATCACTTTTATTATTGTTCAAGCACATGCCTTCGCGTAATTATAATTTTTATGTAATCCTATCTTTGTTTATTTTTGTTTTAAGTGTGTAGTTTGTCCACAAATGAAGTTAATTTACCTCATTTAACAATTCTATCCCTGTAGAAAAGGAGTGTTTGTGTATTATTGGACTTGAGAGGTCATTATTTTGTGTGTGATATAAAATGAGTTTTTATTTATAGTACCAAAGGTATTTTAATTACGTTGAAAAATATTCTATTAATTATTGAGTTATACCGCAACGTAGAAATCTGAGTTTAATGAAAATAACATAAAATGTCATCCAGTGAGAATTAGTTAAAGTTTATTTCATGAACAATTAGTACAGTTGCTTGGAGGGAAGTTCGTAGAATAACTACAGGAAATCTATTTATAATCCTTATTAAAGGCAATGCTGTATCTCCAGTAATTACAACTATTCGGACAGCTTTGAAACATGAAATGTTAAATTGAAGCATATAGCGCGTAGCACACTCTCTGTTGAAATATATATCAGCATTTATTAACAAATAATGCTTAAATGAGTTATCCTGCTTTCACTTATAAATGCTATTTTAAGTTTTAGATTAGTTTCAAAATATAGCACCTTCCGTATGCTGAACTCATTTAGGAACTCGTGACTTCATAAAATATCTCTCTGATACTCTTGACATACAATTTTAATGCAAGTATGATTACGTACACGTATTTATATAATATTTAATTCAACCGGTGTCAAATGACACCTTTTTAAAGTTTTGATTCATGTTTTTTTGCTCATAGTTTTTGAATGTAATAACCATGAAAAAAAAAGGCTTCAATGTATTAAAAACGATTTGTAATTGTTTCATTCTAAAAATTATAAATGAAAAACCAGAAACCGAAAATTTTTAAAAAGTGTCATTTGATACCGGTATAAATAGTGTTAAATATACTTGTGTTTTCAATTTTGAGATCGCATAAAAGCAGTCCTACAAATTTTGAATTTATATATTAATATTTGATTGTATAAGATATTTTTTTCTGGTATTTTCTTAAGTTATAAATTTAAAATACTGTACAAGTAACTATTTACACAAAATCATTAGATGAAAATTTGCGTGAAAACTCACAACATTATAAAGAATTATGGTAATAATATGCCCGCAATGTGGAATGATCAGAATATTTTACCTTTATAATTATGGCATCTATTCTGATAGAAATAATACAAGCCCTTTTATTATATTCTAATATTTAGACTACATGCAGACCAGTTGCGTATGGAAAATGTGCCGGATGCAAAAAATTCAAAATAACTTTTAATTTTTCAGCTCTTAGAAATGCGAGAAAAAAAATAACCATATCATTTTGATTCGTAACAAATTTTTATATGTGGTTTATTTTGTCATAAAGTGTCATGAACTTATTAATATTTCATGTAACTTTTAATAATAATAACACTATACGGTTCAATTACGACACTATTATTGCCTGTGCCAACCGCATACAAAGCTGTACAGCACCGGTTTTCACCAGAAGCCTAGCACCGGACACAGTCAGTACTTCGGAGGGTTGCCACTGGGAACGCTATGCTGTTCCTGGTTTCGTGTTCCAGTGACTGGTATCGTATTAAATCAGCTGAACGGCGTGAAAAATCAGTGGTGTGGTGAATCCAGTGTGGTCGGTATGCAGGAGATTATGTAACAGAAAGAAAATAAAATAGACTTGATTATATCAGAGTACATCACATTGGCATCATGGTTGGTTGTTGGTTGGTTGTATTTATGTCGGCCAATTATCAGCACGTGGGATATGGGCCCTAAGGAGGGAATGCCCTCCGTGGAGGTCTTTCTAAGGGAACCCAACCCGTATTAACGCTTGGAGAACCAAGGTTCGAAGAAAACCACGAAAACTCCGAACGATTAGGACGACGGGCGCGATTGGGATCGAACCCAGCACTTCCCGTCTACCAGCTTTGAGACATTAGCATCATGAGTATCAGTACTTTCAGTACAGCTTTGTTTCTATAAATGCATGTATAAATATCAACAAAGATTTTACTTAAAATGTCCTACTCATGATTGTAACTGTCCCAATCCAATTTTTGCGCAGGCTGTCCCATTAAACAGCGCTTATGATAATTTAATTTATCCATAAGACAAGCACATTAGACTTTTGAAAACCGCCATGTGCAACAATCGAGACTGTTATGGCACCAGCTAATTAGGCATAGCAAACGGAGCTCAGCATAATTTCGAAAAGTGGAAAAGGATGCGTACGTCAACATGGTGTTTTACCCGCAAGAATATGGTTAGATTATCCGTGTTTATATTTCAGATAAAAAATTGTTTAAAGAAGTGAGAAGAATATTTCGTGATAAGTCATAATAAACAGCATGCTCTATCTGGCACAGCTATTTAACCGAATAATGCAGTGATTTCGTAATGAACATAAAGTATTTTGAAAGCATGCACACACATTGGTGGAACTTTAAAATTTTGAAAAAAAGAAAGTTAAAGCTTCATCAGAGTCTTGAAATGCAACATATGTTTTTGCAAGACCGTTTTCTGATTAAAAAAATGTCTCTTATTATAACTACGTTTGTCCCTAACCCTTTTCTACCTTCTTTTAGTAGAATATTAATGGTATTTTGCGGGGACAAAAATATTTTATATTACATAAATATGATCACAAATTACTGTAACATCTTCTAAAATCATTTTTTACCCTGCTGAATAATTGAAACTTTCTTTATCAAAAATAAATTTTACATGGAATAACAAGTAATCCGAATGATTTCTGTATTTTATCAAAGAAACAAAAACATGAAGTTGTAAGAAAATGTTTTGAATTTAACTCGATATTCATACATAAGTTAACTACGTGTTTAAATAATAAAATTAAAATGTAGAATGTTTAATTGTATTAAGATGATTTATAGATATATATTTACTTAATCTTTATAAGATAATACATATTTTTGAATTATCACATTATTTTGTATATCACATTATATTTTGTATGTTATATTTTTAAACTTTAAATTTGACTATTGTTTTATCAAGTTAACTTTCAGAACTATTTTATTACACTTTTCAAGATTTTTAACTTAGAGTTACGGACGTTCTCAATACCTTTGCTCAACAACGCGATACTTTTTGGCACATTTTCTGATTTACTTTCAGACGTAAAGGAATAAATTTAGCAGGTCTGATTATTGAAGTGATTTTGGATCAAATAACTTTTTTCCATTTTTTGATAAATAAATTACTATAAGCGATTATGGTCACATAACGACCTGTTTTTCACGTTTCTCGCAATGTCCGCCCAATTCACGCCCAATTTGACAGTATTTTCTAAAAGACCTTCTACCTTTACCAAAAAATAGAAAACGTCTTTCAATTACACAGTTTCTGAATGAGAACCCCTGCTAACTTCATGCATTTTCAAACATTTTTTTAAACGTTATTCCTATATTAAAATAAATAAATAACTTCAGATTTTTTTAAATATATTGATATCGTTATTTAATAAGTAATAGTGGCATAAAAGGATTTTTGATTAGTTGTTTTTATTAGCAATTTGTGTGGTATTAACCCTTTCAGGGGCAAACAAATTTGTTTTCTAAGGTATTTCAATGATATCACAAGAATTTACGATGAAGATGATCTTAAAATAAATAAAAGCCTTTCTTATTGCAAGAACATTATAAAAACAAATTTCTATTCAAAAATTTTGGTTCAAATTTAGCAGTTAGAGATTATTATTAAGTGGTATAAATAACAAGCTACTGCCCTTCAAAAGTTTAAATTAACGTAATTTCCGGCGTATAATACGCGGATCAAACAATTCTGTTTGGACCCAGAAATTTTATTTCGTAATTGAAGTCAAATATTTATCGTAATCTAAAAAGTTACATTTTATATTTTTAAGTTTCTGGGTCGAAAAATGATTGTTTTATCCGTGGAAATTACTATAATAACATTTTTCATATACATTGCATTTTTAATATATTTTACATTATCCTTAATATTGCGTAATAAACTTAATTAAATTAGCAATCTTATATTTCAAATCAGACAACATTGAATATAAGATGTAAAATTTTATTAAAGTTTCAAAACACACGTATTATCATAGCGCACCCTTGTTTCAAAAGTGGCATAACTCAAGAAACTTTGTTTTTCAGGAAATGCGAAAAACTGTTTCCTGGCTATAGAAGTGTCAATGGCTATCTTGCAAACACAACTGCTGCTTAGTGGCTGAATATTCAGTGTGCTATCTGGTACTTAAGGGGATTGGTAGAAGCGTAAAAACCAAGTAGAATGGCAACCATAACTCAAAAAACCTATTTTTTGAGTTGTCACACTTTTGGAGAAAGAGTGCGATATGATTTGATAAATATGCTATGGTTTCTTGCTTCCTATGAGTGGATTATTCGCGCTTCAAGTAGGTTTATGTTAAAGGCTGAATATAACTCGTTTGTGACTTACACTTCGAGGCTCTCAACTAGAAAGGAGACCATGAAATAAGTTTAACCAGACGCAAAAAATCATTTATATCAGAAAACAAGGAATTGACAATGGAGTGGTAGATTCAAATGCAGGCGATCAAAAATAAGCTCAATTTTATAAAAGGCTGATTGAGGGGAAGTCGTTTACATATTAAACACATTAAATGTAACTCAATTAGGATCCAAATGACCTAAATGTTCGTTCATCAGGAATCTAAGAAATTTCTTTTAGCAGATATCACGGTAAATGTTGGATTCCGATGTTGCTTTGAATCCGAAATAGAAAGTTTAACTGTTTTCCAAATTGGCAAGAATTCAAGGTTGATTTTTTTATCGAAACATATAGGCTGAAATGCCACTTGAAATTAACACGTGGCTCAAATGCACATGAGAACTAACGAACCCGAGTGCGAGATGCGTTCCTAATTCACTGACTCTATCTACTGTCGCACTATATATGGTTACTACACAATCACACTTAACTAATTAACATCTCATTCCAAAAATAACCGTGTCAACTAGGTTCTTGGAGATAAATATGTATTTTTCAAAACTTAAAGATATGACATAATAGATTTTATTCACACACCAATGTAAGAATTTAGGATACCGCTATCGCACACAAAATCCCAAAACTCCCTAGAAAATTAAATCGCCTTTTTAAAAGAGTAGCTAGGTACACTGGCACACATTAATGTAAGTAACAAGCGAGTAATCTTGGCGACTAAAGTTATTTAAATCAAGACCTGAGTGAAAGTATAGATCGCCCTGATAGAAGAAATAAGAGTTGATATGAATTGTAGCAGATATGCATAGCGATAAGTTCATCACTGGCAAATTTAAAATTGATAAACTATCACGCGGTACCTTTACGACCATTTTTTCTAAAAAGAAACGGTTTTTAGGAAATATCTTATATTGTCTATGATAGGATAATACGTCTGATAGTACCCAGATACTTAATATAATAATTTTCAATTTATTTTAATGTTACGAAAAATATTAATAGTTCAAAAATTGTTTATATTTTCTGTCGGTTATGGTTTTAGTTCTAATTAAGATATTATTTTTTTACTTTATTAAGCTTATATTATTTAAATACTACTTTATTTCGTATAGATATTTTCAGAATTTCTTTGTAAGCGCCATGTTTTACAAGTTTATCATACATGGTGTCCACAAAAGAGTGTCCCAGATTCAATGGTATATTAAAACAGTTTAATTTAGACTATTTACAACAAATCATATATCAGATTTAAGGTAAACTAACCTAGTTTTTCTTAAAAATGTTCGATATGTACCCCTTTAGTTATCCAGCACACATCCAATATAAATTCCAATTCTTCCCACACTTCCGTTAACAAGTCAGGAGCAATAGAAGCAATAGCCTCTTCATTTCTGTGTCCCAACTCTGCTAAATCATTAGGTAGCGGCGGAACGTAGACACGATCTTTTATAAAACCTCAATGGAAAGAATAGCATGGCTCTAACGGCGTTTAAATCCTCAGCCCAGCAATAACTCTTTAAGCTCCTGAGTCACCGTTTTGTATGTGGCACTGCAAGCGAGTCAATAACAAAGCAATTTTCGCGCATGCACTTATCTAAAACTGTTTGAGTTACTCTTTATTTGTGACCTTGAGCCAGCACTCTACAACTTTTACAGTTGATGCTATTAAAATTTATAACTCGGACATTCTTCTATGAAGACCCTGCATTAACTGCGTCGGTATATTTCGAAATCCTTATCAAAATCAGAACTATATTCTTTTGAGAAATTTTAAATGCTTTAATTTTATTTTGTATCCTATTAACTTTATAATTTAAAAAATGAAGTCTTTTGATGAAATATCTTTCATGTTGAAGAATCTAAAGTGATTTAATCTAATTTGGATTTTCTGACGTTTGATGGTTTTTAAATTGAATGATTTACAATAAAATATGTTATTCCATATACGAAGTTTAAAGTGATTTCTTTTAATATAGGGCTTCTCTAGCGGTTAAAATATGCAGCTGTACTATGACTGATTGTTTTTTCAGAAATTTCCATATATATTGTATATTTAAAGAACATAAAAATTGTGGATTTTTTCAAAATATCTGGGTCTCACATTTTATCTCGCGTTATAACTTTCTTTAAAGTGCTTGAACTAATTGAATAACGTATTAAAAAATGCATTGTTCGAGCATTTGTTCTATAAGTAATTAAAATATCCTAGATATGTTGTTTACAGAAGTCATATGGGATCTGCAATAGGTTATCGATGTAACCATTTCTTAAAAAAAAAAAAAAAAAAAATTAGTGATGGTCGATAGGGAAGTTTTTTTTATAAATTTTCTTGATTGTATGGACACCTCGAATTTTTTCAATTGTGTCAAATGTTTCTTACCATATCCGATCATATGAAGAATCCTTTGCGGGTGAAATGGAATAAGTGAGCGTTAATAAGGGTGTGGTGTAGTGGGCCAAAGTTTTTACTCTTCTAAGCTCCTGTAGGATTATTGTTCAAATATAACATATTTTCTTTCACAAGTTCTTTATTAGAACGATTAAATTAAGTTGAAAAAAGAAATAATAACTTTACAATCAATAGAGAAACACTCTCATGTTTTATAATAAGATCTTTACTTCGAACACCCAACATGAATGAACGTTTCGTACTTCATATCTCACGTTGACAAGTCCAACCTCACTTTACCAAGGTCCAGTCTCTAATGTGCAGAACTGCTCGCTAGCACATTCTCGAACTTTTTTTTTCTTTCCGTTCCTTACTAGGGGACGGGCGATCTTGCTGCTTCATTGTTCATTCACCCCACTATTTCTTCGAATGCCGAAATCCTCTATTGAGCACATCCTAAGGACACAGATAGGCATGCTACCTCCCCTCCTACATACATTTCAACAAAAGACTATTGTCCTCTATAGAAATACATGTTGAGTTCCCACGGTCAAACGTTTGCTGAGAAGGCTATGTTATAAGGGTTTTGGAGACTGAGTCATTATACTTTAACATGGGATATTATTTGTTTTTATATATTATATGGTGTATGTTACCCAGGAACATGCTTTTCGTATATTATCATAGGTCTCACACTGGCTCCCCTCTCTTCAAGGGCTCAAATTTATCGTTTTTCTGCATTTTTGCTTTTTTCCAGTTTGTCCTTCTTCCTACTTCCCGTTTTGTTTTAGGGATTCTCTCTGGGTCTCCTCTTTTTCTCTCGTCAACTTGGCTCCTTCCGGAAGGGACATCAGCCCTTTTCATTTCTCAGTTACCATCTTCCTATTTCTTAAACAACTTGTATACCGTCAACTGGGGCTACTTCGGTCCTTACTTTGGTCCATCCCATAAAAAAAGTGTTTATTATTTGTATTGAACAAACAAAACAAGATAATTTGGAGTTTTTGCCCTCGAAAAATATTTTATACCTTACTATAGGTTATTTGAATAGTTTGGGAGTAATTAAAATGTTTAGTTGCAACACTGGGTGTGTTTGTAAACAACTGTTTTCGTGTGTAAATTTTAACTTTGCAAACTTTCTATAGTGAAACGAACTGGATAAGAGCTACAAATAAGGCAAGTATCAAAATATTACCTTTAGTAACCTGTAACCCACGTGCGATCATAGTTTTTCCTTTAGCTTTTTATTTTGACAGGAAATGGTTACGTTTTCATACAGCTAACATGAAAATTAGTATTTCGGAGATTCTTTATGCCAGGCCTTTTTTGGTCGGAAAATAGCCCCACTTACTTAGAAATGCCTCTTATACAACCAAATCTCGTAAAACATGTTTTAAGTAACATTTTTTTCAAATGTTACTGCAGCAAAATGTTACATTAATTGTTTTTGTTCCAGTTGCAGAGGATAACATGACGAAAATTGTTTCTCGTTTCTTTAATATTAACAAATGGTTTATTGTGTTTAAATGTAAAAAAAAAAAAAAAAAAAAAAAAAAAAAAAAAATTGTTTATTTGCAGTGTTAATTTATTAGAAAATGCTGTTGCAAGGAGGTT
Organism: Maratus speciosus; assembly: GCA_963932465.1. NCBI lineage: Eukaryota > Metazoa > Arthropoda > Arachnida > Araneae > Salticidae > Maratus > Maratus speciosus. The sequence continues at coordinate 217,706,782 of OZ010797.1, read as the reverse complement.
TCAATAAAAAGTATTAATTTACATATGAAATGTATTTATTTTTTATGAAACTAAGTGAATGAAACAAAGAATCCGCCAGCAGGGGCTAATTTGTTCCAAAATTTTAGAAATAGTTAAAAAATAAATAAATAAAAAATTTCCTCTTTAAAACCACACAGTTTGCTTCATTCTTTCATGTTCATTATTTACAACTATCTATTGTTGAACATCTTGTTTGTAGATTCTGAGAAGTAATCGATGACTGTATCGATTGGTTTTTTTACGATAACGATTTTTTTCGATTGGTAAATTCTCTAAAATCTCCCATTACTAATATATTTCATACAGAATTTCAGTTCTGTTAAATGAAAAATTCCTAATGTGTTCATCTGAAAATGAACGCTGTTATCGGAACGGATCTTCTGTGTTATTAAACAAAACAAGCAGGAATGACCGAGCTAAGCTCAGTCAAAATTAGCTTTGTGTTTATCTCGATATATTATTCTCACTGAATCATTCTTGCTGTTTTAGATGCAATTAGCTTGACCCTGAGACATACTGACACAAAGTGACACACTAATCTAAAATTTTCGAACATGCGACCTAACACAATGCTCTTCTCGAGCCTTAAAACAATGGAATACAAAATTTAGTGAAAATCTTTAGTCGTTTTCTAAATAAAATAAGCTTGACCCACGTTATTTCAAAAATGACCCACTAACCGAAATTTATCGAACATATGACCTATTCCAACGGTTTTTTGGTACTGTGAAACGGTATAATAACAAAAATTATGAAAATCGTATCAACCTTTTTGAGATACAGTTAGCTTGACCCCGACCCATTATCACCAAAATGACCCACTAATAGAATTTTCTTGAGCATGCGACCCAGCCCAATGGTTTTATCTTCTCCAGAAACGGTGTAATACAAAGTTTTGTCAAAATCTTTTGAGCCGTTTTTTAGATACAGCTTGATCCTGATCCATTAGGACCCAAAATGACTCATTGATTGAATTTTCTTGAACATGCGACCCTGCCCAATGGCCTTATCATTTCCGGAAGCGGTATTATGCAAAACGTTGTAAAAATGTTTTGAACCGCTTTTTAAATACAATTTGCTGGACCCTGACCCATTGTGGTCCAAAATAACCCACTAATCGAATTTTCTTGAACATGTGACCTAGACCAATGGTCTTCTCGAGCCCGAAAACGATAGAATACAAAATTTAGTCAAAATCGTTAAAGCCATTTTTTAGAGACAAATAGCTGGACCCTGACTCATTGTGACCCAAAGTGACCCACTAATAGAATTTTCTCGAACATGTAACTTAGCCCAATTCTCTTCTCATGCCCAGAAATGGTGTAATATAAAATTTGGTCAAAATGTTTTGAGCATGTTTTTAGTTTCAATTAGCTTAACCCTGGCCCATTCTGACACAAAATGACCCACTAATAGAATTTTCTCGAACATGTGACCCATCCCAATGGTCTTTTCGTGCCCGAAAACAGTAGGGTGCAAAATTTCGTCAAAATCGTTAAAACCGTTACCTAGATAAACTTAGCTGGACCCACGGTGACCCAAAATGGCTCTCTAATCGAATTTTCTTGAACACATGACCCATCCCAATGGTCTTTTCGTGCCCGAAATCGGCTAGATAGAAATTTTATCAAAATCGATTGAGCCGTTCTCTAGATATAATTAGCTTGACCCTGACCCATTATGACCCAAAATGACCCACTAATCGAATTTTCTCGAACACGAGACCCATCCCAATGGTCTTTTCGTGCCCGAAAACAGTAAGATGCAAAATTTCGTCAAAATCGTTAGAGCCGTTATCTAGATAAACTTAGCCTGACTCACGGTGACCCAATAATGACCCACTAATAGAATTTTCTCGAATATGTGACTTAGCCTAATGGTCTTCTCGTAATCCTAAACTGTAGAATATACAGTTTAGTGAAAATCGATTGATCCGTTCTCTAGATATAATTAGCTTGACCCTGACCCAAAATGACCACCTAATCAAATTTTCTCGAACACGAGACCCATCCCAATGGTCTTTTCGTTCCCGAAACTGGTTAGTTACGAAATTTTATCAAAATCGATTGAGCCGTTCTCTAGATATAATTAGCTTGACCCTGACGCATTATGACTCAAAATGACCAACTAATCGAATTTTCTCGAACACGAGACCCATCCCAATGGTCTTTTCGTTCCCGAAAACAGTAGGGTGCAAAATTTCGTCAAAATCGTTTGAGCCGTTATCTAGATAAACTTAGCCTGACACACGGTGACCCAAAAATGACCCACTAATCTAATTTTTCGAACATGTGACTTAGCCCAATGGTCTTCTCGTAATCCAAAACTGTAGAATATAGAGTTTAGTAAAAATCGTTAGAGCCGTTTTTTAGATAAAAATAGCTTGACCCACAGTGACCCAAAAATGACCCACTAATCTAATTTTCTCGAACACGTGACCCATCCCAATGGTCTTTTCGTGCCAGAAAATGGTTAGATACAAAATTTAGTCAAAATCGATTCAGCTGTTCTTTAGATATAATTAACTTGACCCTGACCCATTATGACCCAAAATGACCCACTAATCGAATTTTCTCGAACACGAGACCCATCCCAATGGTCTTTTTTTGCCCGAAAACGGTAGGGTGCAAAATTTCATCAAAATCGTTAGACCCGTTTTCAAGATAAAATTTACATACACACACACACACAATTTTTGCTCGCATTATAGTATAAGATGTATCAAAAAGAACTAAGCATGTGTACGGTATAAATTAATTGGGGGTACCAATCATTAAAAATAAGTATGTTTAACCCTTTTGCTTCCAGCGAGGTGATAAAGAAGTACCCCAGTGGGTCCAGGGCTGAGGGACGTTCTATTCGCAAGTGTTTTAGATATTAAGCGCAATTCATGGAAAAAAATCATCTAAAATTTAGTTCTCAATTTTAATAATTTAAATTTAGCATATGATATCTACTTTCACTTTTCTAAGTATAAAAAAAAAAAAAAAAAAATCACAGAACGACAATACAGGGTGCTTTAAGAAGCGTCGCTGCATTATAAAAGAAAGAAATTTTTTTTCTTAATCTATGAAAAAATAATATAAACTGAAGAGGAAATATACGATAGCGTATTTCGAGTTACCCACGATTTCGAAAACAATTTTTTATCTTTAAAAACGACAGAAATCAATATATTTCGAGATTAAATAACGAATTTGTAAAATCAAAGTTTCTTTTGCTGTCACTGATTTTTGGAAACGTTTTCGAGTAGTTTTTATAGTCTATTAATCAGTAACCTATGAAAATATAATATAAACTCAAGAGCAACTATATGGTAGCCTGTTTCGAGTTACCTACGATTTCAAAAACCGTTCTTTATCTTTAAAAACGCCAGAAATCAATATATTTCGAGATTGAATGACGCATGTGTAAAATCAAAGTTTCTTTTGCTCTCACTGATTTTTGGAAACCTTTCCGAGTAGTTCGTATAGTCTGCTAATCAATTCCTATAGTCTATTAATCAGTAACCTATGAAAATATAATATAAACTCAAGAGAAACTATACGGTAGCCTGTTTCGAGTTACCCAAGATTTCGAAAACCGTTCTTTATCTTTAAAAACGCCAGAAATCAATATATTTCGAGATTGAATGACGCTTTTGTAAAATCAAATTTTCTTTTGCTCTCACTGATTTTTGGAAACGTTTCCGAGTAGTTTGTATAGTCTGTTAATCAATTCCTATAGTCTATTAATCAGTAACCTATGAAAATATAATATAAACTCAAGAGAAACTATACGGTAGCCTGTTTCGAGTTACCCACGATTTCGAAAACCGTTCTTTATCTTTAAAAACGCCAGAAATCAATATATTTCGAGATTGAATGACGCATTTGTAAAATCAAAGTATCTTTTGCTGTCACTGATTTTTGGAAACGTTTCCGACTAGTTTTTATAGTCTATTAATCAGCTCCCTCAAACCGGAATATCAGTTTCTTGGAGGCTCTCTATTCTCAGTTAAACATTTTCAGCCGCGTAATTGAATTTATACAAGCAAGAGTAACAAATTAATATTAACGTTAATATTTATATTGATGCTGTTAATTTTTCATGTTTCACTGTGAAACATGCCCATTGAACATGAGAATATTTACTTGAGAATTTTTGTTATCTCAAAAATCTATATTTCCTGATTTAGAAAACGATTAATACACTATAAAAGCTACTCGGAATCATTTCCGGAAATCAGCGGTGGCAAAACAAATTTTGGCTTGATAAATGCTTCATTAAATCTAACAAGTAATATAAAAATTTTGTTTTTAAAGTCAATTCCTACTTGGGTCATCAAAGAAAAATTTTGTTACATTAAAATATCTCAATTTGTTGATTTTCTATAAGCAAGTAGGTTTACAATGGAAGTCTATGGGAATTTGGCGAAATATTAGAGATACCGCCAAGTTGGCGTCACTTTTGGTGACTGATTTTGGTCGCCAAATTTGGCAATATATCGCCAAGTTGGCGACAAACTTGCCGGTATTTGGCGAAAGAACAGGTTCCCCCTATGGTAACCCCCCTTATAGATATGAAGATGCATTAAATGCTGTTCAATAACCAATGGGTGCCATTTTGTCTCCCATATAAAACTAAAATTAATTAATTAAATTTTAACTAATGAATTAATATTTGAAAAATCTCTATTAACATCAATTGTCATCCAGTCCAAGTTTTAAAAAAATTATTTCAACTTGATACACTGTTAAAAAATTTTCAGCATTCTGGCAGGTCATTTGACCGTTTTTTGAAAAACGGTTTCATAAACATAATTTAACTATATTCTGACCATAAAATGGCCAATAATATGGTCAGAATAGTGTTAAAATAACGGTTGTGTAACCGTTTTCGCAAAAAACGGTCAAATGACCTGCCAGAATGCTGCAAATTTTTAACAGTGTAGGATGAATAATACGTATTTTATTAACGATTGAAAATTTGAACAAGATATACTATAAATAAATAAATAAATATAGGGAGAGTGTGAACTAATAGTAGGAATTGAAAAAAGTATACTGTTTTCTGTGATTTTTCAGATGAAAAAAATCTCTTTTGGAATCATGGGGGTTTCTTAAGAGGTTATTATAAATATTTTCGTCCTTGTTTAGATTATAATTTCTTAGACTAAGAATTATTTGTCTTTCATATTGTGTATAACAACGTGTATTTTATAACGGATAATTTAAACAAAACCGAACTAGTCGGATGTACCAATCCCAAAACTTTCTTCTATCTCATACATGTTAATATTTCAAAAGTCGCTATCACAGTGAAAAATTAAATGGCAATCTATACTCATCATGATGATTCTAAAGCTGTGAAATTCCGTGCATTAGTCCTTGAGATATGACTATAGCTAAAATCGTGCAAATCCAGCAAAATTCAGTATAGCAATGCCCACTATTGGGCAATTTACACCAAAACCTAATAAGAAACAACTAACTGTCTCACTGAATTAGTCTAACTGAATCTGAAGTTTGGTGAAAATCCGTGTTTTAAGGTGTGTCCCAACGAAATAAAGCCACCGTAATTGTGTGCCGTAACTAGGCACAAAACGAACAAATAAGATTGAAACAAATATATTAACAAAGTCTATATAGAAATACATATTTAAAAGGAGTAACTCACTTCCAGCCCCACCTGGCCAGGAGAAAAAAGTAAATGTATAAAAAAAGAGGGGGGAAACTGTCCCGCCGAAATAAAGCCACTGCCAATATTAGTATTTATTGGTAACTACCGACATTCGAGCTGCTGAGTTCAACATGTTTATGAGGTCAGGAAGTCGTCAAGAACTTGTTCTGTGCCAGTCGAACTTTGTATGGACTTTAGAAGGTTGTATTTTCTATTTCTCCTGCTGTATTGCAATGGAAAGAAAACCCACCTCTCAAAGTTCGAGAAAGGTCAGATAACAGCTTTTAAGGAACAAGGTCTTTCACATAAAACAATATCTAAGCAAATCAAACGATCTAAAACCGTAATAGGCAATTTTGTAAATCAGGGCACTGCATACGGGTATAAAAAAAGGAGGTGTATCTGCAGAAAAATAACTTCCATTCAGGCAAGAGCAGTTTTACGTCGTCTTTCAGGAGGCGGTATTTCCCTAAAATAGTTGACCAAAGAGGATAACATCCCTCAGACAAAATCAACACTGTCACGAATTAAAAAACTTACAAACAACTTGCGATATAAGAAAATGAAACATCAGCACGCGTTGAAAGCAATCCACATGCAAAGGAGGGTCGACTGGGCCAAATGTAATCAAAACTGGAAGGACTAGGGACATCGTGTTACAGTCTCAGATGAGAAAAAATTAATCTGGATGGGCCAGACGGCATTGCTTTCTATTGGTATGACATGAGGAAAGAAGAGGAAATTTTCTCCAAAAGACAGCAAGGTGGAGGCTTATTAATAGTGCGGGAGGCTTCGGCTATGGAGATAAACATAACCTGGCTGTTCTTTCAGGCCTCATGAAGGCTTTCGATTACTAAGAAATGCTAGAAAATTATTTACTGCCATTTTCAAACAGAATTGGTAGACTAAGTTGGATTTTCCAGTAGGAAAAACCTCCATTCACGCAACAAAATCGTCTTGGGAATGATTTTTGGGGAATCGGGTGCATGTCACGAAATGACGTGCCCTTTTTCCAGGATCTCAATCACCAAGAAAATGTGTGTGGTATCCTCAGTAGGGCTGTATATGCCTATAGCCAGCAATTTCAGTCTGTGGCAAAATTGAAGGTCGTCATCATTGAGGCGGGGGAGAACATTGATGCTACTGTCCTCCAAGGAGTGGTAAATGGCATGCCACATCGTATATTCCAAGTCATATATAACCATGGCAGATATATTGTCTATTAACGGTAGTAGCTTTATTTCGGCGGGACACCTTTCCCCCCTCTTTTTTTAGAAATTATTTTTTTTTCGCTCCAGGTAATGCAGGAAGCGAGTTACTCCTTGTAAATATGTATTTGTATATAGATTTTCTTAATACATTTGTTTCGTTCTTATTAGTTTGTTTCGAGTCCAATCACAGCACACAATCATGGTGGCTTTATTTCGGTAGGACACACCTTAGTTTTTGCTATAGAGCTATTGCGGAAATCGTGAAAAATTCACCATAGCATCTCCACCCGTTGAGCGATTTACACCAAAAAGTAATCAGCACCAGTTTATATCAGGGGCTAACTGAATTTAAAGTTTTATTAAATTCCGTTCTTTAGTTCTTGAGATAGAGCGCCCACAAAATTTGTGTCACATACATACAGACAGAGTCATAGAATCTGAGACAGACATTTTATAAAAACGTGTTTTTCGGGTTCTCTGACCCCTAAAACGTGTAAATAGGTCGAAAACCGGAATTCGAAAACTTTCATGAATCCAATACTTTCTTCTTGTATAGATAGGAGAAAGTAAAAATCATGTGTCCAACATAGATTATTAAACATTTTTCAACACATTCAGAATACTGTAACAAAATTTTCCATTTTATTAAGGTTAAAGATTATCTCTAAATAAACTATTTGAAAAACGCATAACGCATTTGAAGACTCATTTTCTACTATTACTATCGATAGTCGGAAATATATCCGATTTCTTTTGTGCATCCCTGTATTTATAGATTTGTATGTATACTACGGAATATGGTAAACGTTAGTTAATTTAAACGAACAGCACAGTTGACAATTTCCATGCAGCAATTTCCGTGAATGAAAGGATGTACTTGAGAACTTTTGTGCAGCCCTATGTATGACCTATATCGAATTTATGCATACCAAGTAATATTTAAGAAAATATTTCGATTTAAAAACGCATACCGCAATTGAAAATGCACTTCCAGAAATTATTGTTAATAGGCTTCAACAGTCCAATTATTGTACAATTGTTTCTGTAGCCAAAATTTTTGTGTTCTCCTGTTAATGAATGTTAAACTGTATGCATAACCTATTCTACAGACAGCGCTGTGTAGAACACCTCATTTATGTGTATAAATTTCAGTATGTTTAAAATAGTGTAAATTTATTAATATGTAGAGAAAACGATTTTTGCCCATAGGCCATAATGTAATTATATAATAAATGCCTTAATGTTTGGCCATAATGTTTTTTTGAGTGTCCCTGAAAATGAACCGTAACTGCTACACACTTAATTTTCAATAATGAACATGCCATTGTGATAGATACCCAATGACATCTCTGAATTCTATGGCATTTGGGCTGTATTTAGGCAAGTTACAGCATGGACAGAGAGACAGAAAAAACGAATTCATAAACACATTTCAAATTTGTTGAAATGTGTTAAACAGTAGAAAGAAAAAAAAATAAAATTTCTCTGTTTGCATGAATTTACTGTATCGATAGTCTAAATAGCATATTTTCCAATTAAATCTTGTTTTACTTAAGGTTCTAGATTGAAAAATTTGCGGAATAATTCCCGGAAGCCTTTAACAATTCCTCATTAGGAACCTGCGTATCTTCAGTAATTGACATCCTTCGATTAGCTTTGTTAAAATGGAATGTTACATTGAAACGTAAGGCATGTCTATCGCTATCTGTTGAAATATACTAGTCCATATGCACATTGTGAACTAATACAGTTTGAATATGAGTTCTCGCTTTAATTATATCCCTATTAAAACTGCTATTTCTAATTTTCGAATAGTTTTATCTGAATGCCATGTAATCGTCATATATTCAGTTCGTGACTTCATAAAATACCTATTTGATTTTCTTTAAATACTATTTAAATAAACATTTTGTTACGTACAAATATTTATTAATATTTAAATAATTTTTTATTTGAAATTCTCTTCCTATTGACAGAAAACTAAAATGTTATTTTGAAGCGATATTTGGCTTTTTTATAGCATTCCAACATAGTTGAAAAGTGTTTATGAATTCGGCTTGTCTGTCCTTCGGTCCGTCTGTCCGTGTTCTAAATCAATTAAATATAATCCGATCTCCCTGAAAGTAATATATTTTACTGGGGTTTACTATTGCTTGTTCAGTGTTGAGAGCGACGTTTGTAGCAATTACAGTTTGTTTAGGGAATTAAAATTCATTAAAAGAATTCCAATACATTACGGTCAACGTGCAAAAGTTGTTTGTGGTGTATTTTAATGATATTATACTATTTTAAATGCATTGAAATTTATTTATATGACTAGTGTGCATAGAGTTTATCGTTCATTTTCACGGGGATACGAAATAATTCCATTCTAAAAAGTCTACAATACTGCCCATGAGCAATAATTGCTGGATGTGCGTTTTCACTTATTGTACTCGCTTTTAAATGTAACTATTGTTTTGCATATTACTTAGAGAATTGTATTCTCTATTATGATTTATATATATATTATAACAATCTATTGATATGATTTATTGATTATAAATGATAAATTTTATCATTTGTGATGATTATAAATTGTATAGATCATATACAGAACTGCACGAAAAATGTAAATATATATATATATATATATCCGTTTATAGTCAGAAATTTCTGAAGGGGAATTTTCAACTGTACTATGAGTTTAGATGAACTAACTTTTAGCATACTATGTAGTATACATTCAAATCTATGGCCCTTATCATATACATGGCTGCACAAAAATATTCGGATATTTTTCGGACTATTGACGGCAATTGCAGAAATTTTATTTTCAAATGCATTATGCATTTTACAAATAGTTTAGTTAGATATCTTTCACCTTCATAAACTGAGCAATTTTGTTGCATTTATTCTAAATAGGCTGGAAAGTATTTCATAATCTATTCTAGACACATGATTTTTTCAATAGAAAGTTGAAAAATTATTGCACAATTCACCTTGATTTTTAATAAACATATATAAGATACGCAAAATGTAAAAACATTGCTTACAGGTGCCAAGTAAAATAAAATCCTTTAAAAAAAACATTAAAGTCATTTAAAATTCATAACGTTTTCGACCGACACTTACTCGGTCATCTTCAGTGAAAAACTAACAGCTGTTCTGTCTCCGCGTCTCTAGCCTTGTCCGGAACAGACCATTTCATTTCAAGGGTGGATTGGAAAACTGTTACCCCCCTTATTTTCCAATCCACCCTTGAAATGTTCTGTTCCGGACAAGGCTAGAGACGCGGAGACAGGGCAGCTGTTAGTTTTTCACTGAAGATGACCGAGTAAGTGTCGGTGGAAAACGTTATGAATTTTAAATGACTTTAATGTTTTTTTAAAGGATTTTATCATACTTGACACCTGTAAGCAATGTTTTTACATTTTGTGTATCTTATATATGTTTACATGATTTTTTGTTCTTGTTAAATAAAACCTTCGGATTTTAAACTAATATAGTATAATTAACGAATTCAATTTGAATGCTAAATAAAATATTCATCTTATTAGTACTTCGAATTCATTAATTATTTTGGATCGACATTTTAGAGTTAGATTAATTCATTCATGTAAGCCTAATGTAATAACTTTATTCAAAGGGATTGTCAGGTTTCTAATATTAATAAACATATACCTATTATATGTTTGTAAAAATTACTGTTAATTAATTTTACTTTCTTAGTGTTTTGTGTTCACTGTCTGTTTTCGAATAGCAAAACCCTCTCTGCTATTGCGCATACGTCAGGTCTGCTTTGATTTTATCAAAATAGGGGTAAGTGGAGTTTGTTTAACTGCATTTTTTAAGCATGCGCTTTTGAGGAAATTATATTGATTTATGCAAAAAAGTTTTTGTAGTTACTATTTATAAAAAATGGAAACGCTTAAAATTTTTTTTAAAGTTATGCAACATTTTGCTTTTTGCGAAACAAAATTAGTTTTCATTTTTTAAATTGATCATTTCTTTTAAAACAGGAAGCAATTTATTCAAAGACGGGATTGTTTTCTCCTTGACATAAAAATCGTGTACAGTTTGTCTAATAACGCTGTAATCGAATTAATTTATACCTGTTTTCTTACTACCGCTACAGAAATATTTATTTCTAACGAACTAGCCATTTTAACACTAAATATAGAAGTTTTAATTTGAATTAAAAGGAGATATTAATAGAATTTTAAACTTTGATCGGAAGTAAAAAATAACAAATATGTAAGCACCAATCTTAGTGACAACGCAGACGAGAAGGTCGAAGCAGAACTTCGGAAAATGCCCATCTCAGCGTAACACCCCTTTGGATATTAGAATTGTCCCATAGTGCTGGGCGCAACTTTCGAAAACGAACAGTATCTGTATATTAGAATCTATGCACTTCGGTTAGAAAAAATGTTTTCCTTATCTTTGGGATTAGAATGAGTACTATTGTATTTATATGTGTATCGTATGAAAGGCTCTATTGTATAACAGGCAATGCCAGAAGGGATGTTATCTAGCGGAATTTGGATAATATAATAGGTAGCGAGAAACAAGGATGATGAAAAAGTATAATACCCTGTGATGCCTGGTCAATAATCAAGCGGGGAGAAAAAAAGAAAAATCACGTGTGGTCGGTTGTGGAGATACCGGGGGAGACCCCGTAGAATTTTGTATAGAGAAGAAGCAGTGAGAGAAAAGGATAGAGTTCAGTCTGGAGTCTTGGATTGGACGTGAAACGTGTAGTTGGGAGTACGTATGTACGAGAGTTCAGGAGATGCCTGTGTGGTTATCAAATTGAGTAAGCCTCTGAGTACGAAACTGAGTACGATCACTCGAGAAGGAAATAATATAATTTAATTATATAACCCAGCACGTAGATAATAGATTAATGTGTAAGTTAACGTTGAGCTGGATCTGCTGTATCAGTGCCTGTAAAAAGTATTTTTAATGTAAGTGTGTATTAATGTAAATATTTTGTAAGTAAACCATCCATTAATACGTTGAATGCCACGTCAGCCACCGGTGACTGACACTGATCTTTCCGTTTAGGCCCCGTCGGTCAGCGGTGACTGACAATTATAGATTCTGCAACTGGAGTCTTATTTCGTGGATTAAACGGAAATACAGACAAAATAGACTTGGCATTCAGCGTGTTAACATTTAACATTTTTTAAAAAGATTGGCAAAATTCGGGTTTCAGGAAGTGAGATTTGTTGTCAAATGGTGACGATATAAACAGTCTTAAAAACATATCTATGAACTTTTTTACTTGTTTATGTATGTATTTTTCAAAACACCACTATTTACATATATTACATAATACAGGTACATCTTGTATTTGTATATAAAAATAGATATTGGCTTCTTTAAAAACGTGTATAAAATTTGGAAAAAGAAGTTGCTTATGAGTATGAAACAGTGAATAGGTTGCCAGAAAATTAAGTATGTAAATTTTCTTTCTTTTCACTAGTGTCATTTTCTTTAAACTATTGAAAAGCCTTATAACAAACAAGCACCTTTAATATTTTTTAATCCGAAAGTCTTATTTCACAACGTTATTAGTCACGCTCGGTCTTTTTGCCCCGGCCACTCAGCATACAAAAATGTAAAATAAGAAACATTCCTCACTTAATATTCGAATAAATTTAAATTTTACTTAAATTGTACATTTTGTTCATGAGATTTGGAATAATGGAAAAAAGCGAAAATGAACTGACATTAGGGGTCTTTGCGCAGACTTTTCCACCAGTTTCAACTTTGCTTGTAAAAATGTACCTGAGGGGAAAAACAGAGATTATTTTTACTTCACTATGGTGGTGGAGAAATATTTAAAATCAGCTACATGGTAATTCTCCATTCCATTTTTAAGGGGATATGAGTTATCAGAAGATAATTTACATGGGCGGATAAAAAAGACCGACACGCGACTACTGCCGGGTTAATAAAGCTTAATTTCTTTCATAATTCATGCATATCTTTAATTCTATGAAACTACTTTCTATGAAAGTACTTTCTACAGGGTGTTTCAAAAGTCGCTTGACATTTCCCTGAAAAGTGATTGTAATAAAGAACTTGTTAGTACAAATAAGAAGTACAAGGTATACTCAACACATTTCAATTTGATTATTCTCGTCTAAGCGTAGGCTACACTTTTCTTGGGTGGCCCAAAAGCGTAGTCAGAGGTGTTAAGTCAGGAGAGCGTGAACTGCAACCTAATCACCTATCCTGGAATTGTTCATCGAGAAAGTCCTAGAAATTTTTGTCTGGGGTTTATGAAGTCGTAGGTGTATGCAGTGAAGATCCACACAATTGAACAACTAAAATGGCAAATAATTGATGCAACAGCACAAATAACACCACATTTGCTTGCAGATGTCTTTCACTATATCCAAGAAAGGTGGAGCCTATTCTTAGACTTGCAGTCAGATACATTATTATGCATTTATCATAAATTGTCCTTCTTATTTGCACTAACAAGTACATTATTAAAAGTACTTTTCACGAAAATGTCAAGAGACTTTTGAAATGCCCTGTAAAATTCTGTTATTTATGATAACAGTTTCTAGCAATCTGAATTTCACTGTACAAGGGAATAATATTAGACCATTTCGACTACATAAAATCTATGATACAAAAGCAGTAAACATTGGTAATTTGTAAACATTCTATTTTATTTTATATAATTAATAATGATTTAAAGTTGTTTCTGATACTAACAACAACAAACAAGTTCGTTAATAACTTTTACGCCAAAATGTGTTCAACATTATATTGCTTGAACTTACGATCAAATATTTTAAATAGCAAAATATTATACAAAAAAAGAGAATAATTTTTATTTCTTTACAATCTATTATTTTTTTTAAGTATTTAATACGCAAGGGGGAAATTTTAATAATTTTAAAGGAAATTAGTTTTAACTTTAATCATCTCTTAGATATTACCGTTTATTTATACAGATTTCATTTTTCTGAATATTTTATTTAGTATATCTATTTTCTAAGTTTTTAAGTGTGTCATATTTACCACAATAATTGCATTCCTATATTTCGAAATTCCCGATCGTAAAAGGATATATTTGTCTAAGAATTTTTCAAATGCTTCAGCTTTACATATTATCCTAATAATTTAAAAAAATTTACATTCAAAAGTAAATTTCAATTTAAAAGATTTTAAAATTCTGCAATTTAATTTTGGTTTCTGGTTATTGATATTTTTAAAGTGAAAATTTTATATTAAAATAATTAATATCTTTTATGATTTAAATGTTGCTTTTTTGTTTTGGGTTTTCTCTTACGTTTATTATATACAACTGCATCTTTTAAACATTAAATAAATTGGTTTATTTTGAAATTTCGGTACATATTAAAATTTGAAAATCATGCAACATTTATGAGTAATAAATAACATCTGAATTAAATCTGCTCCATTGCATTTTGTTTCAAGATTCAGTTACCTTTAAATAATTGAATGAATACAAAACGTTAATAGCTTTTGAGAAACGTTTTTACATGCTCTAAGTACAGTAAAACCTCCCTAAAGCGACCACGTGCCGTTCCAATGAAAATTGGTCGCTCCAAGAGGTGGTCTCTTAATGAAGGTCATGTTTAAATCTAGATTTTAATTGTTGAAAAAAAGGTAACAATTAATGTTACTAAAATTTATTTTTCACATTAGGAAAAAATATGAAAACTTATGAAGTATCAAAACAAAAGTTAATTGCATAAAATAATTACTGCACAGTTTAAAAATTAAAAACATTGATGTTTGCTTTGATTTTACGGTTCTATCTTTTATAACATTTATTTCCAAGTCCTTTCGAAGTTCAGTAAATAAATGCAATTTTTTGTTTGAACGAGAACAAATAATGACGATTTCATTAATTTCTCTATTTCTTTTAGAGTATACTGACAGAATAGAGCAGAGGAGTTCATTGACGTCATTCTTAATTTGTCATCAGAATTAAATTCATTACCTAAAAAGGCACAAAGGTGTTTAAACACTTAAAAGTTACCGGTATAAAAAAAATTTTGAACTTAGTTTAGAAGTTTGATGAATAATGTGCTTTCAGGAATTATTTTTCAAATAAAACCTTCTTCAAGCGACCAGAAAAAAACGGAATTTGTTTCATTTTTTTAAAGAAATAGGTCACTCATGGAGGGAGTTCAACTGAGATGGTCTCTGAATGGATGTAAAATTAGTACTGACCCTATGGGAAAAAATTTCGTTCCATGAAAAAATGGTCGTTCAGAGAGGTGGTCGCTTAATGAAGATTCTCGCGCAGGGAGGTTTGACTGTATTTATATTAGGTTGAGCAAAAAGTTCTGGGAAATTTTTAATCTAATAGTTTACAAGTTCGCACAGTTGGACGGCATCGAAATTTCCCAGAACTTTTTGCTCAACCTAGTAATAACCAACATAAGTTATAAAGAATTCTTATGAATCACTGAAATAGATTATCAATTCCGAAAATTAGACAATTTTGTATAACTAACTTAGGATATCAGAACAGCGTATGTACTAGAAATTTTTATTAATGGAAAATTCGAAACAAAACGATAAAGACTCGCGATTTATCGATTTAACTCGCAGTTCTTCAATCAGTACGAGGGGTGCTGAAAAGTTCCTGGCTTCAATTACTTACACTTGAAATAGAAAAACAAAATATTGCTTATTTGAAAGTTTAATATCTTTTTATGCAACTCTAATAATATCAGGTGTTTCTGATTATAAGAATTTTTTTCTGCTGAGGGTGAAAGCTGAGATAGCATGGGCACAAGAAAGTTTTTGGTCTTTGGAGTTACGAGTCGTCATGAAGTTTTTGTTTCTACAGGGGAAGTCAGCAAAGAACGTTCACGCTGAGATGTCACAAATGCTGAGGATGTGACCTGGATTACATCTATGATCCAAAGAACACCAAAGAACAGTAAAAAAAAAATGGCGCCATAGGGGATCCTCGCGGCCGAAGACGTTTCGCACACAGAAATCTGTCAAAAAGGTCATGGCGACAGTTTTCTGGGACAAAGACGGTATTCTGTTAAAGGACTACCTACTTCAGGGGTGTAGTATTACTGGAGAATATTAAAATAACATGCTGGACAAGTTGAAGGAGAGAATCAAGCCGAGGGAAGTTGACCAATGGGATTTTTTTCGTTGCATGACAGAGCACCCGCACACACGTCCTATGTTGTGGCTGCCAAATGAGGACCCTGTGCTTCCAACTGGTCAATTATCATCCCTATTCACCAGAACTAGCCCCTTCAGACTGTTATCGAACTTGAAGGAACACCTTAAGTGTCATCATTTTGAGGACATCGAAGATGTCAAAGAGGCTGCTGAGAGATGATTTCAGGACAAGTCAAAGGAATTTTATTTCAGAGGACTAGAAAAGCTACAACAACTTTGTAACAAGTGTATCAGTCTCATGAGAGAATATGTTGAATAAATGTGTAATTTCTTAATTCTAGCTATATTCTTTCTAGTCAAAGCCACGAATTTATCAGCACCCCCTCGTACATCAATTTTTCACTTCGCATCTTCACACAAAAGCTACAGGCGCACACAAGAAAATGGTAATCTTGCGAATGCTTCCTTTGTATAGTTTCGGTATTACAAAGTATGATTGCATTCGGAGCCATTACCTAGTGAATTTTTAACTACTTTTGAAATTTTGTACGGTTCAAAATTTACTGTTTTTAGGGTTTCGTTCATATGACGAAACACTATTCGTCTCACTCATCTGTCTGTCTGTCTGTCCGTCACAGAGCCCCTTCTCAGAAACTATATATGTTGGAGACTTGGAATTTTGCATACTTATAGCTAAATACCTCATATCAAACGACAAGTCATAAAATTTTGAAAAAGTTGTAATCAACGGACGTTATTAATTAAAAACCCCCAATTACAAGATTGGAAAGGCATTCATAATTCAACAAAAGCATGGATTTTTTATCAAATTACAAAAACGATCTCTTCCACGGATTAAAAATAGGTGTCATTTTAACAGCAAATAAGGACTGGCGATTTCTTTAGGTACGATTATTTTTTTTCTACGCATCCCAGACATTCGAAAGTAGTACCACAAGACGTAGAAAAAAATCAGCTTTCAGATATTCTAAAAATTATCTCTATCGTACCATAAAAACTCGAAAATTCGTTAAAAATCGAGAAAAAATCTTTTATTTTCCTTCATTTGTGAAGGTGTCAAATGTCTGATGACATTGAATTTTCGGCGATAACGAGAGAATATAAAACAGGTCCGTCTTGCGGTCAAAAATGTACTCAAAATTTTTATACAGGACCAAATTTTTTTTAAATATCAATTTTTACAAAGATACAATTTTTATGCCACCCGACGTAAAATTTCATTCTCTTTCAGAATATGTCTTTATTTTTTAATTTCGACGATCGGAAGCAAAGATAATTACATTTTCGTTAATTAATTCCAGAATTTCATTTTATGCACAGCAGGCCACGTGACAAGAAAAAGAGATAATTTTTTAGACTAGAGTTTGATAATCGCAGTACAAACTTTTTTAACTATTGATTTTACAAATTTGGTTCTTTCGCATTCGAATGTTATTTCGTACGCTGATTCATAAAATCTAAATTTAAGAAAAATCGGACCACAACTTTCAGATTTATGAAAAGATTTATTTTTAAACTTATAAAAGAGATACTTTTTCGCACGGATAACTGATGGTATTTTGTTAAAATTAGGAAAACTAAAGAACCGATCGCTTTTAAACTTTGACATACTTTATAACACATAAGAATTTTATAAATTTAAAGTGAGTTGAATTTTCGTTTGGGGGAGGGAGGTGCCAACGAGTGCTTCGTCAAAAACCACCACCCCCTCGAGTTATATATCTAGTGATAGGTTGTTTAACGGAGTTTCGTTCAAATACAGTTTTGTTAGGAATAGAGCGCGCTCACTAGTGGTGAATATCGAAATAACAGAACCCGATTTTGTTAGAATTAGGAAATCTAACATGGCGATCTGTTTTAAACTTCAAGATAGTTTAAAACAGATATATATTAATTATATATTAATTAGTAATTTTAGATAATTTTTCATCACACATGATGAAAAATTATAAAAAAGAATGGCGTGTCACATTTCGGAGGGGGGTGGGGGATCACGAACAAAATTACGAAATATAACAAGGCGAATCTGTTTGGAACTTTAAGATAGTTTAGGAGGGTTTACCATAATTTAGAAAGGGTTCCATGGCGATAAATGTACTGGACGTTTTGAAAGAAAGTGTTTTGAAAGGAATATTAAACGAAACCCTCTGTGCAATCTGTGATAACACTTACCCACTTGCTTCCAGCAAAGAAGGTGCATTTCTAACACCAACCTTTGTTCATATATTCATTTTTGAAGCACAGGTCATTTTTCGACACCCTATATTTAATATTAATTTATTTAGTTGTTATACACGTAACTTTTGACGTCTCAAACTTAACGCAAAGAAATTTTGCCTAGAGTAACGTTTGAGTAGTTTTGAGAGTTTTTCTTATATGCAGGGATATAAGAAAATCCATGAGAAGATTAAGAATTTGAAGCTAAAATTGTAATGAGATTTTTGACCTAATTATTAATCGATGTTCCCTGCAGAAAGATATCGTCATTAAGATAATAAGTTCCATTCTCACTAAAATTCAGCTTTGTGACTGTGGAGTCCAGATTACAAATATATATCAGTTTACAAGAATAGTTATTTGTTAGCAAATAAGTTTACTACTCGAAAACAAGTGCTATTACAATATTTCAAAAATGCGAATTTGTAATGAAATCTAACTATTTTGATTTAAATAAGTTTTTTAATCCATTTTCTGAAGAACACTCTGGGAAAATTGTAGATGACGCAGTGCTCAATACTTGGCAACCTGTTAGAGATTAGCTGCAGAAATGAACGTTTGTTTAATCACTAACTAGTAATTTATATATATTTAATTATAATAATTTACATTTATAGACTGGGAGGCAACGTCACTTTTTTTAAACCAATTTTGGAGACTATGATTTTGATATATATGATAGATGAGATGTGCTGAAATTACCAGTTAGCTTATTCAATATGCACACCTACTGTAATTTGAAATAACCATTAACCGATAATTGATGTTACTGTGACAAGGTTCATCGCGAGTAATCGAATTGATTTTTCATTTTACCTTACAGAGAAGAATGCTATGTTGCTATGACAAAACTCGCGCTGGCAGTTTCCTTATACACACCATCTTATCTATCATAAGACAAAATCATCGTTCAAAATTTTTAAACCTACCCTATTTCTACTGCCTTGGGCCGATATTTCTCATTTGCAATACCCGCCGCAATATTAGCCATCTCAATTTTTTGGCGAGTTTGAAGACGATCCGTGCATAATTGTGACTTTTATCGTGCGGATAAAATTTAGTACACACACACACACACACACACACACATATATATATATATATATATATATATATATAGTAAAGTGGGGACAGATGCCGCAGTTTTTCTTTTCTTCTTCTAAAATGTAAAATGAAGCAAAAAACAACGAACTAAGTACCAGAAATCATTGATCAAACCCTTTAGAATCTAATTTCTATGTTAAACAAGTTAAAACCTTCTTAATAAAGTAGGAATAGTTATTTTTCCACAGGTCCTTTTTTAACATCATTTTTATGTGCTGGATAAGATGCCGCATGGGGTGTGGGGCAGATGCCGCATGGAAAAAAATGCTAGGCTCTTTATATTTATTCAAGCAAATCACATTTTTATTTTCTCAAACTACTTAAAACGAAAATAAATAGCAGTAAACTTACAAAAGTTATATATATCACTAAATTGTGCAAAGTTTAACGAAAATGCAAAAGTGCAATCTCTGTAAACAAAACTTAAGACAAAAAGTGAAAATGAAAAGAAAATAATTTAAATTTAAATGAATGGATAGCATAATTCCAAAAAAGATATAAATCACTGGTTTACATCCAGACGAAAATTGCAGTTTGCTCTTAATGTAAGTATTAGTTCTATTCTATTTAGACCCTAGTCTGCTTATTTTTGGCCTTTCTTCTCATTCTTTGATTTCGTATTTCCATTCGCCCACAATCATACCACGCTACCCGTTGCGAAAGTAAAGTAAGCGTTTTTCATGCAGCTATCGATTGAATTTGTGCACTGAATCCTGTCCGCTTTAGCCTTTGCTCCTTGATAAAACTCCGGTAACTCAACATATGCAGAGTTATCAAATTCCAATCCAGTTCTGCCATCAGAATCCACAAGAGGAACAATTTGCCCATTGTCGGAAGATGACTCATATTTTAGTTTTTACCTCCAGGAAGACGTTTTCAAGTTGATCTTTCCCTTCCTTTTTTTACACATTTTACTTCCGCCAAGTTGTCGTTCTTTGACGCTTTCTATTTTTTTTTGTTTTTCATTTCATTCTTCTTTTTTATTGTTTATAATATCTGTGCTTGTGATATTTGCATCCTTTTACTTTCTCTTACTTGAATGTATATGTCTTTTGACCATTTGGGTAGGAGATATTTTGTTTAACAGTTTAGATGGTGAGAATTGTAAACGGCCTACGTTTTCCTTATTCACCAACATTGTTGCTCAGAATATTTTTATAAGTAGCAGAATGCGCTAATATACATTCATTTAAATGTAAGTTCTACTTAAATAGAAGTGATGAATTTATATAACCGAAAAACAAAAATATATTTTGCGGCATCTGTCCCTCAACCTTGGTGCGGCATCTGCCCCATAGTGGTGGGTAAGATGCCGCGCCGCCATTTTGTGACATGTGAGCTACGCGAGAGAAAGGCAAGCACATGTCTGTATGCTACGAGGATCTAGTCTACAGTTGCAATCGATTTTGGGATGAAATCTCTGTTTATTTTTTTAAATATGTAATAAAACTTCATTAGAATAATTTTAACAGCTTACCACGCAGGTTCGAGCCATAAAAACTGGCATAAATATTTAAATACTGACAATTAAGCGGTTGAAATGCATATAACACATCACACAGCACAGAGGAACACAACGAACTTCTAAAATTGGTCTAGGGAACGCTAGTGTCGCCTACACAATCTCTGCGGCATCTGTCCCCACTTTACTACACACACACATATATATAAACTTTTTAGGTGGAGGTGGTTTTGCGTTCCTGGTGTCATATAATGAAAAGATATGAAGGATTTTTTCAAAAGTCACACCATGGTAACGACTGCAATAGGTAGTATGTCTTACGAAATCTACCTAAAAATAATAAAATATCATAAGATTTATTTTTAGCATTTACAAATGTTTTCAGGTACAGTAAAAATATTATCTGCATAGCGAAGCATACAATTTACTCGTTTCTAAATTAAACGCGTATTACTTTCTTTATTAACGATGTTGAATTGTGAAATTTGGGGAATAATTACTGGAAACGTATTTTAAATCCTCATTAAGCAGACGTTGTATCTTCGGTAATTACGACAGTTTGGACAGCTTTGTAACATGGAATTTTAAATTAAGACGTAAAGGCGTGTGAGAACGTAATATGTTGAAATACATATCCCCATTTATTAACAAATATAGTTTAAATGAGAATTCTTGCTTTCATTATTATCCGTATTAGGAATACTATTTCACACTTTAAAATAGTTTGCTCTAAACGGTATTTAAACAATAGACATGAAGTTCTTCAGAAGTTCCAGACTTAATAAAATATGAGGTTTTTTTTTTTTTTTTTTTTTTATAAGATTTTAATGAAATTTTCCTTGCAATTAATATTTAATATTTAAATGAACTTTTTTTTAAGTTTTCATAAATTTACTAAATGAAACTTGTAGAGGGATTTGCTTATGGCATTTGATGTTTCCAGTTAAATATTTACAAAATTGAGATAAAAAGAAAAAACTACCCAAATGTTTTGGTTATTATTATGATTGTTTACCTAATTGTTATTTTTTCTTGGGAATTTTCAATAACACTAAAATTTTTATTTAAAAGCCTTCAAATTTAAAATCCCTTGTTTGAAGCAAACATTTCCCTTTTCGATATATATAATCAAAAAGCATATATTCCAAGTAATATTTAAATCATACAGAAAGTTATAAAAATTTTAAACTAATAACACTAATAACCTTCTATACTAATTTTAATTTCTAAAAGGTTTAAATTAAAACTTTAAAAACAGTACAAATAGGTATATTTGGCTGTCTACCTGTTTCGATTCTACCGGAGTCATTTTCAAAAAAATAAAGATATTCTACAATTGCACGGTCTATGAAAAGCAGATTTTCAATTCTTGACGTACACTTTCATTTTATACACATTATTATTATTTCTTTTTACTCTGATGTTTATTTTTTTCGAAACTACTTAGTAATTTGATCCATAGTTTTGGTAAGTAAAATGATGCTGCATCGTTACATATTGAATTTTTGCTCGTTACAATCTCTATGATTTCTCTTATAATGGATAAAATTCAATATGTAACGATGCAGCCTCATTTAACTTCCCAAAATTATCGCTCGAGTTACTCAATGGTTACAAAAATAAAAATAAACATCCAAGTAAAATAAATAATAACGTATATAACACGAAACAATATGTAAAAATTTAATGATAGCATTTCATTAGGCTATGCAATTTTAGAATATTTTTATTTATTTGTTTTGAAAATGTCTCGGGTAGATAAGAAGCATGTAAATAGTCGAATAAACCTATTTGTAATGTTTAGTTCTAATTTACACCATTGAGCAATTAAAATTAGTATATGGGGCATTCTCGCAATCTTTTGACTTTTCTATATTTTTCTGTCCCTGAATAATAATTTTTGATGCACCCACAGAATATTTTTCAACTTTTTTCTCCTGCAGAAGTATGCTAGAGAAGGAATGGCTAAAATTTTTTGACAGGAAATTTGCTGCAGAACTTAAATCAGCATTTAAATATCAATTTCAATCATCATGGATTTATTGGTAGTCTTACCGTCCCGAAGGTTTATTCCAGCACATTTCTAGGTAATTTTTTTTTTATTTAATCCAATGTAAATAACTCTTTCTAAAAATAAATTAACATTGTTGCCATCACTTAGTCTTAACATGATTTGCTTAAAAATAGATGGTAATTTTCCTTACCGTCCCATTCTAACCATCCCGTTTTTTCCTATACCAGGGTTGACGAACCTATGGCACGCGTTCCAGAGTTGGCACGTAAGCTAATGTTTCTGGCACACGAAAAGGTTTAATTTGGTGTTCGTTATACAGATAAAATCCATTTTTATAACCAATAAAATTTTGTTCCATACGAGCAGATCGCAAATAATGCAATTATTTTTTGCATCAATTACCACATGACAAATCAGACCTGTCATGCTATGCAGCGTTTTCGACACGTATTTTGCCTTTCTGTATGAATTTAAAAAGCTGTGATTTCGTTTGAGAGTCATTGCAATAAAATGGCAAATGGTTCCAATTTAGCTATGTATATTTGTGAAAATAACAAAATATGAACCAGATACAAAGCATTTTTTATCGAACGTATGACAGCCAAAATTTCATCAATACGTTATTAGTACATTGTTTAATGCAACTTGGAAAGTTATAACCGAGATGTTGAATTAATAATAAGTTAAAATTTAATGAAATAAAATCTCGTATTTTTTTCCCTTATTACAATACATATCGCATCAATGAATCCTATTTACGAATTAAAAATTCATTCATTTAATGGCTGATTCCAATATACAGAAAATTCGCATTTGATTTTTAATATTTTTTAATTATTAACGTATGATAGCAACTGATTTTATAACCAGTGTTTCGTATAAACGTCGTACTCTTCAAAATAATTTTTGTATAAGTTTGGCACGTTACATTGTTGATAGAAATTGTTTGTGAATTTTCGGCACGCCCACGTGAAAAGGTTCGCCAAGCCTGTCCTATACTATCCCCTTTCCCCCCTTATCTTTCCTAATTTAACACCCTTTTAAGACAATGTTATACCAAAATATTGTACTAAAAATACTACATTGTTATTATTTCTTATTTGAATATCCTGTGGGTACTAGGCAAATTCATTATAAGTAAAAATTTAGAAGAAAATAAAAAAATTATAGCGGTAAAATGGTACGTAAAATTAAACTCGCAAGTTTAGCGTAAACCTCCGTGAAATAAAAAAATTTCGCTGCTGACCATTTTTTCTTTATTTTCAATCATTAAGACATTCGTCTATAAGTTTGAAATGTTATTTTACTGAGTTTAATTTCACCAGATTTTTATTCCTGAAAAGTCAAAAGATTGTGAGAATGCTCCATATTATTACAAGGTTTTAATTTTTTAATATGTTTAATAACCTTCTTTTGAAAACAGTAATTTTGCATAGTATTTTAACTCAATTATGTAAAAAAACCCATCGATTAATAGAATCTGTTACTGTTTTCTCTAGCTTTACAAGAGCTGTTAAACATTTTAGGGAAGGTATTTGAGGCACCTTGAAAATTTGTGCAACACTTCTTTTGTAATGCCTGAATACAAAATCGAATGTCTGGCTCAAGGATCGTGGCCCAAAACCTGTGCCAGACAAAAAATTTCACTTGACACGATTTTGTGCCGACTAAAGTGTCTGTCATTTTCAAAATATTTTTTTCTAAGCATAAATATTATTGTACCTCAATCTCAGCGTGCCTCAAATACCTTTTTTGGGTAGTCAAAAAATGGCACTTGACACGTGTCTGGCACAGTTTTTGGGCCGACTAAAGTGTCTGTCATTTTCAAAATATTTTTTTCTAAGTATAAATATTATTCTGTTTCAATCTCAGCGTGCCTGAAATACTTTTTTGGGGTAGTGTCAAAAAATGGCACTTGACACGTGTCTGGCACATGTTTTGGGCCACGATCCTTCAGCCAGACATTCGATTTTGTATTCAGGCATTACAAATGAAGTGCTGCACAAATTTTCAGGGTGCCTCAAATACCTACTCAAAAATGTTCAACAGCTCTCCTACTATATATCCAATTTAAAAGGATTTATTTTAGTCATTTAATGACTGAAACATAACTAACTGTGAATATTTAACGAATCATAAACAAAGTCAATTAACGAAAGATGATTTAAATAAAATGTAAGCAGCTATTTCATAGCTAATAGTAATGTAGTCCAAGGTTAAGTTTTATTTTCTTTTAATATTCATTTTCTAAGCCAAAGGAAATTAATTAAAAACATGGAAATTCCTTTTAATCCTCAAGAACACTCACGTCAGAAGTTTTCTAACATTTGACTTTTCATATTATTTTTAATGATTAATTTTGAGCATTTTTTATGTAGTTAAAAGAAAAAGATTTTTGAAAAATTAATCATTTTTAGGCACACGGTTTTAGAAAACTGAAGCTGAAAATAAAAATATTTTAAGGAATATTGTATATTTTCCTATTTATAGCGACTACCGCAAGTAAAACATAAATCATCAAAAGATTTAATAAAGCTTACATAATAAATTCAAACGTTTTCTTCTTGCTTTTCCAACAAAATAATTGTATTTCTAATTACATACATGTAATTTTACAAATATATATTAAATTTGAGCTTTCAAAATTCATGCAATATAAATTCAGATTATTCTAGATTACATTTATATATGAAATTACCTTTTTATGACAATTTATAGCGAAAACATTTATAGCGCCAAAATTTATATGAGCTTTAACTTATGCATATTACAAATAGGAACGAGAAAAAATCATCTTAAACTATTAGTCCAAGAGCTGTTAAACATTTTAGGGAAGGCATTTGAGGCACCCTGAAAATTTGTGCAACACTTCTTTTGTAATGGCTGAATACAAAATCGAATGTCTGGCTGAAGGATCGTGGCTTAAAAACTGTGTCAGACACGTGTCAAATGCCATTTTTTTTTTACTACTCAAAAAAGGTATTTGAGGCACGCTGAGATTGAGACAGAATAATATTTATACTTAGAAAAAAATATTTTGAAAACGA
Organism: Maratus speciosus; assembly: GCA_963932465.1. Taxonomy (NCBI): domain Eukaryota; kingdom Metazoa; phylum Arthropoda; class Arachnida; order Araneae; family Salticidae; genus Maratus; species Maratus speciosus. Next base: position 217,680,898 of record OZ010797.1, on the reverse strand, counting down.
CAGACACTTTAGTCGGCCCAAAAACTGTGCCAGACACGTGTCACGTGCCATTTTTTGACTACCCAAAAAAGGTATTTGAAGCACGCTGAGATTGAGACAGAATAATATTTATGCTTAGAAAAAAATATTTTGAAAATGAGAGACACTTTAGTCGGCACAAAAACTGTGCCAGACACTTGTCAAGTGCCACTTTTTGTCTGGCACAGTTTTTGGGCCACGATCCTTCAGCCAGACATTCGATTTTGTATTCAGGCATTACAAAAGAAGTGTTGCACAAATTTTCAGGGTGCCTCAAATACCTACTCAAAAATGTTCAACAGCTCTCCTACTATATCTATTTGTGTTATTGCTCATTTTAATACTTTCTAACATAGTTGAAAAGAGTTTAAGAATTCGATTTTTGTGTCCATCTGACTGTCAGTGTTCTAACTCACGTAAATATAGTCCGATTGCCATGAAATTGATATATGTTATTGGTGTTTACTGTTACATGTTTGGCATTGAAAATTAAACGCGTACCATTTATGGTTCATTCACAGGGACACGCCAAATAATTCCGTTACATTACGGTCTAAAGGGAAATCCTTTTCGGCGTATTTTAATGATATTACACTATTTTAAACATATTGAAATTAATGTATCACTGAACTGTACTACAATGTTACTACTATAGAACGTGGTGATCATAGAATTCATCGTTTATTTACAGGGACACAAAAAGAATTTGGTTACAGAAGAAAATGAACAATAGTTGAACTATTGAAACCTGTGAACAATAATTGTTGGAAGTGCGTTTTCAGTTGTGGTATGCGTTTTTAAATTTAATTATTTTTTAAATATTCCGTGGTGTGTATAAATTCTGTAGATCATATACGGGGCTGCACTAAAGTTTTCAACAACAGCCGTTTATTGGCGGAAATTGCAGAATGGAAATTTTCAACTGTGCTTTGCGTTTAACTGAACTCACTTTTAGCTTACTATTTAGTATACATACATACCTATAGATCATGTACAGGGCTGCACAAACAATATTTTCTCGGATCGTATATTTTCTCGACAATTCATGGCTATAGCAGAAATTTAGTTTTAAAAATCATTATGCTTTTTTTAAATTGCTCATTTAGACATCATTCAGCAGATCAAATAATTCAGATAATTTCTCGATTGTAGGTGGGAGCAGCTGAAATTGTGTTTTCAAATGTATTATGCGTTTCAGAATAATTCAATTAGACAACATATTTTAATTTATTAAACTATGAAGTTTTATTATAGTATTCTGAATGTGTTGGAAAGTAATTCATATTTTATTCCGTACGCATAATTGTTCGTTCTTCTTTTTACAAGTCTTGCACGATTTTCTTCTTCGATAATTGGAATTTTACGAAAAATCGAGTCCTTAAATTATTTTTTTCCTGTTGAAACAAAAGTATATAAACATAATGGAAACTTATCGTTTGATCCAAAATGTATAAAAAATCAATAATTTGGGAAAGTATAAGCATTAATCCTCCCGCTGCGCAACCCGAGATTTCCTCGGTCAATGTAAAAGTAGCAAAATTTGCGCAACTCGAGATTTCCTTGGGGATGCATTTTTTCCGTCTAATTAACCCTCCTTGATTATTCCCATCAGTTATTTTTTATTGTAAATTTTGCCTTATTTAATCGGAGCATTTTCCCGATTAAATTAGACAAAAATTTTTGTTTTGAAAAACCTAAGAACAAAAGAATAAAAATTATTAAAAGTCGCTCGTCGCGAAGGGGTTAAATACGCATTTTTTGATAAAACAATTATGCAGCGAGAGGCTTAACACGTTAAAATTTTTACAAAAGAGAACAAAAAAAAAAAAAAAAAAAAAAAAAAAAAAAAGAAAAAGAAACCTGAATGGTTTTCCTTATTACAGGGATAAGACTTCTCCGTCCCATATGACTAATTGCTACCACTAAATGTTAATGGTATATCTTGCCTTATTTAACGACAGAATTTCTGAGATTTAATAAAGCAAGGAATACTATTAAAATTTAGAAGGAAAAATCAACCATTTGGGACGGAGAATTCTCATCCCTGTTAATAAACAGAATTTTATTTCCAGAATAATTAATGTTGAATAAAATAACATTTAAGTTAAGTCAACAGTGTTTACAGTAGCACAACAGTGAAAAATTATCGTGGTATTCAAAGGAATAAAAAATCAATAATTCGGAAAGTTAACACGGTAGCAGCAGAATGCGGTTTCTAAGAAAATTTTTGGGTCATTTTTTTGGTCAAAAAACTTGGGTCATTTTCCTTAATAAATAAAATTAAATTTCCTGAATAATTCCATTTGAACAAACAACATTTCAGCTAATAGTGTTTAAAGTGGCGCAGTAATGGAAAAATCTCGTACGATTCAAAATGAATGAAAAATAAATAATTTGGAAAAGTATACACAATAGCACAATGCGGTTTTTAAGAAAATTTAAAAAAAGACTTGGGTCGTTTCTCTAAATAAATGCAATTTTATTTCCAGCAAAATTGAATTTGAACAAATAATATTTAAGTCGATAGTGTTTACAGTGTCACAGTAATGGAAAATTGTCATGGGATTCAAAATGAAAAAAAAAAACAATAATTCGGAAAAACATGCACAGTAGCACAATGCGGTTTTTACAAAAATTTATAAAAATACTTGAGTCATTTTCTTTCGCAAATGATTTTGTTTTCCGGAATAATTACGTTTGAATAAATAACATTTCATTTAAGCCAATAAAGTTTACAGTGACACATTAATGAAAATTTGTTGTGTGATTCGAAAGTAATAAAAAAATCAATAATTCGGAAATGTATACGCATTAGTACAATGCGGTTTTTACGAAAATTTAAATAAAGACTTAATGATTTGCTCTGACTTGATTTGAGACTTGACCCTGCGCTTTTTCTCTATTACTATCATGACATCATCGTTTAATGACGTAATTGTTATTTTAATTAACGAAAGAAGTAATATATTAGTAAAACATCATTAAAAATACAGATAAAACATGGAATTAAAAATCTCTTGATGACATAGCAAACATGTGTAAACGCATCTGACGTCAACTTAATATAAATCCACAATCATCCATATTTGGCGTTAAATTCTATAATTTAGCGATGTTTTTTTTTTTTTTTTTTTTTTTTTTTTTTTTTTTTTTTTTACGGAAGGGATAATAGACAAGTACCAAATATGTTAAATATTTGATCAAAGATTACCATTTACGCAAAATAATTTTAACTGCCATACGCAAAAAATATATATTTTTTAAATTTAATATTCAACTGTATAAGGCTATTCACATAAAAAGGTCATTCGAATATTTTGTAAATTCAGAAAGATATCAGAAGTGACCGGGCAAAGAGCTAGTAATATATAATTGAACATTACCCATTTCAAAATGTGGATTTAGAAGCTATTTATATAAGAATAATATGCATGTACGATATTTGAAGTCAGCTAAAAATAAAATAGTGCATCTCATAATCCATCGTAACTTTACATTTAACTGTATAACAATTTTTATAAAGATCGTTATCTTAAGAGCGCTTTAATGCATTAATATTTCAAAGTTTTACCCTATAAAATAGTTTAACATTAAGCTACTCAGTCGTTGTATACGAAATAAATTCAAGATAAGGTGATAAAAAGGCTTTAAATAAAACGTAAAAAGCTACGTGATAGTTGTAGTAATGTACTTAAAAAAAATTTTTTTTTCACTATCATATTTTCTAAGCCGAAATTTCTTAGTTGGAAATAGAGTAATTCTATTTCCTTCCAAAGAACACTTAAGTTAAACGTTTTCTAAAAAATTGATTTTTCATGTTATTTTAAATAATTATTATTTAGTTTTATGCAACTTAATCATCTAAAGTCATGTTTACGTTACTGTCAAAAACAAAAGATTTTATAAATTAATCTTATTTAGACAAACCCTTTGAGAATATAAAAAAATTAAAAAGTAAAGTACTTATCAATGTATTCTTTGTATTTTTCATTTTAACGAGTTTAGCTAAGGCATTACGAAATGTCTAAATATTTATTAAATTTTTATGCATGAAATAAGCTATTGCTACTGCTTCTGTTTTCAACTAGCAACATAAAAGAGTTTTTAACTACGTAGTCATAATATATCCAATACTAGGGGGCTCTGCCCTCTGCAAGCTACGCTCGCCAACCCCCGTTCAGACACTGTAGAATCTAAAAGCACGCTAATCCGAACGGTTTTAAAAAGATGAGAGAAGATTGAATTATACTGAAAAAACCTGTAACGACCTCCCTGTAATCGGGTTTCCATTCAATTCCCTTTGATTGCAAAAATTTAAGGTAGAATCAGTTGCTGTTAAGACATCCAATGGTTGTTTTCGACTTTGGTTAAAGAAGATCAGATAAACATTTGAATAGAAGCTAAAATAAAATGAATTAAGTAAACAGAGACTTTTTTTATTCCCTCGGTATTGTTTAACTGCGTTATAAAACGATTGACATAATACAATTACTAAAATTTGCTGCTTTAACCCCTTCAAGGGCGGTGGTTCATTTTTGGACTACTTAATTTTAATTCTTAAATGCCACATTAGCATCAGAATATTGGGATGAAAATTTCCCTTTTATTAAGTAAGTGAAGAAAAGCATTTTTGTATTTCGAAATTTGTTTGTAAATTCTGCTGCCCTTCACTGATTTCAAGATTATACGAATAGAAGTGCCTTGTCCGTTAAAGGGTTAAACGCACATTAATGTATTTATTATTTTAAGTTTCCTTTCCCTTTTAATATTCACGTATAAATACAATTTTCAGGACATAATTTTCAGTATTTTCCTGCCTTTAACACGTACTCATTTAATAGTAATTTTAAAGTTTTTTTTTTCTGTTTTTAATAGTCACGTGAAAATAAATTTTTAATCGTTAGGAAATATTATTCTTTGCGCTGTTTTTAAAATTGAAAACAATCTCTATAATAATAGCCTAAGTCATGTGACTATCATCAACAGCTCCAGGTGGATCCCTTCGCTTTTTATATTCCAGGCGGCCATTTTGGTACTTTAATGTTAGCCAGGTGTGATAAGTCGCCGAATATTATTCTATCCCCATTATTTCGTTTATATTATAATAGTCCAAGTCATGTAACTGCCATAATAACGGGCTGATTCCTTCGCTTTTCATAAGAAAGGTTTCCATTTTGATTAAAGAATCAAAGTTATTTTTTCGAATAAAACTACATAAAAGTTGCCATGATCACAAAGAATTCCTGGTACTTTTATTTAGCCGGGTGAAAATCTCGCCAATAGCTTTTTTTAACTCGCCAGTTAGCATTTTTTTATTTTTCGAGTGGTAAATTAAAACGGTGCTACTTGGTTATCCCATCGACCAAAAATCTGTCGTCAAACTATAAGATTAAATGCCAATAATGGTTGATTGTAAATGTCACATTCACTTGATTTTAAGGAAGTTACACATGTTCACGCCATCAAGTGACTTTTATTTCGACGTTTTATTTGTATTTTTATTAATGTTATACTAATTTATTTGTTCTTTTGTTATTTAAAATAAAAAAAATATGTCAATTTGTATAATTTGGCTATTTATATAATTTGGCAAAATTGGTCGACGGGAGAGGTAATAACATTAAAACGTTGCTTTGAAGTGGAAATTAAATCTCATGATTTGTTGCATTGTCACATATGCACCGGGTTTGGCATGATTTTTTTTTTTTTTTTTTTTTTTTTTTTTTTTTTTTTTTTACGACAATTTGGCGAAAACCTCGTTTTCAAATGCCTGTTACATATGTATTTTTAAATTATTTTCTGTTATTTTTTAAATGAAATAACAATAAATAAAAAAAATTAATTAATAACTATAGAACAAAACAATTTATAACATGTTTTTGTAAATAAAAAGAAAATAAATTCAAATAAACATTTATTAATAAATAAGCAACAATAGCCGGGTTACCACGTCAGGCAAAATAACGCCATTTTGGCGCCAATTAGGTACCCCGTTGCGTATATGACATCTGTGTCTAATATTTTTCTTTTCGTTTCGTTTAAAAAAAAGAATGAAGTAAAAGCCATTTATTTTAAAAGTTTCAATTTTAAATGAAAGTTTTGTATTAAATAAAATGATAATGAATGAAACAAATTGAATTCTGAATAAAAGTAACATGATGCATTTCTTAGCATACATTTAAGGGAGGTTAAACTCGTCGCCAAATTAATTTAAAATAAGCTTTTCTAAAACATGAAAAAAATATCTGTTATGATTAAAATTTGAGTTGCCATCATTAGAAAAAAATTAATATTTCGAAAACTAATTCTAATTTTAAAATTCTAATACCGGTTTTGAGATCTGTGGATCAATACAGATTTTTGGTGTTAATTTCATCGCAAAGTATTCCATATTTTAGGAGAAATCGCCGTGAAACGTAATCAGTTGTTTAATCAGTCGTTTCATAGAATCGTTACATAAATTCGTTTCAATTCGATTCATTAGTATTTTATATATATAGGGTAGATATTTCACAAGTAATTAAGTAAATAACTGTGTAATCGTAAAAAAAAAGCATACAAGTAGGCATGATAAATTGTCAATAAGTTTACATTTCTTTATTTCATGTGTTTAGTTTTAAATTAAATATATATATATATATATGTATATAGATTATGAGATGAAACAGCACCGAAAAATTGGCGACAAAACACAAATAATAAATATGTTCTATAAATCTATCTATCACCAATTAGATCGCTTTCTATAAATCACCATAAAATTATAAAAACACACAGGACGCGTTTCGAGCTTGAAAATTAACAGCCCATTAGCAGCTACTGTAAACATGTGTCCGTTAGGGGACAAGGTCACAAATTAACAGAAAGGAGAAAGAAGAGAGATTACAAAAAGTGCCAAAGGTGGTGCTAGTTGGGATTGCTGTTTACCTTACAGCTAGCGCCGCCTGTCGCACTATTTTTAATCTCTCCTTTTCCCTTTTCTGTTCTTTTTTACCATCTGCCCTTACGGAATCGTGTTTACAGCAAATAATGACTGGCTGTTAATTTTCCAGCACGAAACGCGCCCTGTGGGTTTTTATATTTTTATGGTGATTTATATAAAGATTTATTATTTAATTAATACATTATGATTTAACATTTTTTTCAGATAAAAGTGTTACGTGCTAGCAGAAATCATTATTTAAATTGAATAGATAAAAATGCTTCAAGAAGCTTTAATTTCGCTAGCTCTAGAAAGCGATTTCTGTTAGCAGGTTATAATTAATATATATATTTCTAATATTAATTTAAAAAAAAACATTTTTTAATTAACTTTCGGAAGAAATATCGAAAGAAATCTCAGAAAATTCATTCGGATATCTAGAAATTTTTAATATGCGAATCCAAAATTACAACAAATTCCGCCAAGTAATGTTTAACCATTTAAGCACCACGACATACCTGCGTACATCATGAACTCTTCTATTTGAAACACCAGGACTTATATGCATGTGTCCTCATTTTAAGCCCAGGCTGCAATGTTCTAAGCGTCAATCAGCATATAAGTAGGTCATATTTATTTATGAGTAACTGTAAAGTAATAGATTTCAGGATTGTTTTTTTAACTTTTAAAATTTACATTAAAAGTTGATACAAAATCAAGGTTTTGTTTACATGCTTAAAATTTCAATTTTGACTATTAGCCCTAGGAATGGAAATCTAATATATTTAAAATTATTTATAATTAAGAATGAATAATAAGTAACAAATTGTCTTAAGTTAGTAATTTTATTTTTATTCCATAATGAGAAAAAAATTAAATATTGAACAATTTGTAGTGAAAAATGAAATGTTTATATTAAAATTATTTGACGTTAAAGGTAAAAGTACATGTTTTAAATATCGAAACTTTCATTCTTGCCTTTATATTCGTTGATGAGAAAAAAAAATAGTAAAATGTTGAGGGAAAAAAAATCAATGTTTCTATCTCTTGTTTGAACGTGAAGGAAAGCTCATTTTTTTTTTAATTATTTGACATTATATATGAAAGCGTGTATATTTTAAACATAGAATTTTTTATTCTTGCTTTCATTTAATTTTTGCCTGAAGAATATATTAAATTAGAGTAGAAAAAGGATTGAGTTGAACAAAAAAATATAATTTAATCCTGGATCAATGTAGATGGCAGCACTAAATATATTTATCTTGAAATCTTTCGCAATATTGTAAAAAAATGCACAAATTTGAAATGGACAGTAATAAATATTACCTTTTTTTAACCCAGTTTTGTTATGTTAGGAATCAAAAGGCAATCTTGAACTTTTTTAAAGTATGTCATGGGCTTATTGATGTTTACGTCTTTTCAATATTTTTGTTATCTGACTTTCCCTTTATTGAAATTTTTAAAATTTGGGTTTTGCATTTTTTAAAAAAGTTTCTAAGCTATTTTTAAGATGAAGGAAATAAATAGAAACTTACAAACTTGAGCAATTTGATCTTAATTCGCAACACAACACCAGGCATCAATTTCAAAGCTTTTTTTAATCCCTTTGATTTTTATAATGTTTTTAATTTTCTCAATATTGACGAATTTTCAATTTTTACAACTAATTTAATATAATTCATAGCGTTATTACTAAATAAATATGAAGATAATTTTCCAGAGGTTACAACATTATAAAAATATTTAAGTTAAATAGTTTTTAAAATACGGAACTTCAACCTTGCAACTTTGAACGATTGCATACATCCCAGCCTATGTCATAAGTTTTTAAATACCCAGAACTTCTAAAATATTTTATTTTTTGTCAAGATATTTTGCAATGCTCTATTTGAATATCAGTTGAATCTGTGTGCCAAATTTTATTAAAATCGATTACTACGTGACCACGACTTTTTTTCATTTTTTTCTCACTTTGTGTGGAATTACCCTACTGCGATTGGTTTTGTACGGGCGTTATAGCAATGATTGTTTTCGCACCCGGCAATTGGCGTTAAGTGTTAAAAAAAACGATGAAAGAATGGGAAAATATTGATGAAGGATGTGCACTGGATGCACCGAAAATCCTGCATTTTGTAATACTGAACATTTTTTTAGAACAACATCAAGTAATATAATTATTTTCAGTTTAAACTATAAACATAGTGTAAAAGTAGGAGTTGCTCAAATGCTGATTTCTGATCTTTTTTAGCAAAAATTTAAAAAAAGTTTAATTAAATTTATTTTGGTTGAATTTACTTGAAGTTTCCTGTTTAGTGTACGAAATATTTAAATAAGCTCTGATTATGTACTATTTAATAGTTATGTGTATTTTGAATTAGGTGATTTTTATAGCCTTTTCGCTTATAAGTGAGCAAAAATTGTGGGTATTGCCTGGTTCGTTCGTCGGTTTCTCTCTTTTGTCTTTATTATGATCTTCGCACTCCCTTCTATTTTTCGATGCGTTCAGAGTCACATATTTGATGGTAAGACACAGCATGTCTTGACAGCAATTCTGGAAGGAGAGGAGAATGTGGAGCAGAAACCAATGAAAACACTATCAGTCATCATGTGGATGAGAGAGAAAATAGGAGATGGGATGTCTGAAATATAGATATTATCAGAAGATTCAAATGACAGGAACTTTGAAGCAGCCATTTTGAGTGAATCAGAATTCAACCAGCGCATTTCAAAGCAGACACTCCCAAAGATATATCTCTTTCTCACACAGCGTTCGCAGCATCTAGAACTGATATATAGGTAAATTGCGTTAAAAGCTTCATCTGTGCTTCAGGATGCAGGAATTGTATCAACAGGGAATAAGGATCTCGCCATCGATAAAGACAAGGTCAGGAGATAGAAAAAGGAACTTGGAAGGAAGATGCAGTTCGAGGAATATCTTGGAGGATGAACAATTACAATCATATTCTTTGATGGTAGAAACGTTAAAACGATCTTCATAGAAACAAAGGGGACAAGCGGCATTGTCGAGAGAAAGACGAAGCACATATTACTAATGGCGTGCGAAAATGTACGTATCGCTTTCTATGAGCCTATTCCTGTTTCATACACATCAGAAATGCTGAAGGTTGAAGATTTGAGTACTCTATTAATCTAGCTCCGTTTTATTTTTTCTACTGTCAAAAAATATTATTGTAATTTTTCTTCCTCCTTCTGTATCGTCTTTCCAAGTTTCTTTCTCTGTCTCCTGGCTTGTCTTTATTGATGACGAGATCCTTATGACCTGTTGTCACAGTTCATGTATGCTGAAGCACAGATGAAGCTCTTAACGCAATTTACCTATATACCAGTTCTAAATGCAGTGTAGGCTGTGTGAGAAAGGAATATCTGTTTGGGAATGTCTGCTTTTGAAGGCCCTGGTTCCAATTCTGATTCAGACAAACTGTCTGCTTCAAAGCTACCACTATTTGAATCTTCTGACAATATCTGTAATTTAGAGCAGAAAAATAATTAACACATGTCGCAGTTTCTTCCATCTCCTATATCCACCCTCATCTTCATAATGACTAATTGCGTTTTCATTGGTTTCTGCTGCACATTCTCCTCTCCTTCTGGAATTGGTGTCAAGACATGCTGTGGTTTGTCATCCAAATATGTGACTCTTAACCCATCGAAAAACAGAAGGAAGGGCGGCGAAAATAATAAAGGCAAAAGAGAGAAACCGACGAACGAACCAAACAATACTTACAATTTTTGCTCACTCATACGCGAAAAGGCTGTAAAAATCATCTAATTCAAAATACACATAACTATTAAATAGTACATAGTCAGAGCTTATTTAAACATTTCGTACACTAAACATGAAACTTCAAGTAAATTCAACTAAAATAAATTTAATTAAACTTTTTTTTTTATTTTTTCTAAAAAAGATCATAAATCAGCATTTGAGCAAAACTTCAAGCCATTTGCGGCAAATGAAGGAATTGTTCACAAAATCTCAATTTTTTGTATGAACTTAGTGCCACCATTGGCAACTTTTCCGCACTATCCATCATCGAAAATCGAAAAAAAAAAAATTTTCGGCCCATCCTAATAAACGTACACAACTTTTTTTTTCTACATTACTGCGTTTAGGACCATTCAACGTCATGTGTGGAATAGCTTTTCTACATATTACCGCTGACTTAACGATATTATTACATCCTCAAATTAAAAAAAAAACTATGCCAATCTGAAAATCTAAGCTTTTTGTTATTTTTAATGTGTAATTTATATTTTAACAACTTATAAGTTAATATTTATCCGTTTTTCATGGAATGGTCCTGAAACAAACCCATTACATAAGTCTAGTATTTAAAATGTGCAGATTTTTAAACCTATTAACAACGAGCATCTTACTTAGGTCTAAGGTATAAAATGTTGCGATGTTAAAACCTATTAACATGATGTCATGACGATGTTAAACCCTATTAACCGTTCCATATCATTTATGTAAGTTTTGCGTGCAGGACATTTTGTCCGTTTTTCGTGGAACGGCTCTTTATTGTATTGTAACAATAGTTCGAAAACTGACGAACTTTACGCATGTACTAATTGTTTACTTCGAACCTTATTTCTGCTTGTACAACGAAAACAAGTAATATAAAAATTTTGTTTTTAAAGTCAATTCCTACTTAGGCTATCAAAGAAAAATTTAATATAATCAAGCTAATATTAGTTTTTGTTGCATTAAAATATCTCAATTTGTTGATTTTCTATAAGCAAGTAGGTTTACAATGGAACTCTATGGGAATTTGGCGAAATATTACAGATATCGCCAAGTTGGCGTCACTTTTGGCGACTCATTTTGGCCGCCAAATTTGGCGATATATCGCAGAGTTGGCGACAAACTTGGCGGTATTTGGCGACAGAACAGGGTCCCCCTATGGTAACCCCTTATGGAAAATACTTTCATTGAACTTCGATAACCAATGGCCGCCATTTTGTTTCCCATGCAAAACTAAAATTAATTAATTAAAATTTAATTAATTAATTAATATTTGAAAAAACTGTATTAACATCAATTGTCATCCAGTACAAGTTTAAAAAAAAATTATTTCAACTTGATAGGATGAATAATGAGTATTTTATTAACGATTGAAAATTTGAACAAGATAAATATATAAATATACTAGCAAACCCCGCGGCTTTGCTCGCGTAATATTTGAATACAAATATTACGCGATTATTACAAATATCACGCAAATATTTGATAATATGTACAGGCATAAAATATAGCCTGTGTAGGATCAGAGACTGTTACCATTGATTCGCAACTTTTACTTTTATATTTGGTCTATATTTCCTGAAATAGCGTAGAAATTGTAATTTAGGCCTTTTTTAGAATGCTTTTCGCACCTCCCCTTCACTTCACCCCTTTTTAATTCGAATTTATTTTCGACAGTCCTTCGAGGGCATTTATATTTTATAAGTAACTACCATGTCATATTTAAAGTTTCTAGTCTTTTCAGTATCACAGAAATCGCAATTTAGAAAGTTTTTAGCTACTGTAACCCTCTGGTGGTAGTGGCACAGACATGAAATATAGCTTATGTTTGAGCAGGTTCTATCACCAACAATTTGTTATCATTATTTTTTTATTCGGTTTGGTATTTGAAAAGATTACATAAAAATTGTAATTTATAACGCTTTTCGCTCACTTCATCTTTTTAAATTTGAAATTTTCTTTCGACAGTTCATAGAAAGCAGTTGCATCTTGTAAGTAAATAACATGCCATACTTCAAAGTGTTAGACCCTTCAGTTATGCAAAAAACGCAATTTAGAACATGTTTTGCTTTTTCAACCCTCAGATGGTAGTAACAGCAACATAAAATATACCCTATGTTATAGCAGGGACTGTCACCATTGATTTGCAACCATTACATTTGAAATAGTTTTGGAATTTCCTGAGATTGAGTAGAAATCGCAATTTAGAACGTTTTTAGAACGCTTTTCGCGCATTGTCACCCTTTTTTAAATTTCCAATTTTTTCGAAACTGTTCTTAAAGATCGTTTATATGTAATACATATGTACCTTGCCTAATTTTAAGTTGCTAGCCCCTACCGATCACAAAAATCGAAATTTGGAACGCTTTTTAGCTCCTGCAACGTCTAGGTGATAGTGATACCGACTTAAAATAGCATCTATGTTAGAGCAAAGGCTGTCAGCATCAATTTATTAACATTACTTTTGAAACCAGTTTGATTCTTCCTGAGAAATTGGTGACAAATCGGCATTTAGAACGTTTTTAGAACGCTTTTCGCTCATTTTGCTCCTGCATCTCCTCTGGGTTAGTGGAAACATATATAAAATATAGCCTATCTTGGAGCAAGATCTGTCACCATCATTTTAACACCATTATATTTGAAATCGGTTCAGTATTTCCTGAGATTGCATAGAAATTGCAATTTAGAACGTTTTTTACAACGCTTTTTGCGCATTTTGACCCCCCTATTAAATTTCGATTTTTTTAGGAAATGTCCTTAGAGATCATTGATATCTTATAACTAACTACCATTCTAAATTTCACGATTAAAGGCCCTTCCGTCACTCAAAAAACGCAATTTAGAACATTTTTCTCCTGCAGCCCCTTTGGGGTAGTGGCACCGACATAAAACATAGCGTATGTTGGAGCAAGAATTTCACCATAATTTTTACGCCATATTTTTTTAAATCGGTTTGGTATTTCCTGATATTGTGTAGAAACTACTATTTAGAACGTTTTTTAGAACGCTTTTCGCGCATTTTCACCCCTTTTAAATTTCGAATTGTTTAACAACTGTTCTTAGAAATCCTTTATATCTAATATGTAGCTGATACTTCAAATTTCATATTTCTAGGCCCATCAGTAACACATAAACCGCATTTTTAGAAGGTTTTTTGCTCCTACACCCCCTTTGGGGTAGTGGCACCAACATAAAATATAGCCTATGTTCTAAGTTGGACTAACACCATCATTTTGATACCATTACTTTTGAAATCGGTTTGGTATTTCCTGAGATTATGTAGAAACTACCATTTAGAACGTTTTTTAGAACGCTTTTTGTGCATTTTCACCCCTTTTAAATTTCGAATTGTTTAAGAACTGTTCTTAGACACCATTTATATCTTATAAGTAACTAATATTCCTAATTTCATATTTCTAGGCCCTTCAGTAACGCAAAAATCGCATTTTTAGAACGTTTTTTGCTCCTGCACCCTCTTTGGGGTAGTGGTACCGACATAAGACATAGCCTATGTTCGAAGTTGGGCGAACACCATCATTTTGATACCATTACTTTTGAAATCGGTTCGGTAGTTCCTAAACTTATCTCCGACAAATAAACAATTTTTTCCTCTTTATAATATGAGTATAGATGACTAGCAAACCCCGCGGCTTTGCTCGCGTAATATTTGAAATATACCAAGTGATATTTATATGTCTAATTTTTATTAAAAGGCACAAACTAAATTTTTATTTTTTTAAAAGGTACTATTTTATTTTATTAAAAGGTTTTTTTATTAAAAGGTACTTATTACCTTTAGGAATAATTCAAAAATTACTATTTAAAACACAGTTTGATTAAACTTCATTATTACACTGCATTAGGCAGAAATGAGACTTAAATTAATAAAACGAAATAAAACAAAATAAATGATAATTTAGAAAATACTTTGAAACTTTTATGCTCAATTAATATACTCATTTCAGTATTAATTTGAAGTTCTAAATTTTTTAGAAACCATCTTCTTACATCTTAAAATTAACCATCATGTCAAATTCCAATTCCTACCACCTCTCTCAACATAAAGAGCTATGTTGAAATAGGAACTGTCACTATTAATTTATCAACATTCATTTTGAAATCGGTTTGTTATTTTCTAATATTCCACAGAAACGTATTTTAGAAAACTTTTAAAGGCCTTTTTTAGAACGTTTGTTGTTCCTGTGAAACCCAGGTGGTAGAATCATCGGCATAAAATATAGCCTGTGTAGAATCAGAGATTGTTACCATTGATTCGCAACTATTACTTTTATAATCGGTTTATATTCCCTGAAATTGCATAGAAATCGTAATTTAGGACTTTTTTAGAATGCCTCGAAGGCATTTATGTTTTATAAGTAACTACCATGCCATATTTAAAGTTTCTAGATTTTCAGTAACACAGAAATCGCAATTTAGAAAGTTTTTAGCTCCTACAAACCTCTGGTGGTAGTGGCACACACAAATATAGGTTATGTTTGAGCATATAAAGCATATTATATTTGAGCATAATATATAACTTATGTTTGAGCAGTTTCTATCACCAACAATTTGTCATAATTAATTTTTTTAATCGGTTTGGTATTTTATAAATTTGCTTAAAAATTGTAATTAATAACGCTTTTCGCTCACTTCATCATTTTAAATTTGGAATTTTCTTTCGACTGTTCTTAGAAAGCACTTGCATTTTGTAAGTAAATACCATGCCATATTTCAAAGTGCTAGATCCCTCAGTTGTGCAAAAAACGCAAATTAGAACATGTTTTGCTTTTGCAACTCTCAGATGGTAGTGACAGCAACATAAAATATAACCTATTTTATAGCAGGGACTTTCACCATTGATTTGCAACCATTACTTTTGAAATAGTTTTGGTATTTCCTGAGATTGAGTAGAAATCGCAATTTACAACGTTTTTAGAACGTTTTTCGTGCATTTTCCCCTCTTTTTAAATTTCTAATTTTTTCGAAACTGTTCTTAAAGATCATTTATATCTAATAAATATGTACCTTGCCTAATGTTAAGTTGCTAGCCCCTACCGATCACAAAAATAGAAATTTAGAACGCTTTTTTGCCCGTAAAACGTCTAGGTGATAGTGATACCGACATAAAATAGCATCTATGTTAGAGCAGAGGCTGTAAGCATCAATTTCCTACCATTATGTTTGAAATCAGTTTGATTCTTCCTGAGATATTCCTGACAACTCGGCATTTGGAACGTTTTTGGAACGCTTTTCGCGAATTTTCCTCCAGCATCTCCTCTGGGGTAGTGGAAGCAGATATAAAATATAGCCTATCTTGGAGCAAGATCTGTCATCATCATTTTTACACCATTGTATTTGAAATCTGTTCAGCACTTCCTGAGATTGCATGGAAATCTCAATTTAGAACGTTTTTTACAACGCTTTTTGCGCATTTTGACCTCCTTTTAAATTTCGATTTTTTTAGGAAATGTCCTTGGAGATCATTGATATCTTATAACTAACTACCATTCAAAATTTCACGATTCTAGGCCCTTCCTTAACGCAAAAAACCGCAATTTAGAACGTTTTTCTCTACACCCCCTTTGGGGTAGTGGCACCGACATAAAACATAGCCTATGTTGGGGCAAGGGTTGTCACCATCATTTTGACGGCATTATTTTTTAGATAGATTTGGTATTTCCTGAGATTGTGTAGAAACCACCATGTAGAACGTTTTTTAGAACGCTTTTCGCGCATTTTCACCACTTTTAAATTTCGAAATGTTTAAGAACTGTTCTTAGAAATCCTTTATATCTAATAAGTAGCTAATATTTCAAATTTCATATTTCTAGGCCCTTCATTAACACATAAATCGCATTTTTAGAACGTTTTTTGCTCCTGCACCCCCTTTCGGGTAGTGGCACCGACATAAAACATAGCCTATGTTGGAGCAAGGGTTATCACCATCATTTTGACGCCATTATTTTTTTTAGATCGGTTTGATATTTCCTGAGATTGTGTAGAAACTACCATGTAGAACGTTTTTTAGAACGCTTTTCGCGCATTTTCACCCCTTTTAAATTTCGAATTGTTTAAGAACTGTTCTTAGAAATCCTGTATAGCTAATAAGTAACTAATATTTCAAATTTCATATTTCTAGTCCCTTCAGTAACGCAAAAATCGCATTTTTAGAACGTTTTTTGCTCCCGCACCCCCTTTCGGGAAGTGACATCGACATAAAATATAGCCTACGTTGAGCAAGGGTTTCCACCGCCATTTTGACACCATTTTTTAAAAAATCGGTTTAGTATTTCCTGATATTGTGTAGAAACCACCATTTAGAACGTTTTTTAGAACGCTTTTGTGCATTTTCACCCCTATTAAATTTCGAATTATTTAAGAACTGTTCTTAGAAATCCTTTATATGTAATAAGTAGCTAATATTTCAAATTTCATATTTCTAGGCCCTCCAGTAACACATAAATCGCATTTTAGAACATTTTTTATTCCTGCGCCACCTTTGGGGTAGTGGCACCAACATAAAACATAGCCTATCTTAGAGCAAGCGTTATCACCATCATTTCGACACCAATATTTTTTAAATCGGTTTTCTATTTCCTGAGATTGTGTAGAAACTACAATTTAGAACGTTTTTTAGAACGCTTTTTGTGCATTTTCACCCCTTTTAAATTTCGAATAGTTTAAGAACTGTTCTTAGACATCATTTACATCTGATAAGTAACTAATATTCCAAATTTCATATTTCTGGGTCCTCCAGTAACGCAAATATCGCATTTTTAGAACGTTTTTTGCTCCTGCAACCCCTTTGTGGTAGTGGCACTGACATATAATATAGCCTATGTTCTAAGTTGGACTAACACCATCATTTTGATACCATTACTTTTGGAATCGGTTCGGAAGTTCCAGAGCTTACCTCCTACAAATAAACAATTTTTACCTCTTTATAATATGAGTATAGATAAATATATAAATAAATATAGGGAGAGTGTTATCTAATAGTAGGAATTGAATAAACCTTTATTTCATCTCCTTAAATTACATGCAATTAAATAATTCACATGTAATTAAAACTAATGCCATAAACTACTTTTGACTAAATTTAATATATCTGGTACTCAGCATACTATCACTAAATTGAATAGTGTTCTACAGGGGTTAAGTTATGTTTAAAGAAACTATAGGCATCGCAGTTTGTTTTGCAACCATTATAAATTAATTTAACATTAAGGATTCAAAACTTTAAATCGCTGTAATTACTAAACTATTTCACCGATTAATTTCTTGTTTGGTATGCGAAGGTATACAATTTACCGAAAAAGTTAAATATGATTTCAGAATTAGGTGTTCGCATTGAAAATCTAACGGTTTGTGTAGAATTCCATAGGAAGCTTATTTTAATATGAATTTTATTTTGAAGGTATAGGGTGAATCTAAACTCTTGGGCAAAACTTTAAGAGGTGAGAGTACGCATGAAGACAAACAATATTAAATAGGAAACTAAGGGTCCGAAACGTCTTCCGAAGGAGATAGACGCCATTAAAGTTTAGGGTCCGAGATTTCAAATGATTATAAAAATGGAAAATTTGGTCGATTCGTTTGCGGTTTTCGCTAAAACTATTCTTTATGTCAGTATTTTCTTGAAAATAAATTTTTAAGATAAAGTTTTAAAAATGCCGATAGATGGCGCTTTAGACATTGGAGTAGCAAACAACTATTTTTAACGTTATTTTTTGTATCTCATTAAATGCTTTCAAAAGCTTAGACTTAAATTTTGAGCTCAAAATCTAAATCGTTGGGAGTGGTTAAGTAGCGCAAACTGAACTGTGATCAGGAAGGGGGGGGGGGGGTCAAATTTCAACTTCTGAACACAGTTCAGTTTGCACTACTTAACCACTCCCAGCGATTGAGATTTTGAGGTTAAAATTTAAGTTTAAGTCTAAGATTTTGAAAGCATTTAATGAGATACAAGAAATAACGGAAAAAAAAAGATTCCAAAGTCAAAAGCGTCCTCTATCGACATTTTTTTAACTTTATCTTAAAAATTTATTTTCAAGAACATGTTGACATAAAGAATAGTTTTAGCGAAAACCGCATCGAATCAACCAATTTTTCCGTTTTTAAATTCATTTGAAATTTCGGACCCTAAACATTAATGGCGCCTTTCCCCTTCGGAAGACATTTGGGATCCTTAGTTTCTTATTTAATATTGTTTGTCTTGATGTGTACAATCACCCCTTAAAGTTTTGCCCAAGAGTTTAGATTCACCCTGTATATATTTTTATGTATCTAAAGAAACTTGGATTTCACTCGGGTGCGCGACGAAAAAATAATTTTCCGGAGATGCTGTGAAAAGTAGAAAAAAAAAAGAAAGGGTATTACTTCAAAAGGAATTTTTTTTTTTTTTTTTTTTTTTTGAGAAAACATAACAAATGTACAAACTTGAAAATTTATTTAGACTATTTCAAAGATTTTTTTTTTTTTAAAGTATGCTGATGTTTTCACAGAGACGAAATAAGGAGCTACTTCATTTCTTTGATATGTCAAAGGCAGTATAAAAATTTTAAGTATATTATAATATATATATATATATATATATATATATATATATATATATATTGGACTTTGAAGGATTTATTCGGTTAAAAGATCAGTTGAATTTGAAGTCTATCATTTTACTTTTTCGTTGATTACAGCCAAAAATCAACATTATTTATTCATGAAAATAAACATGTAGCTTATTTCCTAATAGAAACAACAAAAAGAACACTCGTAAATATAGAAATGATAAGTCAATTATAAATGTAATTTGCGTAATAACATTTGTTTCACTTTTTTTAGCGACAGTTTTTTTTTTTCTTTTTGCGTAGATTTCATTGCAACCGAAAATCAATATTATTCATGAAAATAAAGAATTGACGTTTTATATCTAGGTACTCGGACAGTAAAATAGGCATAAAAACTAAAAAAGTAACGTTTTATGTCATTGAATAATATTTAGTGAACCTTTTAACACAGAAATGTTTTATTCAGCCGTCACAATCCCTTTTTACCATTTAAATAAATGTTTGCACTTTTGCAAATCCCTTTTTTTACTTTGCAATTCATAACTTCTGGAAATAACATGCAACGCTACTCCTACCCGAAAATGTGAACTATTTTTGTTACATGCTTTATTTTAACTTACAGTTCGTTTGTTTGTATGTGACAGACAAATAATATTACTCACTATTCACCCACTTCCTTGACGTTTTATATCTAGGTACTCTAAATTTGGGCAGTAAAATAGGCATAAAAACTAAAAAAGTAAAGTTTTATGCCATTGAATAATATTTAGTGAACCTTTTAACAGAGAAATGTTTTATGCAGCCGTCACAATTCCTTTTTACCATTTAAATAAATGTTTACACTTTTTCAATTAACTTTTTTTACTTTACAATTCATAACTTCTGGAAATAACCTGCAACGCTACTCCTACCCGAAAATGTGAACTATTTTTATTACATGCTTTATTTTAAATTACAATTCTGTTTGTTTGTATGTCACAGACAAATCATATTACTCATTATTCCCCCACTTCCTTGACGTTTTATATCTAGGTACTCTAAATTTGGACAGTAAAATTGGCATAAAAACTAAAAAAGTAACGTTTTATGTCATTGAATAATATTTAGTGAACCTTTTAACACAGAAATGTTTTATGCAGCCATCACAATTCCTTTTTACCATTTAAATAAATGTTTGCCCTTTTGCAATTGTTAAAAGGCACCAGTTAATGTACCAATGTTGCCAGTGGGCTACTTTTTTTAAATTCAGATTTCCTGATTGTCACTTGTTTTTTGAAATAGCCATATTTAATGACGGATTAAATAAGGCGAAAATAAGGCAGATTATACAATTTCAAAAAAGTGGTGCCAATCAAAAAATCTGAATTTTTTAAAAAAGTAGCCCGCTGGCAACACTGGTTGACACAGAACTTTGAAATTTGGAATATACATGTATTCTTGAAGGTATTACATGAATAGAACATTGATTTTTTTTAATTCGATCCCTAAGGGAGCAAGGTGGGGGGAAATTAAAAAAAATCACTATATTTCACAAACGAATGGAAATAAATTCTTGAAACTTGATATGCTTATATAACTAAAATTAGTAAACGCGTGTTTTGGAAATTTTCAAAATTCGATCCCTAAAGGGGGGAAAGGAGGGCTTGTCCCCAAGTACTCTCCATTTTTGAAAGAAATTGCATAAACACAACTTAAGGTTAAACTAGCACTACTAAGGTTAACACTAATTAAACTTAATATTTACTCAATTATAGTTTGATTTTCCATGGAGAAATCAATATCAGCTTCAACAATGAGTATTTGTTGCAAAGTACTAATGACTGGATTACCGCAATAGCGTCAAATTTTGGCCAAATTGGCGCAATATCGCCAAAATTTGCAGTGCATTTAAAATGTATATTTTGTTCTACATTTTAGTGAATGCAAGTTTAATTTTTTTTCCATTCATATTATTTAAAAATGTACTTAAAGAAGACATAATTCGTAATCGAATGTCTATTTTCGTTTCTCTTTATTGTGGGTAAACTAGATGAGAATGGGGGAGGGGGGGGGGTATTTATTAATAGTTTCTTTAATGTATATAAATAAGTATGTATGTAAATTCAAATAATTACACGTGAAGCTAAAACCTAACTTAGCAGATCAAAATTTTAAAAATTATTTACAATTCTTAGCCATTTTGACACGTTAATCTTCCGATGCGGCTTTTTTAATTATTTCTTAACCGTGATTTTGTTTATCATTCTTTTAAAAAGTAATTTATTCTTAAAGAATATAGTTTTACATTTTTGAAAACAAAATCATTTACGCTGCCATTTTCAATTAAATTATAAGAGCAACATGACATTTAGAGACCTTCAAAAGTTAAGTGACGTTAATTGATAATTTAAAGCTAATAATAGCATGTTGTGAAACTCGTTAATGAATATTGATTTAATTACTTCTGAGTAAACAGATACTTAACAAAATTATTTATTTTGTTAACTATAATATTAAACGTGTTTTTAAAAATTTCCTCAAAATATCTATATTATAAGCCGAAACATGTCCGTGAGTAATGCTCCCGTCAGATTTATGGTGGTAACACCTTAACCAATAAATTTCGCTTTCACTGAAATTTTATTAAGTTTTAAATATTGCACAATTTCAATTTTTATACCACTGAATAGGAAAAAAAAAACGTTCGTTAAAATATAATTTGTTTGAAACTGTAAATAAATTTGCTGGTTTTTTTGCTTTTTTTTTTGTGGTTTTAAAAATAATATTCAAACATGATTTTATTTTAATACTATTTGTATATTCATTCCAATTAGAATACATTAATCCGTTTACGTTTAAAACAATATGAAAAGTTCAGCATTTGTTTCCGGCCGATATTACCATAACGAAATTAAAACTTCAATAAAATACTATGTTAACCCCTTTATCTACTGGCGGTACTTATATGTAGCATTAAAATGGCTTGTTATAAAATTTATTTAATACATCATTTAGTTGTAATACAGATTAGAATGACTTATAGATACATTACTTTATCTTGTTCCTTAAGCATTATGGGTTACACATAACAAAAATATTTTTTAAAGGATGATTTCTTTTGCCTTTGCATCTTTTTAACTTTCTTTGCGTTGGAGGTGGGGGGGGGGGATTTTTCAATTCGGAAATATTTCTATATTTCTATTGTAAGAACATTATATTTGTACATTTCCTAATTCTACAAAATACTAAGAAAAACATTTAAAATAAAAGATTTGAGTGAGGTTGTAAATATCGCATAAAATCACTATAAATTCAAATTTAATTAATCCCTCTAAATACTTCATTCCTTCTAAAATTCTTCTAAAATTTATTAAATGATTATGTAAATCTTCTAATGTAGTTTAAAAAATTCACGAAAAATGCTTTAGGAGATAAAATTTTCGTGAATTCATAATTCAGTACATAAAGAGTTAAAATACAATTTATTTGAAACTGTATATGAATTTGCTGATTATTTTTGTGGTTAAAAAAAACAAAAAATTCAAGCAAGATTTTAAAAAAATTTTATCTGTATATTCAGCCCGATTAGAATAGATTAATTCGTTTCCATTAAAATTATATATGTACAGTTTAACATTTGTTTCCAGCTGATATGCTATAACGAAATTAAAAGTTCTAAAACCGATAAATAAAATAATATAACAATACAAAAATACATAAATTTAACAGACAAGTAATCGAACTACATGCTTAAGCCTCTGAAGTTATCCGAATTAAGAAGGCTGCTGTAAATAGCGAAATATTAGGCGATGATTTATCCGGCTATTAACACTTGACATGCAGCTTTATAGATTTAATAAATTTCAAACATTTTTTGAATCCACAATTGATGTTAATAACATAACAATAGCGAAAAATCGTACGTCCCGCATAGTTTATGAAACACTTTCCAATTCAAACATTTTTGTAATCCATAATTGATGTTAATAACACGAGGTGGAACCCGTCGAATTTCGACTAAAAAAAAAAATGTTTACAAAGCAACTATTGCATCAAATTTATAATACATCGACAACAATAATTACAATAAAAAATCCATCTTACACTTGTTAGTTTAACTCTCCAAAGACATATTTTTACCTAAGATTAACAAAATACTTTTTTCAAAAACTTCAACTATTAAAATTATTGAAAAATTAAGCTTTATTCATATGCGTAATCAGTAGCATATAATCAAGATAAGTAATTTTGATTAAGTTATCAATTGATGCTTGGTATCACGGAATGAAAAATCAGCAAAAATGATTTCACCTTGACATAATCGTAGAATTTACCCCCTTTAAATCTAAACCGAATCAAGTCATTTTCCACGTTTCACATCCATATTAACCATTTAAAAGCATTTTAACGCGCAATAGGTTATTAATAAATATTTTTTCAAGCTTGAAGTCACATTTGTCAACTATTACAATTTTCCATGTTAAAATTCCCACTCGTGATTTGAGGTCTTAGTATAATCTCTCTACCTGCGCGTAAAAATTCCAGATTTTTTTTAAAAACTTTTAGACGTAATCAAGGGGAAATATCTCATTTTATCAAATAAAATTATCGTTTTCTTTTAAATATGACGTCATTTTCCGTCACTGAAATATTTTGCCTATGGACAATATTCTTCGTTTCGGTTCGAGACTATAAAAGTCGCCATTTTACCTTTTGTGACGTCACAGGAATATTGTCCATTGTCTCAAACTAAATATCAACGAAATGAAAAAATAGTGGAATGTAACAGCATCATCAGGGATATTGTGTCTTTTTTAAAGCGTAACGTCATTTTCTGTTAAAATTTTTAAATAAGATATTTTTAATTGTAATGAGAAAATGGCATCAGTAAGAATATAATCAATAAAGATAACTAAAACACTTTTAATAGAAATGAAGTATTTCAGTTGCCACGATTAGAAAATTGGTATTAAAAACTATAAAAAAAAATTCTATCTCAAAAATAAATTGACATACAGCTTTCAAACAAATTGCATTTAAAAGTGCATTTTTTTTCTGTATATGACGATGTAAACATTTAAAATGTGGGATGTTTAGAAGTTTAAAAATTTGCAGTAGCAAAAATTGCAAGATCGAGATTTCATTTCAAATTTCAAAATGTTGCCATTCACAGAATGACGTATGCGTTACGCACATATATGTTTGTCCTTTATAATATAGATAACAACAGCGAAAAATCATACGTCCAGCATAGTTTATGAAACACTTTCCAATTCAAACATTTTTGTAATCCATAATTGATGTTAATAACATAACAATAGCGAAAAATCGTACGTCCAGCATAGTTTATGAAACACTTTCCAACACATTCAGAATACTGTAACAAAACTTCACATTTTATTATGACGAAATATGATGTCTAAATAAACAATTTGAAAACGCATAACGCATTTGAAAACTAAATGCTAAGGATGGCGGAAAATTGCTTACATATATAGATAGATATATATGGATTTCCGGCATCCTTAGCACTGAGGAAGGTATGCTATATGCTACCGAAACCGGTATGCTTAAAATTTTTAATTTTTGGTGATTTTAATGGAATAAGATACCTTTGAACATGTCAAAAATGGAAAAAATACCACTATGTTCCAACCTTCAAAACTTGTGTAATAAGTCAAAAATAAAAATCAAACTTCATTTAAATATAAAGCTCATAGTTATATTTATATTTTAAAAATATATATGTACTTGTAAATTCATAAATAAATATTGAAATGATAAGTTTAAAAATATTTGATAATAGCAGAAATAAATCTTGCGCGCACGATACATTCTGAAAATATGCATACAAAGAGGACATTTTGGTGAAAATAAATACATAATACTGTTATCTTTATACTAAAACCAGAATATTTGTAGAAAATATTGACTATATTAAAAAATTAACAAAAAATTAAAATTTTTCACTTTTTTAAAAACATTTTGAAAAAAAAAAAAAAAAAAAAAAAAATCTTACCTTTTCTGGTTTTAACTTGTACATAATACAGCAATGAATATGTGGTGTTGATTGCCATGCATAGTTTTTTAGTAACACTGCGCGCAGTATCAAAATTTATCACTTTGAATAAACGCAATGCAAAGTTTAATTATCCTATGTAGTGTTAATATGTAGTCTTAATAAAACTGCCACAATTAGTAAACTAATGGGAATTTTTAATGCGTTTTTTTGCATATTGTTCAGAAATGATTGCGGAATCAAAATATAGTAAAGCGAGGAGAGTCTGCGCACATTTCAAAAGAAGAAGAATAAAAAATCTAAATATTAATATTTTGCTAAACTATGCATGAATAATTTTGACTTCATTTGTTTTTTATGTATTTCCATTGTTATTTTGTTGTTATACTGTAAATTAATAGAACAGCAGTAATAAAACCAAGAAAACTATTTTGCGGAATCTCTTCATACAGGGTAGGAGAGAACGCGCACATGGGTAGGAGAGATTGCGCACATAGGTAGAAGAGATTGTTATTAATAATAACTACAATTAAATTGTTAACAATAATAATTACACTTAAATGACATTGTTGAAATGTTTTTGGGAGTAAATATTATTGTATTACGAGTGAATATTTCAACCAAATGTTTAAATAATAAATAAAAGAAAGAATTTCAACAACAGTTAAAATTTTTAATTTAAGAAGATTAAAATATCAGAAAAGCAAGCCCTACTAAGAATAAAAAATAACATTAACCTAGTTGATAACATGTTTAACTTGAAAATTACTTCATTTCGATTTCCACCGTTTCATTGTATTTTGTTTGCTAACCGAAGTTGTCGTCGTCCACAATCGATGCACTTATTGTTGTAAAACGTGCATCTTTCGTGCAGTCACCTGCAGCAAGCAATACATTGAATCCAGTAAGTTGTCGAAATTGTCTCCTGGTACAGTTCCAGACACCCAGTGCACTCATCCTCATTGACCTTCGGTTTTTCTCCCTTGAGTTTTTTCTTTTTGTGGAAGCACCTTATTTTCAACCTTTTTTTTTTTTTTGTGGCGGCATCCTTTTTAAGTCTGTTTTCATATATATTTTGTGGATCAGTAACATTAGTTGCACTCTGTTTCCTTTTGATTTCCATGGCATTATACTACTTGGACTTGGAATGTGTGAAAGCTTTTCAAAACATTGTATTAGAGAATTTATTTTAGTTAACAAAATTAATTTATTAGCAAATTAATTGCTCATAAATTAAAAAAATATATATAAATATTTAATTAAATTATTAACAAATATATTATTAATTTAACAACAAAAATAATTACATAAAATTTATTTAATAATAACTGTATTATTAATTTATTAATAAAATTTTTATCTGCAAAGTATTTTTTTGCAAATTAATTTATTGCCAAATTTAGTTTTGATAATTATGTGTTTTTCCGAAATTATTTCAAAATTGATTCATTCACATGTTTTACACGTAATTTTATTTCATACAAATTTATCAATAAGCTGTGTTATCTCTCCTAGCACTTAAACTTATGGGGAAATGCGCCATCTCTCCTTAGTAGCAGATGCGCAAACTCTCCTATTTTGGTAGGAGAGATTGCGCTGCTTTTTATTTAAATATGGCCACTTCTAAAATGCATTTTTGGTGTTCGCATACTTAGTCCAGGTTAGTAGTTTATAAGAAATCGTTTAAGTTCAAAATATTTTGTATTACTGACGTTGTATAAAAATTTTGACGAACAGTTATGAAAATCCAAGCTCTTACTTTGGAAAAACAAAACAAAATAGCACTGCTTTATCCAAGACGCTTGGAACAATAAATATGCACATTCATGTAGACACTGCACTAATGCTGCTGTACAACTACCTGGAGGTGCTGGGCGTGCACTGTACTCCTTCCCGTCGAATCTCTTTGTGCGCAATCTCTCCTACCGCGCGAACTCTCCTCGCTTTACTATATGTATTAAAAAGGTTTCGAAAATTTTACAGGTTAAAAGGTATCGTACCCCCTTAACGTTGTTATTTTTTACACTTCTATTTTATTGCATCAAGCTCCTTCTTGATAATTATTCAGGGATCTCTTGGCTGAAGTCGCCAGTGCTCTACCATGTGATCTATCCCGGACGAATCTGGTGGATCTAATTCACCCAGCTAACCTTATTGATTATAGCATCTTGTCTGATATATGAATCATCTCAACAGAATAAATCGCTGGTATCGGAACTATAGAAAACGTTAGATACGTAGTTACACTAGATTAATTTTAACACAATTATTCTAATTGGTAAATAAACCGTACGAGATGTAAATTTCCAACTGTGCGAAAAATATCCGCGACAGGATTTTGGTCCATGACAATCGGGTTGTATTTACGCTAGTTGGAGCACAAACAGACAAACCGAAATCACAAACACATTTCAACTATGTTGTTTAAAGTGTTAAAAAGTCATTTTTATGTTGGCAATAGGCAATTTAAATATATATATAGTAAATGTAAAAAAACTATTAAGTTTTTTTTTTAAGTGTTGTAACCTATATTCTGTAATTTGGGAAGCCCACTTGGGATTACCTATTGCTGTATAAAGCTAACTTTTATTTCATTTCAAATATTCTTTAATATTCGAATTTATCAAAGAATATAAAAGTTTTAATAAGCAACATGAATTTTAAAATATAAAAATTAATATTCGAGGGAATATTAATTTTACCATGCAGAAAATTTCAAATAATTCAGCGCATGATATACAATAAATTTTAAAGATTATTCTGTTGTATTCAATGAAATTTTGACATGCACTTGCAATTTATACCATATTGGATTTTTACTCTATATTTAAAAATTGTTTCACGTACAAAGATCATTGCTAAGAACATAAAATTTACTGCTTATTCATATTAGCACATTCAATGAGACTTTTGTAAAAAAAAAAAAAAAAAAAAAAAAAAAAAAAAAAAAACTTATTTTTACCATTTAAATGAAAAATTGAACTTTTGTTATCTACGTTGAATGTGTTCAATTCAATTCTAAAGTCTTATCTTGCTGCAGATTTCATATATTTTTCTTTCAAGTTTTACATCCTTCATGATTTAATTTCAGATAACATTTCTGAATTTTAATGTTAGCATTATCTTGATTGCATTATTGAAATTTTAACAGAGAAATCTGGATTTTAAAATCGTATATTACACATTTAAATGTCAAAAAAGTTCAACCATATAGTTAAATGTGTACCCAATTTTAATAAATTAAACTAAAATGCAATTAAGGTATAGCCTTCGGTTCATTTTTTTTCAATATTTGTAAATTTAAAATAAGCACCAGGACTTTAAAATATAAATTAGTATTCGAAGGAATATAATATTACCATGCATAAAATTTCAAATAATTCGGTGCATGACATACAATAAATTTTAAAGTTTGTCTACTTATATGCAATAAAATTTTGACATGCACTTACATTTTATACCGTATTGAATTTTTACTCTATATTTAAGTAATTTTTCGCGTACAAAGATCATTGCTAAGAACATAAAATAAACTGCTTATTCCCATTAGCATATTCAAAGAGTCTTTTGTACACTGTAAAAAAATCCGAACAGTATTCCTGTAGGAATAGGGAAAAATAGTTGCCCTTATCGTACCGGAAAATTTTCCGACTCAGCTCGGAATAAAATCCATAAAAAAAGGAAACATTCATTAAAACGGTACTTTACGGATTTTATTTCAATTTTACGGATTTTATTCCGATTTTACTGATTTTATTCCGAGCTGTGTCGGAAATTTTTCCGGTACGATAAGGGCAACTATTTTTCCAATTCCTACAGGAAATCTGGTCCTTTTTTTTTTACAGCGTACAAAAAACTTATTTTTAATATTTAAATGAAAAAATTAACTTTCTTATCATGCTATGCAAGCATTCCTGTTAGTTCTAGTATCTTATCTTGCTTTAGATTTCATATCTTTTGCTACCAAGTTTTACATTCTTCATGATTTAATTTCCGATAAAGTTTCTGGATTTTAAAGTTAGAATTATCATTATTGCATTATTGAAATTTTAACAGAAGAATCTGAAATTTAAAAGCGTAAATTACACATTTAAAATGTTAAACATTTTCAATCATATAGTTAAAGGTACTCCTAGTTTTAATATGTTAAACTAAAATTCTAATAAGGTATCTGCAGTTTTCAACATAGTCTGTAGATAGTGTTTTAACATATATTTCTGTAATTTGGGAAGCTCTTGTTGGATACGCTAGTACGGTTAAAAACTAATTTTGAATTTCATTTCAAATGTTCAATAATATTCGGATTTTTCCAAGAATATAAAAGTATGAATAAGCATCAGGAATTTTAAAGTATAATTTAGTTTTCGAGGGAATATAATATTACAATTCAGAAAATGGCAAATAATTAGGAGCATGAGAAAATAAATAATATTATAGATTCATAGTTTTTATAGATTATCTTGTTATATGATATAAAAATTTGACATCCACTTGCAATTTATAACGTATTGGAAATATATTTAAAAAATGCTTCACGTACAAAGATCATTGCTAAGAACATAAAATGTACTGATTATTCCCATTAGCATATTCAAACAGTTTATTGTACAAAAAACCTATTTTTAATTTTTAAACGAAAAAACTTAGTTTGTTATCATGCTATGCATGCATTCCTATTAGTTCTAGTATCTTGCTTTAGATTTGATATCTTTTGCTATCAAGTTTTAAATCCTTCATGATTTAATTTCAGATAAAGTTTCCGAATTTTAAAGTTAGTATTATTTTGATTGCATTATTGAAAGTTTTAACAGAGAAATCAGGATTTAAAAATCTTAACTTGCACATTTAAATGTCAAAAAAGTTCAACCATATAATTAAATGTGCATCCAATTTTAATAAATTAAACTAAAATTCAATTAAGGTATAGCCTTAGGGTCAATTTTTTTCAATATATTAGTAAATTTATAAGGAAGTTTAAAATATACCACCAGAAATTTTAAAATATAAGTTAATATTCGAAGGAATATAATATAACAATGCAGAAAATTTTAGATAATTCGGTGCATGACACACAAGAAATTTTAAAGATTATCTAATTATATGCAATAAAATTTTGACATGCACTTGCAATTTATACTGTATTGAATTTTTACTCTATATTTAAAAATTGTTTCACGTACAAAGATCATTGCTAAGAACATAAAATGTACTGCTTATTCCCATTAGCATATTCAAAGAGTATTTTGTACAAAAAACTTAATTTTAATATTTAAATGAAATACCTAACTTTGTTATCATGCTATGCATGCATTTCTATTAGTTCTAGTATCTTATATTGCTTTAAATTTCATATCTTTTACTATCAAGTTTTACATCCTTCATAATTTAATTTCAGATAAAGTTTCTGAATATTAAAGTTAGCATTATCATGATTGCATTATTTAAATTTTAACAGAGGAATCTGAAATTATAAACAATCGTAAATTACACATTTAAAATGTTAAACATTTTCAACCATATAGTTAAAGGTGCTTCCAGTTTTAATGTGTTAAACTAAAATTCTATTAAAATTCTATTAAGGTATCTGTAGTCTTCAATATTGTCTGTAGATTGTGATTTAATTGATATTTCTGTAATTTGGGAGGCTCTTGTTTGATACGCGAGGCTGTATAAAGCTAATTTTGAATTTATTTTCAAATGTTCAATAATATCCGAATTTTTCGAAGAATATAAAAGTTTGATAAGCATCAGGAATTTTAAAGTATAAATTAATATTCGAAGGAATATAATATTACAATTCAAAAAATTTCAAATAATTCGGGGCATGACATACAATAAATTTTAAAGATTATCTTGTTATATGCAATAAAATTTTGACATGAACTTGCAATTTATAACGTATTGGAAATATATTTAAAAAATGCTTCACGTACAAAGATAATTCCTAAGAACATAAAATGTACTTTTAATTCCCATTAGAATATTCAAAGAACATGTTGCACAAAATACTTTTTCTTAGTATTTAAATGCAAAACTTAACTCTTGTTATCATTCTAAGCATGTGTTCCATTTAGTTTAGTATCTTGTCTTGCTTAAGATTTCATATATTTTTCTATCAAGTTTTACATCCTTGATGACTTTATTTCAGATAAAATTTCGGAGTTTTAAAGTTAGCATTATCTTGACTGCATTATTAAAATTTTAACAGTGAAATCTGGATTTTAAAATCGTAAATTACACATTTAAAATATTAAATATTTTCAACCATATAGTTGAAAGAGCGTCCAATTTTAATATGTTAAACTAAAATTACATTAAAAATATACTAAGGTACCTGTAGCCTTCGGAACAATTTTTTTTAACATTTGTAAATTTTAAGTTTGAAATTGCTAATAATTATTAAAAATTCATACAAATGTGACATAAACATAGAAATAATTAATTATTTTTTATTATTAAAAAATTGTATAAAATTAATCCAGAAATTGTTATTTTCTTAAAACTATTTAAATTTAAAATTATTAAATATAAATACATTTTATGAACTTCATAATAAATATAATAATGTTATTCAGGAATTACACTACGGGTTGTTTCTAAATGAATATCGGGGTTTTAACGGTTGGTAGTATTTATTACACAAAACTTAAAATTATAATTAATACATAAAATGAAAGAGAAACTCAAACAGTTTTACCTACAAGCTTACAAGTTGTTCAATGTGAGCACCTTTCGTCACACAGCACCCGTAAGGCATGGTGACGTCACGGCGACGTCGTTGTGAAGTCACACTGTGACTTTGTGACCGTCGATGTGACGTCATAGTGACTAAAATGCGAGGTCG